>JAQJVL010000192.1:0-555000 GCA_035578905.1 Stictocephala bisonia | reverse complement strand
AGAGCCGTAAATTTTAACATTAGAAAAGGAAGAAACTAGCAAAAATAAAGTTTCTATTAATCACTTCCATTCGCTAGAGTAAAGGTAATTAAAAAAAATATTACTATCCTCTTAAAAGCCTAATTTACCTGTAGCTACATTTGATTATGTTCATGAAGATAAATATATCGTGGTATGTCTTAAAACAATAAGTGTTATATTTTTAGAAACTAAACAAAAGATAGCCCACTTAGAAATATATCCAATATATTAAAACGATACTCATTTATATGATTATGAAACATAGAAGGAAATCAAAATGGAGATGGTAAAGGGTGGATTATGATGACGGGAGAGGATAAGAGGAGATTAAGGAGTAGTAGGTAAGGGTGGATATTTAAGATTTTGGAACTTCATAAAAATATGGCTAAATATGAGTTTAATAAATATCAAGTTTTGTTTTTAAATAAATTATTATGTGAAACAGTTACAAAAACGTTTAATATTCCTTTGAAATCCGCCTGGTCTGAGGATGTTAAACGTGGTATACCGAACTCAACTACCATAATATTTTAAATGTTTATGTTTATATTTATTCAAGATGTGGTGTTCCTAAGTATTATATATCATTACTTATGATGAAACAATCTAATTTCATGCAAATATTTTAAAAACACAACTTAACTCATTTTACTGTGGAATTTAAGTGATGAAAAATGTGAATGTTGAACGATATTGTGTTGCTTGTGACAGTTGTAAGCACACAAAGAGATACTCTATCCCTCGGCGGGGGTTGGTCCAATCCAAGAATGTCTGTCCTAGTCTACTTGTGGCAGTGGGAGCTGATACTTTTTTGACACTAGTTGTAGAGTTTACGAACCGAGTCATTCATGAGCATTTTTAAACATGCCACACTTCATATCATTAAAAATATTCTGAGAAAATTTTAATTTGAATACTAATATTTTGTGTTAATTATGGGCAAGACGGACGAATAAAACCTGTTTATCTCATTGTCCTGACAATCACCCCCACTAAAAATCACCACCACTAACAATCACCACCACTAACAATCACCCCCACTAACAATCACCACCACTAACAATCACCACCACTAACAATCACCACAAATGACAATCACCTCCACTGACAATCACCACCACTAACAATCACCACAAATGACAATCACCTCCACTGACAATCACCACCACTAACAATCACCCCCAATAACAATCACCACCACTAACAATCACCCCCCAATAACAATCACCCCCACTAACAATCACCACCAACAATCACCACCACTAACAATCACCACAAATGACAATCACCTCCACTGGCAATCACCACCACTAACAATCACCACCACTGATAATTATCATTACTGACAATCGCTACCACTAATAATTATCATGACTGACAATCGCTTCCACTGACAATCAGCATCACTAACAATCGCTACCACTGACAATAACTACTACAGACAATAACCACAATTTACAATCACCACCACTGACAATTACCACTACTAACAATCACCACCACTAACAATCAGAACCACTGACAATCACCACTACTAACAATCACCACCACTAACAATTAATACCACTGATAATTATCATTACTGACAATCGCTACCACTAATAATTATCATGACTGACAATCGCCTCCACTGACAATCAGCATCACTAACAATCGCTACCACTGACAATAACTACTACAGACAATAACCACAATTTACAATCACCACCACTGACAATTACCACTACTAACAATCACCACCACTAACAATCAGAACCACTAACAATCACCACTACTAACAAACCATCACTAACAATCGCAAACACAGATAATCGTTACCACTGACAATCACTACCACATACAATCACTACCACTGACAATAACTAGTACTGACAATGACCACCATTTACAATCACCACCACTAACAATCACTAACACAGATCATAATCATCACTAACAATCGCCTCTATTAACAATCACCACCACTGACAATCACCACCACTGACAATAACCACCATTAACCATTACCACCACTGACAATCATACTAATAATAATCGCTACCACTGATAATCACCACCACGAGCAGTCACCACCACAAAAACTCTCCACCTCTACCAATCACTACGACTTATAAGCGCCTCCACTAACAATGTTGTTTGATACTATCTTCTATAACAACTCTAAAGGTCATTTGGATTTATTCTTCTTCGTATAATCTCTCAACAAAATAAGCAAGTGACTTGACTAGCAGTTCACCATTAACTTGCGAGCATTCAGGTTCTCGTTAATCGCTTTGCTCTTGGGATCTACGATGAAATAGCCCTCACCCTTCGGGTGTGAGGGGAGAGGTCTAGTGGCTCGTGGTGATAAACTGAAATTTTAGTTTATAGAGATCAACAAATATTTGTTAATGATTTACAGTTTATCAGTCAATATAAATTCTAATACCTTTATGTGTATTAAACCTAACTATCGGTGATTGAGTGCTGTGTGATAGACAGTCTCGTCATTTATGAATATTTTTTCTAGATTACTCAAGAATAACGCTCATTGAAAAATCGTAAAAGAATCGTTTTAGCGGGACAGTACCTAATTTAAGTGAAAACTACTCGTGTTCAAAGAAAATGTCAAGATATTAAATAAAAATCGCAAAATATGATATTATCTCGATACAATATGAAAATAAAGTAAATAAGAATGAAAACCACTTCCACTGGAACAGTTCAAGATGTAGGGAAATGTTATTCATTGAAATCTTTTATTTAACATGTTTCCCCATAAATTTAAGATATTCAGGATGAGATGGATTCACTTGTGTACAACCCCGGATGACATACGGCTCACTTGGTAAACTTCGGGATTTGTGAAGGTAAAATGTTTCTGAAAACGTTCAAAGTCGTAAGTACGTTAATAGGCACGGTTCAATCATGTATGATAGAGCATGAGTTAAATAACATCTACAACAAGTTTATGGTTGAATATATTATTACAAATACTAATTTAAATATAAACATTTTTTTATAAAGAGGCCGATTTCCATCTTAGCCTTACTCGGCCCATTCCTCATAGACTATTGATCTGTGCGGGGAAGTTATCAGACAGAGTAAAGGGGAGATCCAGTACACTACAAGATGAATATTACTGATAAAATCTAACAGTCAAGGCCAGGATTCGAAGTGAGCTACACTCATACACACTCAGGTACAAAGTCCTGATGCCTTAAACCGCATGGCTACTGGCTCTCCCATTTGTCTTATTGTAGTTAGTTGTTAACAATTCCTACAATTCTTACATTTCTTACATATGAGACGGCGACACAACGTTGTTGGTATTTCAAGGCGAATATGAATGATTATATGAGTGTAGGATGAGTGTGGATGAGTGTAATAACAGTAATAAACGTCATTGTATTTCTAAAGTACAACATTTCATGTATGATATGAAAATAATATTTATTTTATAAGGTGAGGTTAGGGCTAGCCAACCCTCTCTACGACTTAATTTATCGTAAATATTAAGAACTGTCAAGTGTTTATGACTCATGTAAGAGGCATGGTTTATCACACACCTCTGTTAACGGGCCCGTATGTACAACCCCTCCCATTAAAACTTGAGATACTCTCCCACTCTTTTAGGTCATATTAATCAGAGAACGCACCAATGTCGCTGTAGGCCACACTCATAACGCCCTGGGTTTGTGAAAACTTATTCAGCTGTGATCAGTTATCACGTCAAACACACAGCATGTTGCGACAACTCTTCAATGTTACATTTCACTTTAAAACTTACACAAAATACTAGAAAATATATGACGTTTAAATAAAAAAAACAGCTTCTTGATAAAACTTATTTTTATGTTTCTTATAAATGTCATTTATATAAATATTAAGGTTTTTAGTAATCAACAGGAGTAAATTGACTTAATTTACTTGTACAAATTTTATATGTAAAATGTTCTACGTAATGAGCCTTATGACATTTTGAAAATATGTGTTTTAAAGTTTATCAAAGTAATATTTCTAGTTGGTGGAATATTAAAACGTCACATTTGGGCTTGATCCCAGTTTGATTTAAAGTCTACAATTTGTTAAAAATGAGTTTGATCAATTTCTCGTTATCTGATTGTGAAATGTTTTACAACTTAAATTTTAATAGGTGTACGCATAAAAACATTTCTACTTAAATATCCCATAAACATGTTGAAATAAACTTGTCGTGTTTCAAAATTGCCTTCAGCCTTCTTGATATCAAATGTAGCACTGAAAGAACCATTTAAAAACACGTTAGACTTTGTTTATTGTACTTGCACGTAGAGGCTAGGAGTATGTATTGATTTTTCTCGGGTTTGATTAGCCAACTACGTGACAAGATTACTTCCATTATGGAGAAATATACTCAATCACATGAAACCCGAATTAGTATTGATTTACAGATTTTATGTATGAAATAAAATGAAACGTAACTGTAATGAATCAAATATGACACAAATGAAGGTCGTAAGAGCTTTGTTTGTATCCAGCATATTAACAATGTAGGTATATATGAAACTCCGTATTTCACATATTCATACAACTGTCACCTTCCTGAAGACCGTATTTAATATAAATCACAGACATGGAAAGCCTCAAGTGTAGAATCAAACTAAATACATGAACTGCAGTTTTTTTACCACCTGCGCCTGTCTGTGTGTTATTGGCTGGGTCAGCTATGCTGTATTCACCAATGCTGTTGTCATGAACTTAATCTTTTCAATTTTTTACAGCTACCATGAAAACCCAAAATTGAAATAGTATTGAGGTATTTAGAACTTTTGAGTTTATTTAGGACTATGATGAAAAGTAAACAAAGGTCAAAGTAATATTGATATTATGATCAGTTAGCTGAAAATCACGCCAGTACTAAGTGGTTCGGATTCCACGTAAAGCTATAGGTCACTTATTTTCCCTGCCTGTTGGGCTAACAATAAAAAGTCAACCTTAGTTAGTAACAATGACCCATCATTTTATGACTGGCGTCTATGTAAAGAAAAATGAATAATTGTTAACCCATTACTTACACACAAACATATTTGCAATAAACGTAGCTGAATTTACTTTTGAGTCATTTTTAAAGTGGTTTTGAGTGAAAAAATTCTTTTTTATAAAAAAATGTTTGGCAGCGATGTTTTTGACTTTATTATTAATGGTAGAAGCAGGGCTAAAGTGGTCCATACCAATAAATGAGATATTACTCGTATTTTATGATAAAATCATGTTTCATATTTAATTTATAGGTAAAGAAAACATTTAGTTTAGATAAAATAAAAATACAAAACTAGTGAATGTACTACACAAAGAAAGTAGTTAAAATATAAGTATATTGGTGAATAGGATTTCTGTAAACCACCCTTACCGTCCTCAGACCATAGGGATTTACTAAAGAATGAAGTTGAATCCCTTCATATATCTATATTGGATACGTGTAGATACAACAACAAAACACAATTTGCAAATAGAACGAGATTTGGTTGGATAAAAGTTGTGTAAATTTTGTTAAAACAAACACGAAAGCAGTGCACTCTATATACATGGGATTCTCTCTATTTCAACAAAACGATTTCATTCGGATTCGATCAAAACAATATATACTGAGCATAAATATAAAGCTCAGACCTTCCATAGTATGTATGTATTTTTGTAAAGAGAATATATAGAAATAAGATGGATTGCACAGTGTGTTTTTTTCTGAACTCTCCCACAGCTTTATTTTGGAATATGAAAATAAAATTTGACCTTAAAAAAGAATTTGTTTACTTTTTATATTTCTATTAGTTATAGTTTTATCGTTCACATTTTTTCATCTAGATTAAATTATTTATTTATAAATCTCCACTATTATTCAAAAGTGAAAATGAATCAGTGTAATCATTGATTTTAATTAAGGTCGACTGTTCCTTAGTAAGAACTATTGATAGGCCAGAGCAACTAGGGACCTACAGCTTTATACGGAATCCGAACCACGTAGTATTGATATGATTTTTCACTAATTGACAATCACTTCTCTTCCCTATACAACATCCTGAACTGGACTACCACCCAACATTTACACTAGGTTTTTATAGTAGTATCCATGCCGATAGCAACATTGAGCGTTAGTCATTTCGGAGTAAGGAGGGCCGAGAATAGAATCCATCGCCTACAATCTCCACCACACTTTACCCCTAAGTAGCCGGGTGACAAATTAAAATTAAAATGTATTTTTCACGTTTGAGAGTAAATTATATGTAATATATCACCACATTAATGTCAGACGCCACAGGGGTAGGTTAAATACATTCAGAGCTTCTACTTTAAATAAATTACACATTAAAGTGTTGATTAAAGTTATCCAGAATGACATTGGAATTTAACAGATAATCTCTAATACAGAACGTCCTATAACAAATGTGTTTAAAACGAACGCAGCTGATTATGGTAAATATAAAGGGAATCGTTTTCAGGAAACTAGTCGGGGCAGCTGATTGCCACTCAAGAGGCCGTGAGGGAAGTGGAGTTGGGGGTAGACACCCAACTTTATTGAGGTCACACCGTTCATCTTAATTGAACTTTTGGCCAAAGAAAATACACGTTTTCTATGGTATTATTGTTTATTTGTAGGTTCAATAACAAGTACCATTTACACTTTGATTCGATATGTTATTTCATGTAAATAAATAACATATTACACGAAAGTATTATAAAGCATTAAACGAATAACCTTTTTTTGTGAAATTCTGTTGCGATAAAGTTGGTGCAGTATGATTCATAAATAATCTAAAATGTAAGCAATTCAGTTAATACTGATTTAGAACACTATTTAGAAGCGTTTTACTTATGTTATCAGTTTTTTAAATACCTGCAGGTGAAATTAAAAAGAGTAACAATTGAAAAAGTATAAAGGCATTCCTAATTAATTTAATTTGTTGATAGTGTAGTTGCCTAAAGCTATCAACAAAAAGCTATAACTATTTCTTTATAAGCTAAAGATTTTCAGTTCGATAAATCAGAGTGTACCATATTCTGAAAGTGATCAGCTGATAACCACCGGCTGTTCATTTGTCATTGGGCTATTAATTAGTGACACTTTGTAAGGACTAGTCGGCCTTAGTTTGTAACAATGACTACACTTTCCATTCACAGTTTGACAACTTTTTATTAAATAAATACATATTACATGACATTACCCTTTATAATTTGTCTCATATATATTTCAAACGGGTGGCTTTCAATTATTGTCCTTATATTTAATTTTATATAATGTAACATTATATTCATGATTGTCCAACCCGTTAATAGTGTTATTTATTTTCTTATATACTAATAAATGCACCAACGCCATTCACTTTTTACCACCTCAACACTTAAATTAATAAAAATAATAATAATAAAATCTTAAACTTAATAATATAAAAACATATAAAATATAATAAAAAGTAATCTTGCGTGGCATGCCATGCTATATAAACCAACCAAATATAGTAATAAAATCATCAACAAGTAACAATCAACAATAATATAAATTGTATAAATTAAATAATAACAATTTAAAACTCTAAAAAGATAATGGCAATTTTGTTTTAAAATAGTGCAAATTATGCGAATTAAAGTAAAATAAAACAGTAAGTCTCATTATTCATTCTATCCTTCTTTATTGCTGTGCCACACATGCTACTCTCTCATGCCTTCCATTTATACAGGTTGATAAGGGGAGCATTGTCCTAGTTATGAAGATGGTTGACTTACTCCCATTGTCGGTGGCCAGTGACGTGGCTGACATAGATGTCTCGAGACCATCTGATCGTCTCCGAGATCATCAACCGCCTCATGACTCTGGCATACCGCTCTGGTATCTCCAGTCGTCTGAGGAGTTCCCATAACCCCAGGGCACCAACTACGAAGGCGAGATGGGCAGGTTATTGTACAACATGTCTAATTCCTAAAAATTTCAATTTTAATAGGCTAATACTAACACAAATATTTTGCGGTCCAATGCGTCTTTTTTATAGGAAGATTATAATCCAATAAAAAGTATATACATGTGTATGCTCTTTTTTCCTTATTTTTGAGTGCATATGAGCTTTTCAGTTTGGAGATTTAAAGCTGAAAAAATAAGTAATATGTAATTTAGTATTTATATTATAATTATTATATAGTTAAATATTTAAATTAAACAAGAAATATGTATTTTAAAATGTAAAATAAATATTAGGTTTGAAAGTAATTTTATCTTTCTTTGATGTGACAAAATTGTATGTAAATGACATTTAAAACTTGTTTATAAAGAGAGAGAGAGATATTTACAAGTAAGATGAAGTTGTTGGGGTAGAATTCTTATAAAATAAATAACAATTGTTAAACCATAGGTGAAGTAAAATTTATTTAACTATTTTATTAACAATTATATTTAAAAATAAATGGCTGAGATAGAAAGTTTTGTTTACTATTGTCATTTGAAACACAGATTTCATTTAATATGGAATTCGTACTGAAGTTTCTAGTGCTTTCATCGTTGAAAATCTGTTTATCTTAATAAAGCTAAATTGGTATTTTTAGCGAAACAGTTGGAAACTGTTGTTTATTTATATGGGCAACTTTATAACTGATAGCTTAAATAAAGTATTTTTGGCTTCAATATCTGTATCACTGAGGCCATATAAACTTCAATGACGGTGATGGATTTCATTAGAAAGTCGTCATAAGATTGTGTTACAACTTTCTTAGACCTGATTTGATCGAGCAGCAGTTTAAAATTATTCCAAATATTTTTACTAAGTATTATTTATTGAGACATTTTAAACATATTTTAATTCATTCAATATTTTGTATTGTTTGTGATTTTTTTATATTTTTACTACTAATAGGACATAACATTGATGTGAAACGTTTTTGATCCTTTTATACGTGCATTTGTGACTCTAAATAAACTCTTATTCGACGTTTTTAAATTGAACAGTAACATTTACCTTTATTGTTGATTTTCTGGTGGCACTGGTGGTGCAGTGAAGTAATCCAGCTACTTAGGGCCAAAGTATTGAAGAGGTTGTAGGCGATAGGCTCAATGATCAGTCTTCTTATTACAGACACGGCGTCCACTCAATGGTTGCCACTGACGTGGACACTTTATTTATTCTTAAGACAATTATATTTTCAGTACAAGTAAACGTCACACAACAAAAATTTATTACAATATAAGCACAAAATGCACAAATATATTACAATAAAAGTACAAAATGCACGAATATTATGGTAATCGATTTCGGTGAACCACGCTCACCTTCCTCAGACCAGAGGGATTCAAAAAGAATTTATTTATTTTATTTATTTATTTATTTCATTCCAACGGTCAACAACCAATTTCACAATAAATTACAAAAATAATATGGGCTCTTAAAGATGACAGTAGCTAATAACATAATAGTATAAGAAAGTTCATGAAAGTAATTATAGATTATCCTCTAAATTGTCCAACTATAGTATTGTCTAAAAGTTGTCTAACTATAGTAACAATTGAATATGTAACATGCTAATATCCAACAATAATAACAAAAAGTATGAATAATATATAATGATAGTAATAACAATATAAATAATAAACAGTAAAAAATAACTAATGCAACAATTATAAATGAAGTAACAACCAAAAACAAGACTAATTAATTATAGAAAGGTAACAATGTGTGAGTATTGATAGAAGAGTAATTTTAACAAGAAGCATAGATAAACAACAACAATAAATAACTATACAGAAAAAAAAACAATAACAAAGTGTTAACAATAGAACAACAAAATGATTAATAAAAAAAATAAAATGACCAAGCTAATCTGCGAGGCACTCCAGTAGAGCCCTCCTCCAGGTGTTTTCGCTCATGCCGAAAAGATCCAAACGCTCAGGCAAGCTGTTAGCCAGTCGTTGTAGGCGAGGTAGAGCACTGTGGTACATATATTGTGTGGTGTACTGCCGCCTGACAAACAACTGAGGGTGTCGGAGATGGCGTGATGTCCGGAAATCTAGTTTTTCCAGTAGTTCAGGTGCATCGATGGCGGAGCAGACCAACTTCTTCAGGAATACCAAGTCTAGAACTTTCCGTCTAGTATGGAGAGGTCTTAATTTAAACTGGAGAAGAAGGTCGGTGATCGGAACATACCGGTATTCAAAGCCGAGCCGAAGCCCTAACAAGCGGATGAAGTGGTTCTGTATGCTCTCCAGCCTCTCAATATGCCCAACCAGGTATGGATTCCAGACGGTTGAAGAGTATTCTAGAATGGGTCTCACAAGGTGAATGTAGAGTGTTATCAAAGCCCGGATAGAAAGCATGTCACGACTGGCTCTCATAATAAAGTAAAGTGCTGAGTTTGCCTTGGTGGAGATGTGGTTTATATGCTCGTGGGAATTCAAGTCGGAAGAGAGTATGACACCCAGATCCTTGATCTTGTCACAACGTGTAAGGGGTTGGTTGTTGAGTGTATAGTGATGAAGAATGGGATCACTAGATCGAGAGAAAGTTATGACCGAGCATTTGCATATGTTCAGAAGCATATCGTTTTTGAGGCACCATTCTGTCAACAAACCAATACTAGTTTGTAGAGACACACAATCCTCCATAGTTGTAATCTCTTTGAATATTTTTGCATCATCGGCAAAGAGTAGATCATTAGAACCCACGTGTTGAACCAGATCGTTGATGAAAATGGAGAACAAGACAGGGCCAAGAAGAGACCCCTGGGGCACACCAGAGACAGCAGGAAAAGGCTGGGATAAGGAGCCCGCCACTCGCACCTGAAGGAATCGATCCCTAAGGTAACTCTCCAACCAACTCAAAAGAGCTCCTCTGACACCATTGGCACTTAGCTTGGCGATAAGGTGATTGTGGCTAACTCGGTCGAAGGCTTTCGAGAAGTCAGTGTATATGGCATCGACCTGAAGTGAATTCGAGAAGGCTTTGAGAATGTGGTTTTGAAAAGACAAAAGGTTAAAGATAGTAGAACGCCCTTTGACGAAGCCATGCTGTTCAATGTTGATGACGCTCTTAAAATTAAATACCAACCTCCTTAGGACGAGTGATTCAAAGACCTTTGCTAAGGTAGACAGAATTACTATAGGGCGATAGTTTTTAATATCAGTAGGTGATATAGACTTAAAGATAGGTGTAATGTATCCAATCTTTAAATTAGCAGGAAAGATGCCAGCTGCCATGAGGGCATTGAAATAAATAGTGATATGAGGTGATATTACATTGCAGCAATGCTTCAAAACTCTCGGAGAAATGTCATCAGGACCTGCAGACTTATTTGTGTCAAGGGATTTCAATTCGGCCTCCACTTCCTCACAGGTAAATTTGCACGAAGATATGGATGTAGTTGCTTTTATGTCATACACTGGAGGAGTAGGAGATGGTGGCCTGAAGACTGAGGAGAAGAAATTAGAGAACAAATTTGAGATGTCTTGTGGGTTGTTAGCCGTTTCGTCGTCAAGTTGCATTCTCGGGGGGAGAGATGGTATTTTCCTAGAAGACCTGATGTAATTCCAGAAGGCCCGAATATTATCTTGAATAGATGAGTCAACAGTTTGAATGTACGTTGAGTAGCACTCCCTCGCTAGTCTCTTGCAGGTAGCACGAACGCCGCAGAACTGCAGATAGGTCTGATCATCTAGGGTCTGCTTATAGCGTCTGTGCAGTGTTTTCTTCTCAATTATCAGCGATTTGAGCTCAGGAGAAAACCACAAGGGGAATCGTCTAGTTCCTATATACATGGGAGGACTCGCTCTTCTAATAGTACTGCTTAATAGTGAGCAAAATTCAGAGAAATGGCGGTCAACAGGGGCTGTACCATCAAGTAGAGGGTAGTTAATACATTGCATCCTATCAAACACGAGGTCAACGTCACACTTTTTTATATTAGGAGCATAGGCGCTGAAGTTCAGTTCCTCTTTGTGGCGGACGACAATATCTGTTTCTAATGCAGGATGGTGACATTCACTAGAAAGAAGGGGGTCAGAGGCGTTCTGGACACACGAGTCCTCCGAGGAAAAAACCAAATCCAGAAGAACACCACGCTCATTTGTAATGGAGTTGCATTGTTTAAGATTTAGGAGGTTCATGACGTCGTACACTGTTTGAGCAGACAGGTTCATTGACCCACTAGAAGGATTACACCAATCAACATTTGGTAGGTTAAAATCTCCCACTACTAGAATTGAAGATGGTATTCAACAACACAATTTATAGGCCTATGATCACGTGACCCCACTGGCTGGAATCATCAAAATGGCGGCTGCTATGATATTATTGGTTAATCCATATTGGCTGTTACTTCTGTTCTTTTTAGTTGCAGAAAATACATTAACAAAAACTATTTTGGAATCAAAATTAACCTGTTCATTCATTAATTTATCACGATTCTTACATTTTTCTTTAAAAATAAATAACTCTTCCCAAGCATTCATAATACGACCCTTCTTACAAACTTTTAGAATATCTACATTTTCATCTATTTTATTCAAACTGTGGCTAAAATTCAGAAGGTGTTTAGCTACATTAGATCTTTCAGGTGTATAATTGTAGATCTTTTTACAATATATTCACTACTAGAGAAGTCTGGGGTGTCCATGTCGGGTGGTAGTCAAGGTTCGGATATTGTGTAGGGAATATTGTTCAGGCCGGTCAGTTGGCTGAAAATCAGACCAAAACTACGTGGTTCGGATTCCACGTAAAGCTGTAGGTCCCTTAGTTGCCCTGGCTATTGTACTAATAATAAATAGATCTTTATGAGGAACAGTCGACATTAGTTAGTAACAACGACAACACTCGTTCATCTACACCCATCACACTCATTCACCCCTCATATTCGCCCATATCTTTATGATAGATGTCTTATGAGTGCATAATGAACAATAGTAATACTTTAAAAACTCCTCAGTTACTCAGTGAACTGTATTGCGAGTTTTTAATTTTACCCCTACAACCAACGATTTATATGAAATGAAAATTAAAAGCAACAATACAACACACTGATAATGCAACTAAAAGTTAGTTTATAAGATTTTAAAACTGATTGTTATTCTCTTAAAATTAAAAACAGTAAAAGTGTTTTCTCCGCTGATAAATTTCATGGTAATGTCCCTCTGTGCATTTGGATGGCCAAAATGCAGACAGAAGATAATTTGTTAAACATTCTTCATGGTCATGCACGAACCGGACGTCACTCGTGTTACAACATGCACGGACCAGATTAAACAAGATGAATATTAAATCTCATGCAAGACTAATACTCATTTAAGGGGATCAACTGGACTGAGCTCATCTCTGACAACGTTGCCATCATTGTTGTAAGGATTTTTTAAACAATATATTTAAATAAGTCAATGTGTAAATAAGACATTAAAAAAAAAAAAAAGAATAATCTTTATAGTTTGGAGGTGTGTTGCTATACCATAATAATTATACGATCATTTATTATACTTAAGAGATTTTAAATAAGAACTTTTATGCCCGGTAAAAATTATGATTTTAAATTATCTTTCGGTGAGTATTTCAGAATGCTGTTAAGTTTATGTTAAGGATACCACTTCCCTATCAAAAACTATTCCCAAACGTCTCCCTTTATTTATTTATTTATTTTATTGAAAAGGGTCTGTCAATTTATAATCAGTTAAAGATGAGTTGTCAGAAAATGGAGAGAAAATTAAATCCTAGAAGAAACAAAATAGACATGGATTGCATGAACAAAGTGACAAGATTAATTGTTTCTACCCAACTAATTTACTTAGTTACATTTTGTTTATCAATACAGGAAATTTCACCTCAACAATTTGTGTATATTTAAATTTAACTATATAAAATTGTCTGTGGTCTGTAAGTTTCTTCCAAAAAACATTTCCATAGCTACGAACTACCCAGAGGAGCTTAAAGTGGATGTTTGTTGGAGGGAGAGGTGGGCTTATCAAGAAATGTGAAGAAAATGGGTGGATGAGTGGTAAAGCTCTTTAAGAATATTGAGTGGGTTAGGTGGGTGGGGGCTGGAAATCAGTCTAAGGCCATGTTTCTTATTTCTACTATCTCTATTCGCACATTCTGTAGATTCCCCCCCCCCACATTGATTTGTTGGTTACTTTTTAACGATTTCCTTTTTTTAAATTTTGTTTCGTTCAAAGCTGTATAGTTGCAAAATATATTTGCTTATTTTTGTGGTCGTTTTAAATACTCCGTTTTCTTTCTTTAGTTATTAAAATCTTTTTGATTGACTTATATGTAAAGCAGGCTGTGTAATGTCGTATTTTTCAACCTTTTTATGCAAGGTATAATCTAAAACTTTGTTTTCAACTAATTTTCTGAAGTCAGTTACAAATGTTTGTAACAAATTTAACGGACAGTAAAACTGTAAGAATTGTGTGGATGATATTAAAAGTTTACCGAGGATAAGGGAGTACGGTTACAGCCAGCCTTACTTTCTCATCTCTGACACCAACAACGTGTCAGAGACGAGTTATCCACTATCTATAGCAGGATCTTATAGATAATGCTATTCAATAAATTATCTACAACTGAGTTACCTGTTACTTTTTAAACGAAGTTTTGAACTTCCATTTCCTTCCGATTAGTATTGGAGTTAACTTATCAAACTTGTCCAAAAGGTCTCATGTACCAAGTAAGTGGGCTTTTAGGCCAATTCTGACTAGGAATGGCAACGAAATATCGGATATTAGTATAGATATTCTCTTTCGATAATATCGGCTATATCGATATTTTGGTCCGATATATCATATCACTAAATATTGACATTATTCTCTCTCCTCAAAATCATTACGATTCGTAAAAACACATTTAAATTGCCTCTCGTGCTTACAAAACATGCATTGAAATAATAAAGCAAATTTAGTTAGTTTTTTTTATGTGAAGTTCACGTACTAAAATGTGGTTGGGAGTTTAGTGTTTATAAGAAGCCTAGTGGCATTTTTAATGTGAAAAACAAAAATGACAACGTTATTACATCATTTTTTCATAATTAACATAATAATTAAAGGTATAATTATTCTTATTTTGATTTGTTTCATACTAACTCACACCTACTTGTTTCAGTAAATAAATGTATTTCATTTTTACATTCAGTAGGCTATTCTACATATTACCAGCTAAACATGAGTGTATTTTTTTGTCACGTAAGAGTTAGTGCATAATTTTAAACATATAAATCATTTACAATTCGTTATATCGGTTAGCCTAAATATCCATATTTTGGCTTCCGATATTATCATTAGATCGGTATTTGGTTTGCGATATATCGATAATTCAATTTATCGATATGTTGAAAATATTTGCCATACCTAATTCTGACTACACTTGTCGTAATACATGACGGGGCATACATTAACTAACTAGGATTAAAATATTAAGTCTTTGGATATTTTAAAAAGTTTTGTTGAATCCGTAACGGGTAAGTTAAAGGAGATCGTAATTTCATACAAAAATCTCGAGTGTTCCAAATAAAATATTTCGTTAGGTACTCACTAAATAAATATACTTTCTTTTCAATGTTGTTGAGAGTTCAGTGATGGAAATTGAGTCATGTGGCCCAATTTACGAGTTTAACCCATCTTGATCCGGGTAAATGAGTTTCGTCAAATCATATTACCAGCCATCTGCTGAGTGTTTGCAGGTTATCGAATGAACGCCAACTGTTCCGTGATTGTTGTGTAATATGCTACAGTCTATCAATGAGTGAAATTTAATTCGTTACTATGAATGCCTTTTTGATGGTTGTGTTAAATGGAAAGTCATGTGTTAATGGGCAGTTCTGCATTAAATTCAAGTTGAAACATGGAAATCACGTAGATACATGGAAATCACATATTTAGGGTAAATAAACTCTGCAATGTGTAGTATTACTATAATTCATCGAGAGTATGTTCTGAAATAAATTGTTGATTACAATTTGTGATACTTTTGTCTGATTTTAGGTCATTTAATTATGTTCTAAACATTAATTTGTAGTTGGATTTACAATTTTACTTTGTAAAATCCCAATACAGCCCGCTTATAACTATACCCACACATCCACTCCCAAGGGAATGAAAGGACAGGCCATTTTGTCACTCCACAGTTTGACAATATTTCGTAGTACATTTTATTTCTTTTTTTACCTCCAATTATTTTCAATAAATAAGCAAAAATGTCTTTTAACTAATACTCTCACCATTTTACTCTACCTTAGAGACTGAAATTCAAAACTGAATGACTTCGATTCAGTGATCAAATCTTTCTAATATGAAATCAAGTGGGAATTGGTTGTTAGATCAAACATATCTAATACCCTTAGAAATCAAATTGAAATGAGTTCAAATCTGTAAATGGAAACAAAGTCTAATTTTTTGGTGTGAAGAGGATGTTTGAGATTTCTTTTTAATCCAAACAAAAATTTAGCGATATAAAATTCATTTGAGATCTTAAAAAAAAAAAAAAAATATATTTTTGTTAAAAAAAAATATGTTTGTTTCTTACTTAATGTTTGACGCACCCAAAAACCATTCATATTATTAAAATCACCCTTACAGTAAAAAACACTGCATTTAATATTTTTAAAACCACACTCTTTATAATGGTATTGCACTGTTCAACTCCTTTCCACTTCTTGTAAGTCGAAACTGATCACTTGAAGTTTAGGAAACAACTAAAGAACCAGCTGCTTGAGCTTTGTTGCTTCAGTGTCCAGGAATCCCAGGCTGGCCAGCCCTGTTAGTTTTGTAAATATTTTGTCAGCTATGTAAATATTTATTAGAACTGTGTGTATTAATTTATAATTTTGAGAGGAAAGATTCATTGTTAATTTTAGGATTTAGATTAGTTAATCTTAAGTTTTCTTTTTTGAATGATTAGGTCAATTTAGGCGAGTACAGAATTTGAATTTAAATCATAATATGCGACCATTAATTTCAACTGATATATTTAATTAATTAACTTCATATAAAACTTGTGAATCACATTAACTGAAATACAAAAATGTAGAAAGTTAATTTTCATAACTACCTAACATGGGTTTCATACTCATATTGATTATAGGAAAACATAAAAAAAGTTATACAAGCACTGCATGGTAAGTGTTATATATAACCTTTTTTAACTTAAAAAAGAATATATATTTTTTTCTAGCCAACACATAATTCGATCTTGTTGAATAAAAGACTATAAATATCACACTTAAAGTGCTATTTATTTATCAGTGATTATAACTCAGAAACCTTTTAAAAATACAATGAGTCCTAATATTGAACATGTATTAAAGGGACTACATCATTACCACGATAAATATGTGACCAACACTTGAGAAGAAAAAAACATGTCGTCTTTGGCAAATATTTAATTCTTGACACAATTATTCACATTTATAAAATATAGAAACTCATGACAGAAGTAGTACACACAAACATTCATAATATAATGTCAAGGTCAACATCTGTACAATATACACTTACTTTGTAATATACCTTTATAATATAGTCTTCAGTATTCACTTGGTCGTCGATATTGAGGTGGTAAATAAATAATACGATTGAAGCTAAACCATTTATGTCTTTTTATAGTTTGAATTTTTTTCCCATAAAACTACAGCTAAATTAATGTTAAGCTCATATATAATTTATGGTTATGGATACATTTTAATATAATATACAATAAAAAATATTTTGTCAGGGCCAAAATAAATGTCATCTGGCTGTTGAAACCTAATTCGGTTCAACCTCTAGACATTTTAACCAATAACAAAATTGAAATATTTTTAGTTTTTAATCTGACAAACTTTGTTTATTATTTATAGTTGTATACTACATATAAAATAAAGTAGCAAGTTTTTAACTTTCACATAAAATTCGTTTACTTTAGGTTTTTATGAATAATATGATTACTATCAAATTGTAAAATGTATTTTAATATTTTAAATTAATAAAAGCTTTCAAAAATAAAAATAACACTACTTATTTATTTACCCAATGAAAATCATTTGGTATTCTTCCCTTGACTATTTAAACTTGTTTTATTTTATATTATTTTAATAATAGTTTTGGGTTTGAACCGTTATTTTATGTATACTACTTATCATTACTAAACATGGTGTCTTTTTTAAATGGGCCACTATTGTGATCTTGGAACCCATAAGTCTGACAAAAAACGTTATACGGGAACCTTGCCTTGTTTTTGGAGACCATTAAAAACACATATTACAACATTTTTTTAATGGCCACCATTTTCCAATATGGTGGTAAAGTTTGTTTTTTCTTATGGAACTCTATATTTTATGATAGTTTCAGATAAAAATAGTAATTTTAACACTTGTTTCTTGCGGTTTTTCAATATTTTACCTAATAACGTAGATAAGAGAACTCAGAATGTTCAAATTCTATATGGAGCTTACCATTTACATAACAATTTAAAAAGAAATTACATTCAAAAAAAGATCTAATCTGGAAACATTACGACAAACATTTGGAAAAGATATGCGTAGTTATTATTTTTTCGTATTTTGATAGAATAGGGTATTAAATAATTTTAATACACAGAAACGTAATGAAATGTTTTACTGTATTGTCACAAATAAATTGATGTTGGAAGCACTGTTACCAATATCAGCTATTTAAGTCACTTTCCAATACAGATTGACAATTGTATTATAAGTAGAGTTAAACAGCTGATAATAGTAACAGTGCTACCAACATCGATTTATTTGTGACAATACAGTAATATATTTCATTAAATTTCTGTTTATTATAATTATTTAATACACTATTCTATCAAAACACGAAAAATAATAGCTACGCATACTTATTCCAAGTGTTTTCAAATTAGATATTTTTTTTTTTGAATGTATATTGTTTTTAAATTGTTATCTAAATTGTAAGCTCCATAATGAATTTGAACATTCTGAGCTCTCATATTTATGTTATTAGGTAAAATATCAAAAAAACACCAAGAAACAAATGTTAAAATTACTATCTTTATCTAAAATTATCATAAAATATAGAGTTCCATGAGAAAAAAAACGTTACCACCATATTGGAAAATAGCGGCCATTTTTCAAAATTTGTAATATATAATGGTCTCCAAAAACAACGTAAGGTTTCTATCTTAAAGTTTTTTGTTAGAATTATGGTTTCCAAGACCACAATGGTGGCACATTTAAAAACGACACCATATTTACTTTTATATAATTTAATTTATAAAATACACTTAGTGATTTATGGAGTCTATAAAACATCCGCTTTGAAGTCACTGGTAGACTCAGTTGACAACTTGTTTATTTTATCTCATTGTAAACAAATATTATTGTTTTTCAATGTATTATTTTATTTAACTTAAAAACAATGCTAAACAATTATTTTATTTGCTTTAATAATATTTTAACTGTTAAAAGTATTTGCCAGACATAGTTGGAGAAAATAATTTATATTTTATTTGATACAATATACAATTATAGCGTAAAATATATTAAAATATCGTTTTACTTTTAATATGTTTTACTTGTAAATAACACCATCGTTTACCATCAGGTACACCTACCTTTATTTATTTGTAACTATCATAAGTCATATTTTTGTAAATTCAACTAACACGGTTCAAGAACAGAGTACATTTATATACAACACACATTTAATATTACATTATATTGTCAAACCACGTTATTTATCTACATATACTCTATGTGACAGTTGCTGTGTAGTTATAACGGATAATTAGTTGGTCATTATACATCGTTTTTAATACTCTAAGAAATATTTAGAATTATTTGATTAATTTAATACTAAAAGAAAATTTATTATTTACAATAAGAAACTAGGCTTTTTTGTCATGAAAATAAAATACTTTAAATAGTGCATATCTGAGAAAATTTTTGTACCCTGAATGTAAGTATAGCATAGTAATATTTTAAAAAATCAATAATACATACAATAAAGAATCGCGCATTTTATTTATTTATTAATTACTTCGATAAAATAATAATAAAAAATGTTATAACAAATATTTTTGGTAAATTGTTTATTTGTAAAAATGTGACGAACTAAGGGGTCTTTTATAGGTAAACTAATGTGGGCTCCCCATAAAGCTTGGATGCTTATTATCGTGATCATTGTTCAAGTAAGTATATTTTTGATTAAATATTCTTTGAAGTTTAAAATAATTTAATTCAATTTAAAGGAAGCATTTTCAATTTATAATAATGAAAGACATCGATGTTAAGTATCAGTACGTTTTATCTATTTGGGGTAGTAAGTGTTAAGGGATGAATTCCTTATACTGTTTGGTTCTGTTTTTTAAAGCTATTTTCAACATTAGATTTTGGAGATTTCCAACACTTCTAGCATTAAATAGATGAACACTAGTTTTCCTAATAAATAATATCTTTGCAATACCCTGTCATTACTTGTCATTTGTTTGTATACGATGACAGGTAATTTTGTCAGAGTTATTTATTTATTTCCCACATTCATAGTTTTTCTTTTTTATGTATACCTTAGCGAAAAATATACATAGGTCACTTTCTTATAGCCACAGCCTCTCTATTGCAACTTATCGGTGACAGTTCTAGGTATATTCCAGCTAACGCACGTCTTTATACATATGTAGTAATAATTACTACGTGCATACTTGAGGATTTGGGGTGAATTAGGGAGGGACTGACAAGGTGCTGGCCGTGTCATCACATTGAAAAAGGAGAAATAAATACTCGACACACATTTAGCGCACTATTGGATGCAACCTCTGTTTCTTTCTTATCTGTGCGTACACCTCTCTTTGTAAAAAAATATTCACTATTCCATGATAGATAATAGTAAATTGTATGTATTCAAACATATCTTTTAGTATTAATAAATACCTACATAATTTGTCTCATAATTTATACTTTTATGAAGATCCTATTGTATGTTGATATGACTGTTGAACTGTCATTAAATAAAAAATAAGCGATGTTTATTATTTTATGTTTAATTAACTGTTACTAATTACAATAGGAACTTTGATGGCTCAACCATTGTATTCCAGACACCAAACAATCCTTATATATAATACGTGAAGCAGTTCTTTGTCAACGCAACTCCTCCTTTATTTCTTAACCAATTTAAACGGTCGAGGTGTCGAACAATTTGTCTCTGTTCGTAGTTGTGCAATAAGGTCTTCGAATTTATCACCCTGAAGGGCACGGGAAGCTCTCAAAGTTAGTTTTTCGGCCATAAGAATAACATGGAGAGAGATTTATATGAATAGAAAAGTAACAGCAGTTAAATGTAAATATTGATTTATAAAAGGTTTTACCACCTTTTGAAATGAAAACAATGGTGTTTTTGTAATATTGATGAGGTTAGATATTTCATAACATTAAACCAGGGAAGGTTGTAGGCATGGTTTAAATGGTAATTTAGTGCAGTTATTTTATGTATCTAATTAATCTTTACTTGAGAAACAAAAATAACTGAAATAAACACGTTTTAAATATACGAAGTAATATGGGTGTTTGAGCTAGTAAATATGTAGCAACGCAAGTAGTGTGAGTGAGATGCTGTAAATACGTTTAATATTGGGATTTTACGTTATACAGTTAACCTACTAAAATTTGTAGCCAACTTTCACTGGCCGAGGTGTAACGAGCGCAGCGAGTGACTGTGTTGGCACGCAAAGCGTGCAGGTGAGTCCCCTAGTAATTATTCTCCTTAGGTATCTGTTGTATTCACATCAGGGGATCAGCTGATCTCTCCTAATAAGATAATTTGACGTGCATGTTTTTACACTAATTAGATTGGCACTAAATTATCGAATTAGGACTATTCCTACCCATCTGATATCGTCGTGGTTATACAAAAATGTGCAACGTTTAATTTAATGTTTTGTTGTTTAGAGAACGAAAAATTATTTACTTTTGTATACGAATCTACTTACACCAATGTCAACGGGAGAGTGTAAATAAATAGTTGTTTCCGGTTGTACGAAAGAGATTATGAGCTATATTAATTTAAATTGTTACAACTAGGCGATAAAAAAAATAACAAATTATCTATAGGGAAAACTTTATAGCTGATTTGATGGCTGAACTAAGAATAATAAATTGCTGAATCAATTCATTTATGAAAAACCATTTAAACATAAATCTTGTTTTGAAATTGTAAATGGTGTATAGTAAAAAGTTGAGGTTATAATAATGTATGTCCAATTTTACCTAAACCTTAGATAAACTGTACTTGACAATGTATTAAGCTCTTGATGACTACGTCAATTCCTAATTTTCAGCCACCAGCTGGTGATAAGATAAGGTGGCCCCAAAACTGTTTCTACCCGTATTAAATTGTTTTAAAAAAATCTATACTTATTTAAATGAACATTTTATTTTACTTATGTATTTGTTTTACAAAAATACTAAATATATTTTTAAAAAAATCAGTAGCTATTTAACCAAAGACATATGACTTTGCTGTTAATTATTGTTTATAAAAATTTTAAAACGATTAAATAAAGGATTTATTTAATTGTTCCTAAACACACTTATAACATAATCTCTTAAATTAGCCATTACTCTGATTGTTTTGATTTCAACCGCAATAGATTTCATAAACAGTTATTTGTTGAAACTACAATAATTCGGTTGAGATAGCCAAAGATATCATAAACCTAATGTGTGTAAATGTTATAAAACTTGATAAAAACATAACATTTAATATATGGGTTTGTTAGTTTTGAGACAGTTACAAAAATAACAAAATACGACAAAAACTATTTTAATGAAAAAATATAAGTTAATATTACAATAGACTAGCAATATATTTAATTACAATATGATTAGAAGCCTAACCTAGATACAAAAAGTGAAGGTAACAAATTTCTAGAACCTTTTCTCACTAAGCTACACTTTAGAATGCATAACAAAACATGTATACTTACTTTAATTACACAACGAATACATCATTTAAATACATAATACATGTTTAACACTTTTATTTGGTTAAGGCACGAACTTGACTTAAAGCCAGTTTCCTAGAGCAATGATGCTTAGCAAGATTGAACATATTTACATGGAAAAAGAACTGTACGCTTTTAAATTATAAGATACATATACACTTAAAACGATGATACAATATGAAACACCTTAGTCAAACACAGGTTGGGTTTACCCACTTTTGTACATAAAACCTAGTAACTAGTAATGTAAACATGTAATGATGTAATAATTTACCAAAACTAAATGGTCACGCAAGAACTGTAAGTAAATAAGAACGTATATTAAGTTATATAGTTTTACTTTTTCTCTAAATAAATTTTCAATATACGACAGTAGGTTTGATATTTACTTTTATTTTTAAATACATAACCGATGTTAAAAAATCACCAAGTGATGCAATGTACAATTTTAACATTTAAAACAAAATTGCTCCCTTAGTGACAGAAAATTGGGTGGGAAAAAGAACCAGTAACGTTCTTTCATAGACGTTAAACAATATGAAAATTATGAAAAAAACAATTAATTAATCTCTTTTAGAAATAAGTTTTAGTAAAATACAATAGTATCTAGTGCATAAAAAAGGTTTTGACTATAAGTTTTGTACTAAACGTCTTAACAACGTTTGTTATTCACTATCATTATACAAAATAAGACATGAAAATTCTAAGTAAAACAAGCATATTGAAAGTTAGCAACAATGAAATAGAACGAGTATAACAGCTTTTAGAAAATGGAAGACAAGAAAATAATTTGAATAACCACTAAACTTAATAATTCTAAAATATAGAAAATACAATAAAAATATAAAAGTTTCAAAGAAAACATTTACATAAGATTTAATTTGATTTCATTCATTAGTAACAATCCCACTCTAAGGTATGAATAATTCGGCGACGTTTGTTAGTAGATGCATATAGCCCGTACAGCTCAAGGACGAATTGTGTATGGAGGGTGGAAAAACAGATAAAATGGGTTGTGTTGATTGGGAGGCTTATTTACCTTGGTCCCTGGTGTGGGGCAACGACCAGTAAAATATTGAAATAAAATTGTTTAAGATTGAGTTTTTTTTCAAATTAAACGTTTTACTATAAATCAATTTTAATTTTAAAAATCATGGGTTAAAGGACAAATAAGCAAATTTTTTCTAGGTTCATATTGCAAAATTATTTTGCGTTGCGAATGCAATTCATGTTGTCTTTGTCAGTAGATGTTTGAAGTCACTCTAGAATTACCTGAATTCTAGTTTTAAATTTAAAAATAACACATTTATGGTTATTTAATATTGCTCAGTGAGGGTAACCAAACGAAATCTTATTAATAAATAATAATTATATGTTGATGGTCAGATTTAATTACGTATTAACAGCACTTCTACAGGGTGTTTCTTTTAAACCGTAACCCATGATTAAAAAAAAAAATATATATAAATATATATATCTATAACACATGTTATTATTATTATTAACGTTTATTGCTACTATTTACATGATTTTTATGATATTTTTGTTTAGGTTTTAAAACAGACGACTTTGTTAAAATATTCCTCCAGAGTAAACACACTCTGGTCTTTGCTCAAAACCTTGTTACTAACCTCAACGTAATGACATTGCACGAAACCCAAATAAAGTGAACAACAATGTAAAATCAGCTGATATTCAAGGAAAAGAAGAACCAGGTCTACCAACTTATGAACTTGTAATTATCTTAAACCTTAATTTTCTGTACTTTTAAATAGGGTTGCGTTTTAAAAGAAACACCCTGTATCATTAAAAAAAAGCACTGTTTGAAACTAAAAATAAACTACTTTTAATATGCTGTGTAAATTGAAGCTTGTTGTATTTCTAAGTTAATTGACCCTGGACTTAGTAGGGCGATGATCTTGAAGTGATTCATTCAATTGATGTGTTAAACTTTAATGTATTGCTTAAGGGCAGTTTTGGCAGTCATCTCTGGTTTGGATCAATTACTAAAGTAACTACTAAAGTAAGTCTGTTGGATGAGGATTCTTGCCAGTTTATAGGAAACTCGGGTATCAAAAATACCCGAATAGATTAAAGCAGTAGACATTTAAGTTAGATAAATTTTTAAACAGATTTTAAAATTACAAAGAAATGTATTTGTAACCTACATCAGTGTCGATATGATAATAATAATAAAAATAAACAAAATTACAAGAAAAGAGAAATAGAGAAAAATAACAAAAATGTTAGTGCAGTGTTTATTGTTTCTTAGTGTTTGAATATTTATCTACCGTCACAGAGTAATTACAAGTTTTGCAATTATTCAAAACCTGCTCGCCCGATCTAACGAATACTAACTGTCCCCCCTGAAAAGAATGCTATGGGCAATAAAATCATTAACTATGCAATTATTTATAGTAAAATTAAAAAATACTATGAAATTCTTAAGAATTTGTCTGTAATTGAAAAATGGAATTAGAAATATATGTTTATTGACAGAAAAAATAGAAAGCACAAAGAATAGAAAATTAATAGAAAATAATTGAAAAATAGTATTTTTTATATACAAAAATTAAAAAACAAATACTCTTATTCTCATCAGAACTAGTGATTGGAACTTTAAAAACACTATATTGGTCGGAAAGGAAAATAATCCGGTTTTTTAACCTGATGAAATTAATTGTTTTATAGTATACATTGTAGATGAAACAAAACTTCTTTATTGAAATAATAAGGAAAAAACATTTTAAGAACCCTTGTTAAGTTATGATCAGTATTATAAAGAACACGTTTAAAAAAAGTAGACCTTACTTTGTCTACTTTTTTTAAAGAACCTTTTTAAGAAACCAAACTTGCGTCTACCTATTTAATAACTGTCAGTAGTTTGTTAAAATAAACATTAAGAAAATTTACCAATCAAATCGCTGTTTATGATGTCTGATTAAATATTAAACTTTTTCTTTAAAACTTAAGAAAAACATGAAAATTTTCATCCTAAATCCTATTCCACAAGTTCCTCATCCAACGCAGCGTGCCTGAAGGAATACGATACGTAAAACAGTTCAAAGAACGTGAAGGTTCTCGCAGTTCTTGAACTTTGAATCTTCCTTGCCGAAGATCCACGTGAACATCTGGCGGGCTTTCATGCTTGCTCGAACCACCCCTCTGTTCTTGTACCAGTGAGAACCACTCTCTCGCTCAGCAGTCGCCTTCTTCATTCGGATCTGTGTCAGGATGCCGACCAGGAGTTCGTCGACGTTGTGGTTGATTCCCACCGAGACCTCGATGAACTTGGCCCGGTACGTGCACGCCAGGCATTTTCCGTCTGGAACATGAGTTGACGAATGGTAAAAATAAAAACTTGTATTAATTTTTTTCAAATTTTAACTGAACAGCATCTGTTCAATTTTTCATTTTTTAATCAACTATTTATTTATATCTTAAATTGGTCGGTAGCGTTTGGCTAGCCTCTCAGTTCTCAGTTCGATCCCAATCAGAGTCATAACGAATTTGTAAAGAGATCAGCTGATAACCACCGGCTGTTCATTTGTCATTGGGTTATTAGTTAAATGGCACTTTCTAAGGAATAGTCGGTCTTATTTTGTAAAAATAACTACATTCGGCTACATGATCTTCCAGCGAGTCCAGGAGTAACGGTTGCAACATTCGCTGACGACACAGCTTACCTCGTTTCCCATGAAGATCCAGTTGTTGCATCTCAAATATTGCAGTTAAGTCTACACGAACTGTCCAATTGGCTCAGTTAATGGAACATAAAAGTTAATCAAACCAAGTCATTACATCTCATTTGCACATTAAAACCTCATACATGCCCAGTCTCATTGGACAATGTTGTGTTGCCTCAAGTTACAGAAGTCAAATATCTGGGAATGCACATTGATAGGAGATTGAGATGGCACTCGCACATAAGGCAAAAAAGGCTTCAGTTGAACACCAAATATAGAAAAATGGCATGGTTACTACACAGCAAATCAAAACTATTATTACAAAATAAGCTTCTCCTGTATAAAACAGTTTTAAAACCTATATGGACTTATGGAATTTCACTGTGGGGATGTTCATCGAACAGCAACATAGATATCATCCAAAGATTTCAGTCAAAAACACTACGAAACATACTTCAAGCACCCTGGTACATTAATAACACCATCATCCATCAAGACTGAAACATTCCTTTTGTCAAGACCGAAATTACTAAATTTAGCAGTTGATATTTAGAAAAATTTAACTCTCATCCAAATCACCTTGCCCTGAATCTTTTAGATAATAGTAACGCTGTCTACAGACTGAAAAGACAACACGTATTAGATCTTCCAGTAAGAATTTTGTAACGTACTTTATAATTTTGTGTAACGATTTGTAATGTAAAACAATGTTTACGTTAGCCACGTCATTAGACGTGTGTTAATCCGTGTTATATTATTTAACCTCACATTTACTTATTGTTCAACTATGAATAGATTGTAAATACAAATAAATGTTATGAAAAAAATCGGCTACATTGTTGTCTTAATAGTCAATATAAATAAATACATTAGTTATTTGTTTTTAGAGTTTCTTTATAAACCTAGTTAATAATGTCAATGTATGTATCTTACCCAATTTTCAAGCTGACAATGTTGTACATAAAACTAATCAAGGAATTACTGTTTACTATACGCTGATTCTAACCAGACAAGAATGAGGTAATTTTTCCTTACATTCAAAGGATTATAAAACTTGTTTACATGTAAAATTGAAATTTGATGAGAAAATCCAATCAAAGCAGATAAGATAAGTGCTTTGAAATTTTTTATTGTTTTAAAACAATAAAGAGAGAACATTATAAATCCAAAATTTAATACTGTATCAAGAAGCATTAGGTTTAAGTGTTAAAAGGTGACCGAATATTTAGTATAACAAATGTGACAAACAATAACATTTTAAAACAGATGAAAATAATATCAGAAATAATAATGTATCATGAATAATCCTCAGTTACACATAATGAGTAGTAGTAAAAAAACATTCATAATAAGATCTTATTCAAAATATTAATCTTTAATTTTGAATCAATGTTTAAACCGTCGCTAATATATATAATAGAATAAAGTGACGCTCTTGTTGATGAAATGTACTATATAACGCTCTGTAATACAACTAAACTATCCTCATTTGATTTCTGTGATTTTTGCACTAATCTTCCATTTGATAAATGACAGTGGTTTATTAATATAAAAAAAGCGCAACCTACAAAAATCTGAAACAATGATCCAAAACAAAATATTCAAAATCACATTAAAAAAATTCCGATTTAATAATAAGTTTTACTAAAAAAACTGTGTTTTTGATATGAGTATTCCACTGTCCGCCATTTCTTTAATTACAACACGGCCAACACTCTATTTAAGATAAATAGAACTAAGAAAAATGATATCTAACATTATATTCGGTATGTTGATGATAAACTAGTTTTCCTCGGTTAGAAATAATAGATTGTTATAGATGATAAATATGTTAACCGTACGTAATTGTCACCACATCAACGGGAATCAAACAACATTCCTAAATTTTTTTTGTAGATATAAAATCATTTTGCGATAGTAACAAACTTTGATAGAAAATACAAAACATTATAGTCATATACATTATTTGTCACTCAAGCAACTATTTTAGTAGAATGTTGTAGACGATGTATTAAAAACAACATTACAATACATCATCAATGATAATGTTAGCAGATATTTATATATTGTGTACAATTCATATTTATACACAAGTAAAAATGGTACATTGTGTACCATTTGGCTCACATATATGTAAAAAAACTGAGTTGAATTTAAACATTATTCATTATTTGCGCATGAAAATTTAAATTAAGGCGTCAGTACGAACCAATTAGCAATTAGAAAGCTGTTACCATATTACCAGTGATATATCTAATCTTACATCTGCACTTGTGTACAGTTCAACTAGATTTAATGAATGAAGGGGAGGCGTCCTCTGAAATAAATTAAGGCATCAGTACGAACCAATTAGCAATTAGAAAGCTGTTACCATATTACCAGTGATATATCTAATCTTTCATCTGCACTTGTGTACAGTTCAACTAGATTTAATGAATGAAGGGGAGGCGTCCTATGAAATAAATTAAGGCGTCAGTACGAACCAATTAGCAATTAGAAAGCTGTTACCATATTACCAGTGATATATATAATCTTACATCTGCACTTGTGTACAGTTCAACTAGATTTAATGAATGAAGGGGAGGCGTCCTCTGAAATAAATTAAGGCGTCAGTACGAACCAATTAGCAATTAGAAAGCTGTTACCATATTACCAGTGATATATCTAATCTTACATCTGCACTTGTGTACAGTTCAACTAGATGTAGAACATTAAGGGGAGGCGTCCTCTGAAATAAATTTAGAGATTTTGGCATATTTTGATAGCTTGTTTGTTTCCTTTATTGATGATAACAATCAATAAACGCTTGATACTTGTTTCTCACCCTAGTTAAATGTTTTATAAATACATGCACGTTAGTTCACATCACACGTCCAACCTCTAAATGGTATTTAAATAATTTGTTACACATAGGTATTTAAAAACAGTAATCATAAACAAATAAATATTTTAGGAGGAAGGCAAACGTTTTGAAGGGAATAAACATGAATATAATCCGTCACATTCTCCCTGACAGTAATAATTGAATGTTTGACGTAAGGATATTCTCAAACACGACTTTCTTCCAACTGTGATTATTTATGCTTAACAATATTTTTATCCATACAACATTTAAATTTACCTCCAACATTTTATTATAACTGCAGTAATACCAGGCACATTTTGAATACTTATTATAGAGAATTAGACATGTTAAATATACAATATAAATTTTGGATCTTTGAAAATCCATAAAATCTGTTCTAGCAAATTTAAGATTGTAAAATCTGGTATAATGTGTATAAAGCACTATACTACGTATGGTTAAAAAGACTTATTACCGGTAAAAAACTTTTACCTTGATCGGTTCACAAACTGTCGTAAGGTCAGTACATACTGCCCCACTACTATATAACCAGTAGCGATGTCTTACCTTGGGCGGAGACTGCCCGACTTCGCACCAAGTCGACTTTGTTGGCCACAAGTATCGCAGGTCTCGACCTCAACAGATCGTAGTCCTGCAGTCTACCAAGCTCGTCCTCAGCTCTCTGGAAACTGGCTTTGTCTATAACTGAGTATATAACTAGGTAGGCGTCTGCCGGAGGTGAACTTTTGTCTATTTCTCCCTGAAATAAAGAAAATACAATAAGTAACTTGTAGTATAAACATATTTATACATTTGGTAATGCTAAATTATGTGCCTGTAGGAAAGAAGCCTACTAAACTTAAAAAAATTAATAAAAAAGGTAACGAAGCAGTATTTTTCTTAGACGAGCTATATATTACTTCGTAGATTCATACAACTCTCCAGGTAACTACACCCTTCACCTTTACACTCCCACCCTTTGACGGATGTATAATAACCCCACATTATTCTCGAGCACATAAAAAGTCTATGAAACAAAACATATTATTTAATTCTGTTTAGTTATAGAAATTGTGATTAACGCGTAACGTAGTTTTACTTAAACAAAATTTATATGAAAATGAAGGCTTGCAGTTTAAAACTGTGCTGTAAAACCTTCTTAAATTAATTTTAAATGAAAAAAAAAAAACTACGGGGAAATTTAATATATATTATGATATCAATGAAGGTTTTTTTTATATATTTTGTGATAGCTAAACATTGAAAAGTGATACGTTGTTCTTGTATACTTTGTTATATAATTTAAGGAGGGAGTAGATGCTTTTTTTGAAAGATGACTTTGCAGTTCTTATACAGACTCTAAGAAGTTAAAACATATTGATTAATTACTAAAATATTATTAATAATAATGGAGTGAAGAATTAGTTATTTTATGGTTTTTTTACTAGTAACCCTATAAAAGTTTAATGGCGAAGCCGGTGGCAAGTGACCTAAGTCGTCTGCACTTCGATCCTGAGATAGAGATAGCGCTGGTAAATATCCTGGTCTTTTGTGACAGAGTCTACCTCCTTTAATTTCTTTTCTTTTAATGTTTACGGCAGTGGCATTTTTTTAACATTTTATTCAAACGTTGTTGAGAGCAAACGGTCCAAACCCCTGTGGCAAACTTAAGGGGACCTTCCGGGATTTGAACCCGTAACCTTCTGCATTGGGAGCAGAAGTGCTAACCACTGGGCTAGCAATAGGCGAGGACTGTACTGGTTCTCCTCTTACTCTATCTAAATAATATCCTTGCATAGATCAAGAGTCTATGGGCAGTAGACAGACTAGGACAAAAGAGGAAATCAGCCTCTCTTAAAAATATAGAAAAGAAACATAGTGAGTCTATAATAAGCTCTTTTGTTACCTAGCTAGCATCTGCGAGAAGCTTTTGGTGATCTTTTCACATATTTTACGATAGTTTATTCTTAACAAATTTGTTGTCTGTACATCATTTTTGATTTTTTTACAGCCCTGTCTTGGATGCATCGTAATTGTAAACTTATACGTAGCAAATTTCAAAAATTTCGACGATTTCGAAGTACGAACTGCGAGCTTACGAGTCATTATTTTACGACAAACAATATTTATTAATTATTCAATTAAATCCTTCGACGATAGAAAACAGTCACTTCCTCAAAATGCTTATTATTTCATAATAAATTTGGTAAATAAGTTATGTAATTAACTTTAACCCAATTATTGCCACTGACCCAGGTATCATCAGACATGATAATGGCCACGTTAATGACCACTGAAAGGGAGAGATTGGAAACGAGCTAAAGGGAATAATGGCCGGGTGAGTTATGGAGTCATTAGGCCCATTGAAGGGCTGAAACATTAGGATTGTGTCGAAGGGTAATTAATCTTGCTTCGGAAATAAATACCTGGAAAACACTGCGTAGTATTGATGACTATCATCTTTGAATTACATTGTAGGCTGAGATATAGATTCGATATTGCAGCGATAGGAAATTTAGTGAAGGAATGAGAATATTTCAAAGCTAACAGATGAAAATACCAGTACAGAACATTATACAAAAAAGGCAACATCACACTACACAACTTTAAAACAAAATAAATGAACTGATTTAAATAAACTAATTTTTCCTTCCTCAGACCAGACAGACTCACTGGTGAATCAGTATGAAAAGAACTAGACAATTCACACTGCATTAGTGTGTTACATTTCATTAATATAACTAACAAAATACCAATTGTCGTCAGAAACGGCCAAAGAAGATTCAAATATAAATTAATTTGTTTAAAACACAATTTATGATAAATAAATAATACTATTCCTACGATATTATTTTATTAAGAATTGTTGCTATACTATTTTGGAATATAGTTAATTTATGTACTGTGTGATATTCAAATTTTATGGCATTTGGAGAGCTTATTTAATACAATAGTTTAAAATACATATAAAAATATTAGAAGTAGCTCGAAAGGATTCCAAGTGTTCAGTAAACATATTAATAGAACATATTTTTTTAAATAACTAGAAAGATTACCTTAAAACTTAAAAAAAACTGAATTGTAAATATCATTCTAAATAATTTTAATAATGTGAGATGCAATTAATTTACTAATCATGACAATCGATTGCCTTACACAAGTACATCTTGTTACATTTACTATGCAAATTTAAGATACAACAACAAATTTATGTATAGAAATATTTTATCTCAGGAATCTATTTTATCAGCAACAAAAAACTACGAACTGACCATTCAACCATTTTACGATAAGCAGCCCTGATTGATGAAGATGGTTTAATTATAGAAAAAATGTTAGAAAAAGGCCTAAAGATGGTAGCTGAGATTGTCAAGATCGATTGCCTTGCTGTGAAGCAATCACTTTCCAACCCTCTTTTCTTCACCACCACCTTGACGGTGATCTCACCCTTAGTCTATGTTTCAGTCATGTGTGAATACTGGGAGTTTAGGAAGGGTCTGAAGATGGTAGTTGAGATTATTAAGATTGATTTGTTCGACTTCAAGACTGGTTATGCATTTACTAACACAATTTACGCCCGTGTTGATTGTGTATACTTTTAACATATTGCTTCTTATGTTTTGTGTTTTAGTTTAGGTTGATTGTTGGACATTGATGATATGATCGGAGTTAAATTCATGACCACAGCTGGTGGAATACAGACCTAAATGCATTTTCAATAACATTTCTTTGCATAGTCTACACTTAACATTCTTCGAAAATATCAGAGTGTTCCCAGACATGTACAGTGTTACTGGAAGACTAGTACAGTATTACTGGCCCATCCGCCCTCCCAGACATGTACAGTGTTACTAGAAGAGAAATACAATGCTACTGGCACACCCGCCTTCCCAGATAAGTACAGTGTTTCTGGAAGACAGACACAGTACTACTGGCCCACCCACCTTCCTAGACACGTACAGTGTTACTAGAAGAGAAATACAATGTTACTGGCACACCCGCCTTCCCAGATAAGTACAGTGTTACTGGAAGACAGACACAGTACTACTGGCCCACCCACCTTCCTAGACACGTACAGTGTTACTAGAAGAGAAATACAATGTTACTGGCATACCCGCCCTACCAGACCAGTACAGTGTTACTAGAAGAGAAATACAATGCTACTAGCATACCCGCCCTCCTATACACGTACAGTGTTACTAGAAGAGAAATACAATGCAACTGGCACACCCGCCCTCCCAGACCAGTACAGTGTTACTGGAAGACAGACACAGTACTACTGGCACACCCGTCCTCCCAAATATATTCAGTGTTACTGGGAGACAGACACAGTACTACTGGCACACCCGCCCTCCTATACACGTACAGTGTTACTAGAAGAGAAATACAATGCTACTGGCACACCCGCCCTCCCAGACCAGTACAGTGTTACTGGAAGACAGACACAGTACTACTGGCACACCCGCCCTCCTAGACACGTACAGTGTTACTAGAAGAGAAATACAATGCTACTGGCACACCCACCTTACCAGACAAGTACAGTGTTACTGGAAGACAGACACAGTACTACTGGCACACCCGCCCTCCTATACACGTACCGTGTTACTAGAAGAGAAATACAATGCTACTGGCACACCCGCCCTCCCAGACAAGTATAGTGTTACTAGAAGAGAAATACAATGCTACTGGCGCACCCATCCTCCCAGACACATACAGTGTTACTAGAAGAGAAATACAATGCTACTACCATACCCGCCCTCCTATACACGTATAGTGTTACTAGAAGAGAAATACAATGCTACTGGCACACCCGCCCTCCCAGACAAGTATAGTGTTACTGGAAGACAGACACAGTACTACTGGCCCACCCACTCTCCCGTACATGTACAGTGTTACTAGAAGAGAAATACAATGCTACTGGCACACCCGCCCTCCCAGACAAGTATAGTATTACTGGAAGACAGACACAGTACTATTGGCACACCCGCCCTCCTATACACGTACAGTGTTACTAGAAGAGAAATACAATGCTTCTGGCACACCCGCCCTACCAGACCAGTACAGTGTTACTGGAAGACAGACACAGTACTACTGGCACACCCGCCCTCCTATACACGTACCGTGTTACTAGAAGAGAAATACAATGCTACTGGCACACCCGCCCTCCCAGACAAGTATAGTGTTACTAGAAGAGAAATACAATGCTACTGGCGCACCCATCCTCCCAGACACATACAGTGTTACTAGAAGAGAAATACAATGCTACTACCATACCCGCCCTCCTATACACGTACAGTGTTACTAGAAGAGAAATACAATGCTACTGGCACACCCGCCCTCCCAGACAAGTATAGTGTTACTGGAAGACAGACACAGTACTACTGGCCCACCCACTCTCCCGTACATGTACAGTGTTACTAGAAGAGAAATACAATGCTACTGGCACACCCGCCCTCCCAGACAAGTATAGTATTACTGGAAGACAGACACAGTACTATTGGCGCACCCGCCCTCCTAGACACGTACAGTGTTACTAGAAGAGAAATACAATTATACTGGCACACCCGCCCTCCTAGACACGTACAGTGTTACTAGAAGAGAAATACAATTATACTGGCACACCCACCCTCCTAGACACGTACAGTGTTACTAGAAGAGAAATACAATTATACTGGCACACCCGACCTCCTAGACACGTACAGTGTTACTAGAAGAGAAATACAATGCTACTGGCACACCCGTCTTCCCAGACAAGTACACTGTACCTTTCCAATATTTCCAGACTAGTACAAGTATCAAATATTTCCAATCTTTTACTCTCTGTATTAAACTTATTACGATTACTTTACTCGGATATTTGGGGGTTGGTTTTCTGATGCTTTTATTTGTCTTGTTTGGACACCATTACCGGTATGATTAAACTTTCAACATTCGGTTACTTAGATTAATTTTTTGAATTTACCAGACAAATAAAATAAATTAGATTCATCAAAGAAACGCTGACTGCAATATTTGAATATTTTAAGGCGAATATGAAATATGACATTAGTACATGTTTAGTTAATACTGGATTTTAATTATCCTCAGAAAAATAAGTTATTAGTTGCCAGATGACCAGAGCAGTAGAAGAAAATACCGTGTGTCGTGGAATCCGAACCACGTGGGTTGTTTCTGGATGACAACCTAGAACATGGTTCGGCAATTCTGAGCATATCTATGATCCCGTATCTATGAGGTTGTTAAAGCTAAGGAGTTACATTCAGTTAGGCGCTTCGTTGGTCTCCAGTCAGCTATGTAGTTTTTTAGTAAAACCGTGCAATTCTCAGTTAAATAATAAGGCGGAAAATACTGTTCAGTCAACAAATAGTTTGAGATGTGAAGAGTAATATTAATTAGTTAAGCAGTGAAGGAGCCAAGTCTCTTGATCCCAAGTTGAATTTCTGAAATTATCAGAATATTTGCTTTGCTACTTTATTATGTTTATAAAGTAACTTTTATGAAATCACTATTTTTCTAAGGAGTTGTTTTGTAGTTTACATAACTCCCCAACTTAACTAAGGAAATCCCGAACGATAATCACCGATCTGTAGTTTACAAAAATATTGTAGAGTAATTGTCATTAATTTATAATTAACTAAAGAGTTGTTTAGTGCTATTTATACATGTTTGATAAAATATGGAAACGCTTTCACAACAACGTTATTTTCTTCCATAGATAATTCAATAATTTAATTTTTTAACATAATTGTATTCCATAAAGTATAGTTTTTGATCAGAATTATTTACTTGAAACCGTTAAATAGCGGAAAAATAACATTGTTCAAATTAGTTAAGTTGAAATTCAAATAACAGCTACTCTGGAAAGGATAAACCTTTCGAAGTCCGGTTTGCGGCAACATATTCCACTTGAATAGAACTTTCATTTGATACTAAACTATATCTAGGCTTGCTTTGAAGATTTGAGTTCAACTCCTTGCGGGACGTCCCCCTGGAAAGATGAAATGGCGATAATGGTGTCAAAAAGCATGTTATTTGTAACCATGATCATATGCAAGATTTCACCTTTACAAGTGAAGTCGTGCAAAAGTTGGAAAAGCGGTTTTTCCACCCTATATATATATATATATATATATATATATATATATATATATATATATATATATATATATATATATATATATACATACATATTTCATGTTTATTAGAAGTATAAGTCCAATGCGAACAAATTAACTTATCATTTTATATAAGTATATACAAAATAAAAAAACATACTACCAGTATCGTGTACTGTAATACAATTTGTATAATTAAAAACAACAGTACACTCTTGCAGGATGTGATTTGCTAAACACTGCACTGTGCAAGAGTGTGGCACTATCGATATTTCCGATATATCTATCGATATATCGTTGCCATCCTTATAAAAAATGACATATATTTTAATATTTGTACCTAGATATGAAGTCATAAGAGAAGTCGAATGTCACCTGAAAATAAAATCCTGTATGATGGAGGTAGATTGAACAAAGAGGAAAAGGGAGTTGAGGGGAGGAGTGTGGATTGGGGAGGAGGGGGAGGGGTGTAAACGGAAAACAGTAAGACGTCATTCGCCAACTGTAAAATGTTTTATTTTTATGAGTTGTGCCGATTTTATTAAGACGTAATAGACTTCGCTCGCAGTTTATGTGTGGAAAGGCCGCCAGGCAAATATCGATATACCGCAAACCAAATATCGATCTAACGATAGTATTGAAAGAAAATATCGATACACAGGGTAACCGATATATCGAATTGTAAATGATTTAACTATTTAAAATCATGTACTAACTCTCATGTCATGACCAAAAATGTTTTGCAATCAATATTTAAATAGCCTACTGAATGTAAAAATTAAATACATTATCTACACTAAAAAAGTAGGCGTGGGGTTGAATAAAAAAATAACAACAATTATACCTTTAATATTATGTTAATTATAAGAGAATTTTTCTTTTCCACATTAAAAAATGTCATTAGGTTTCTTATAAACACCAAAATTCCACGCACTGGTCTAAAATAAACTAAATTTTAGTGCATCAACCTCACGTAAAAAAACTAAATAAAGTTACTTTATTATTTCAACGCATATTTTTTACGCATAAGAGGCAATTTAAATGTGTTTTTTTTCTAATCATGATAGTTTTTAGGGTTAATATTTATTGATATGATATGTCGGACTAAAATATTGATATGGACGATATTATTGAAAGAAAATATCGATAATAATATATCGATATATCGAAACATTTATATCGATTTATCCGATGTATCGATATATCGTTGCCATCCTTAGTTGTAACGACATAAGTAGTAGTACAATCACGGTCACGTAATTAGTAATTAGCTATTCATGACGTATTACGTGAGTAACAACATCAATCTCACGCAGTTTGGTACTCCGACCATTTTGTGACGTAATCAAGGCAGTTATGTTGGTAAACGTGGACTTATCTAATCTACACATACTCAATATCCACATGGCATTGGCTTCCTGTACATACTTTCTCACCTTTTCATTTCCTATATTAATAAATTTGAGTTCTGACTCCTCCCCATTTAACATAATGCAGACTGACTGCTCGCCTACACCATCTGGTCCACAGTCATCTGTAAATAAAAATAAAACAAAGTTAAACTAAAATAATAATACGCAAAAAGAGATAATTATTGTTTACATATTTTTGCGAATCGTAAAAGGTGTGTTAAAAAATACTTCTAGGATACAATAATTTCGTTTTGCCCATATTAATAATTACTTAGCATTTAAATTGAATGCTTAACACTATTAAAAGGATTTTTGTATATGTAAAAGCCAAATAGCACTCAATCACTCAATACGAAACCTCAAAACCCACAGAACAGATTCACACGAAATTTTAAAGGAAGTTAGCTTTAGTATTGAAGAGACCCACTAAGAAAGGATTTCTCGAAATTCCATTCCTAAGGAGTACAAAAAGCCCTTAAAATTTCTTTTTTTCCATAAGAATAACATTAGGTTGATTTTAGTGAATTAAGAACAGCTGTTTTGTAAATAAAAAACCATGTTTATTTTGAATGTTTTACATTATCCAGTTGATGAATTGAGAGTTTAATCTTCAGCTGTCAAACAAAAACAAATAAAATGAACACGTTTGAAATAGGTTAAGTAATACCATTGGGCATTTATACCAATAAATTGGTAGCAACGCAAGTAGTGTGAGTGAGATAATGTAAATAAATTGTGATTGTATGTTATATAGTTAATCTACTATTATTTTTAGTCTAAAGTCATATGCCGGGGCCGAAGATCGAGGTGTACCGAGCGCAGTGAGAGCTGTGGTTGGCACGCGAAGCGTGTAGGGGTGTCCACTAGTCAGTCACTATAGTAAGATAGAGAATTAAGTTTTCTGTGACTTATTTTCAATTTAGTGCAAAAAATGAAGTAATGTGATATGGTTCCTCTTGCAAAGACCAAATATAATAACTTTAACATTTTGAATGATACATTTTTAAAAACACATTTATAAGTCAGTGTCTGTATATTTGTTTACTCTTTAATATCAATTCGCTGGTTAGTGTTATTGAACTAGTAATTTATTACAATATAAAAATAAATTGTACTTGTATTGAATTCGTTAAACCAAGTTTACCATCCTCAGACCAGAGGATTTAACAAAGGAATACAACTGTTGTTCAAATATGCTTCTTTTTAAGTCGCTTGTCACACATGGGAAACTCTTATATAAGTAAAAAAAACTATAGAAAAATAAGAATTCTACATTTTTAGGTTAAAAGTACTCATTGAAGGTTAGGTGTTTTATTATAATAAATTCACGAGAGTATATAGAGTTGTAGTTAGCAAAATTAACTACATTAAGCCTAAAATTACATTTCATTTAATATTATCGTTTATGTTCTAGTGGTATTTACAAATTAAATTAATAGTTGGACAGAAATGAAATATTTCAAACACATTCTATTTAAAATAATTATAATTTAAATAACACATTTGTGCAAGATTGTGATTATTTATGTTTAACTTTATTTCATTTTTAGTTTTATAATTTTTATTTTCTTACATAAATAATTTAGTAACAAATATTTATTATGTATCGATTATTATAAAAATAAATTTTCTGCAGCGTCACCAAGATGTTTATATTGTTTTTTATATGTTTGCTTGCTCTATAAATGACTATATCATACAAAAAGTATAAAATAAACATATCCAATACTTAACTTAATTCCAAATCTTGTCAGACACAAGCAAAAATAAATTTAGATTGAATAATACGCTTACTGCAAACATTTAAATCTAGTTTTTACTTAAATAAGTTAGTTTCCACTTGATCTACTTTCATGAGAAGCTCAGCTCTATTTATATTCTTGTTTTAGTTCTTATTACGATTTCATCTTCAACACTTTGCGAAAAACAATGTTACAAATAGTTGTTTTCAGAAAGGGGTTTTAAGTACAGTTTTGATAATTCAGAATTGGAATTATCAATTTATAGGTACACATTTAGAATATAAACGAGAAAGTTCACTGCAGTGTACTGAAATTAAAATATGGAGGCACTCTTTTGTAGTGAATGTGATTTTGTAAAAACTATAAAGGCATAATTGAAAAGAAATAGAAACAAATGAAATGCAATGTTTTTAGAAAGGACTATACAAATATTTAATGCAAATGTGGTTACGGTAGTGAATTTCTTTAGCAAGCACTTGTGATTAAACATGAACAAATTATTATAAATACATAACAACCTTCAGGTCCTCTAACTGAACCAACCTCTTGTACGTTCGTACGCGTTGATACACTCTGAGGTCAAGAACTGACTGACGAGCGCAGTCTTGCCGACACCCGCAGCCCCCAGCATGGCCACCCGGTAAGTGATGACCTCAGGGGAGGGCACCGGAGAGAGGGTTGACGGAGGGTCCGGGCAGGGGTTGGGACTGGTGGCGGGGAGGAGACTATTGCTTCTGGATCGCCGTCTCCGGAAGGAGTCACCTCGATTAACCACACCTGGAAGATTTGAAAATATACCTTAGCTCTCCAGAAAATGTGTTACGAAAGGTTCCTCAAAACGTTAAATTTAACTGGTAAAATAAGACTTCCTTTTTTTTTTTTTTTTTTTTTTTTTGCTTTTTTCAGACTGTTACATCACGGCCATTTACAAAATAAACGAAATAAACTGTATAAATAGTACATATATCCACCATTGTGGATTTGTCTGGAAAGTGATTATGTAAAAATGTTGTAAACAATTTCGTACATTTCTGTTTTAAGTCACTGTCTTACTGTTAGATCTGCTCAGCCTTGCATTGTTTAATTACAACGGCAATGCTTTTTTCTGATTTTCTCCTTAATGTTTTAGAGATTGTGATAGGTTCTACTCTCTGTCCTCTTAAGACCGACATGGTGTACGATCAGTGGTCGCCATCGACTAGGGCACTACTAGAGAAGTCTGGGGTGTCCATGTTGGATGGTACTCAAGTTTCTTATGCTCTGTAGGGAAGAGTACTGAGTGCCAGAATTGTCAGTTGGCTGAAAATCAGACCTATACAACGTGGTTCGGATTCCATGTAAATCTATTGTAGGTCATCAGTTTCTATCTATAGTGTAAATCTAGTAGGTCCATGGATATCTATTAGTTTCCCTGCCCATCGGGCTATTAATAAATTTTACTTTCTAAGGAACAGTCAAACTTAGTTAGTAACAATGGCTACACTCAACACACTCATTCAACCCCCCCCATACTTGTATTTTCTCTACAATCGGCGTCTTAATAATCGACAATGATAACCTTCTTACACCATAAACATACAGTATGCCATAATAACCTATACTTTATCCAATTAACCTGTCCCAAGCACTAAACACGTTAACTATGTCTGAGAGAGAAGGTTAACACCAAGGTGCGTATTTTCTGTTGGAAATTAAGAATTAACAACCATTCCTGTGGGATTTATTGGGCTTCCTGTGTTCTGTCTATGCTATATAACAATTCATGTAACAATCACATACTATACACTGGTTTTACACTTAAATATAAAATAAACACACTTTTTACAAATAAATAAGTTTGAGTTTAGAGTCGTATGTTTAAATGTTTAGTCTTATGTGCATATGAAGTACACAGATGGGAAGAAAATAAAAATTCAAGCAACATAAATAATAAAAATGTCATGTGAAATTGTTGTCTTCAAAGAGTGCGCAATGAAAACAATATCATAAAATTACCTTTAACGCTTTTTATTTGTGCAATGTACATTTCAACTTTTATACTACCTCCAGGCACAATGAAGGGTCATAAAAAAGAAATATATACTCGTCCATAAACAATTTGGCTATTTTGTAAAGTTATAATTTACGTACAAAGTTTAAATTTTTGTTTAATCTTTTCATAACAGTAATTTTTTATTAATTCTTTTTGTTATGGACACACACTGGACGAAATTTATATCTATTCTCAAAAAGTAATGAGATGTAATACATTAACCTTTAAAAATGCCACTCAGATATTTTAGATTAGTCTAACAAAACATTTAAATGATTGAAAAAAAAACACAATTCACCAATATGATGAAATTTGGTGAGAAATTGTAATTACACTTTGGATTATTAGATAAATTTATCGGCAAAGTTTAAAGAATACAATAAATTAATTTGTTTGTAAATATTCGTCATTACTAGTAACAATTAAGTCAAATCAATGTTATTTAAGAATTCAACAAAAATCAAATCCAACTTTCTGAACAAAACGAAAATATTATTTATTCTTTAATTTTAATTAATATGCTGATCGTCAAGATATGGGTAAACATGAATTTTGACTGATGTAAATGTTGTAGATGAGCGAATATTTTTATCACAAACTAAGGCTGACTATTCCTTAGAATGTGTCATTAATTAAAAGCCCAATAACAAATGAACAGCCGGTGGTTATCAGCTGAACCCCCTCAACATTTTGAATGACTCTGATTGGGATCGAAATGAGAACATTTAGTTCACCAAGTTGGGCGTAACCAACCACCTTACCTTACCAAATAATAATTGGTTTCTGAATAATAACAATAACCGTTTTGACTAGACATTTCTCCTCATGAGATTTTATTTTGGATCTGATAATAAAAATGGTGGCGCAGTGCTGTAGCCCAGCTACTTGGGGACAAAGTGTTTGGGAGGTTGTAGGCGATAGGTTCCATGCTCGGTTCTCTTAATACCAACACGGCGTCCACTCAATCAATGTATCAATGGTTGTCATCAATGTAGACACTACTAGAGAAGTCTGGAGTGTCTATGTTGAACCATTCAAGGTTCAGATGTTGTGTAGGGAAGAGAACAGAGTGTCAGACTTGTCAGTTAGCTGAAAATCAGACCAACACTACGTGGTTCGGATTCCACGTAAAGCTGTAGGTCCCATAGTTGCCCTGTCTATTGGGCTATTAATAAATAGTCCTTTCTAAGCTAAGTCAAACTCAGATAGTAACAATGACTACACTCGTTCATCTACACTCATCACATTCATTCACTCCTCATATTCGCCCATATCTCTACGATCGGCGTCTAAGAGATGAATAATAATAATAATGAATAATAAAAACAACATCAACTGAATTGAATCGGGTTTGATTACTTTGTACAAGTTAAACCTTAGCATTTCTATTGGTTTGTTAAAAAATATGTTATGCATGCTATTATTGTAATCCTAATATTTCACAATTTATTGTAATTTGTGAAAGAAAATATTTTAATCATTTCGTATATTCTTTTCACGCATTTCTAACGTAAATTTTAATACAGTCGGCCTCTTACTACAATAATGTTTGATCATTTAACATGATATATTGAGCACTAACATTAATTATATATAGTAAGATAAATAACTATACACAATATGTTAAAACATGCGTGTAGTAAGAGGAACTAACATTTTTTTAAAATTACACTCAAAACAAAATATATTAAATTATTGGTACATTTGTATTTGATATACATGATGTCCCGAAAGTAAAGTGTGAAACGTCGGGAAGTGGTTATATAGGTCAAAATAAAGAGAAATCAAGAATACTATTTTTCAAAAAACGCTTCGTTTACCAGATATCCACAATATTTTTTATAAAAGAATTTTTATCTCCGAGATAGATCAAACGATCTTTATTAAATTTGCTATGCATGTTAAGACAATGGAGTTCTATTCTAGAAAAAAAATCAACCTGATTCAATTAAAAAATTTAGCTAATTCAAAGTTTAAAATGGAAATTGCGTGAAAACGGCAAAAATACAAACAAATTACTAAGAATACTAAGAAGCTTAAAAAAACAAAATTCTTGATTTTCTCTTTATTTTGACCTATATAATCACTTTCCGAAGATTTGCACATTACTTTTGGGACACCCTGTATATAAGAAAATACACCTTTAAAGGTACAGTAAAAATAGTTCAGCAATTTTTCTCAGTTAAGCAACATAAACACTAATTAAATGCAACACACATTAAAAAAGCCCTCATTACTAACATTTTTTCATCACTGAAAAGAGCAACGTAAAAGATAATTCATCATGACACAACACATTTCAATGTCATGTAACGTTTGTGACTGCTCTGTCACTTCCTTAAAGTACATTCACATACCCCTTAAATGATTATTATTTCTTTTAAGGTTACATCATAAAATCAGTCATTTATATTATTTGAAATACTTGAAATATAAATAGCTACCTATGTTTATCCTTGATTTAACCCTTGATACCTATGTTTAACACCGACAATGGATATTCCATCTAACAGGAATATTTTATGCCTGTCATTTTGTTAGTTAGTGAGGCCCCAACCACACCTGGTTTAAACTGCATTACCACAAAAACAGCTGATATTTTGAGACTCAAAATTTAATTTTGGAAATCTATTTCTGTATAAAGTCAATGGTTTAACTATGGTTTTTGAGAGTCAGCTGTTTTACCAAAACAGGTTTGTGTATAATCTATAAAAATATGTATAAAAGGCCTGATCCCTGGCTGACTCACTCAGTCATCACCAATAATATAACTTCCCATGTAGGCAGGGAGCTAACATTTTGTACATTGTTTCTTTAGGTATTATTAGGAAAAATATAGTATTTTCATCTTGATAAAGTACTCCTAAGGGGTAGAAACCACCCCTATACGATTGTTCCATAAGGATATCATTTGGTTGATTTTAGTAAATTAATAACAACTGTTTTGTAAATAAATAAACATGTTTATTTTGTACGTTGACACTATCCAATTGATTCATTAAGAGTTTAATATTTAACTGTTATAAAAAACAAATGAAATAAACACGTTTGAAATAGGTTAAGTAATACCTTTGGATATTTATAGTAATAAATAGGTAGCAACGCAAGTAGTGTGGTTGAAATAGTGTATTTAATAATATTTAATAATAATAACATTTATTATTGTGATTTTACGTTATACAGTTAATCTATTATTATTATTTGTAGTCAAAAGTCAAATGTCGAGGCCGAAGGCCGAGGTGTATCAAGTGTAGGGGTTAGCACGCGAAGCGTGCGGGGGTCTCCCCTAATAATGCCATAAATAAATTAAAACCAACTTGGGAATTTGGGCTTGGTGATTCCGTTTGCCTGTTAAATAAAACAACGGTTGAATAACCGAATGGGTAAAGAGCAGAATAATAGAGGTTATTTCATTAGCTTAGGACAACAATTCACATTTCTCATTGTTAAGACGACAACCTTAGATATAATATGTCAAATACGAGTGGTTGAATGAGTCTAGAGGAACGAGTGTAGTCATTGTTACTATCTATCAACCATAGATAGTAACAATGACTACACTCGTACTAGAAAGTTGGCAACAATGAAGGTTGGCCTTCCTTAGAAAGAGACATTTATCATAGCCCAATAGCTAGGAAAACAAAGGGACCTACAACTTTACGTGGTTCCAAACCACGCAGTATAGGTCTGATTTTCAGCTATCTGACGAGCCTGTTACTCAGTGCTTCTCACTACATAACATCCCTTATAACAACATTGGTAATCAAAATTATTCTATTAATGTTTATGAGGATTTATTCGAAAGAGATATATAAAATGATGTTTTATGAATTTAAGTCTAATTCGATTGCTAGAGGGCTCAAAAGATATAGTATTTATGTCCTTAAAACATGACCATTTTTGGGATAAAAACAAATACATACAAAATTCCCTCAAAAAGACGAAATTAATGTGTTAGAGTAATATAAATATACAGTTATATAAATTTAACTAAGGTTAGTGAAGTACATGGAGATTTAATTTAATATTATGTTTAGTTAACTTTGTTTTCGAACTCTCATTCATAAAGCATTCTAACCTGTTAATATCTATACAAGAACAAGGGAATTCATGTATTATTTCTCAGCTGCAGAAAAATGAATCAATGCCTGTTTTAACACGAAAATTTGAAATTTTGTCTGTTTGTTTGTTACTTAGTTAGAGCCAAACGCAAATATTGATCATCATAAATTGTGCTATGTATGTACTAATAAGTTAGCACTACATATACATAGTTATTTATTTTCTTCTTGTTCAAATAGTGACTATGAACAGAGAGAGACAAAGCTTACTAAATTTCATAAATGCAAAAACTGCAACAAAATTTTGCCATTGTGATTTACCTGTTGCGTCTGATTAGATCATGATATGAGGATAAAAGTTGGACTGATTTTACTCTCTTGCAAAATGAAATATCGAAATAAAATATTTTGATGCTAGGTGAATGAATGAATATTTTTGCTGCCGGTTTATTAATTAAAACAAATTAGTGATTTAAGACCATTAGATCTAAATATGTAATATATACATTTTATCTAACCACAGTACTGTGAAGTTTTGTTTATGTTTTAAGTATTTTGTTTATACAAATTTGTTAAAACCACATGTTTGCGTTTTTAAGCAGGTGCCTTAACATATAATAATAATATGGAATAATATGTAATCATTGTATAGTAAACATTAATTAAATTTGAATAACATGTGAATATTGTTAGCATATTAACAACTTAGGACAAGTTAGGACACATATAGGAAGAGTCAAGACAAGTCCTTCTCTTCCTTATCCTTTCTATTCCTATATCTTTTCAGTTTCTTCTATTCATATCCTTGATTTTTGTTATCCCTTCAGTGGAGGGATTATTTTTAAATATCCTTATAAATATTTATTTTCACATTCTTTACTTCCATCCCTTATATTTCTAGTTATATATAGGTCCTGCAGTGTCCTGTTCATCTGTGTAAAAGGTAATAAATTAAACACTAAACAAGTTTAAAAAAACGAGAAAAAACCGTGTCCTGAGATTGTATTCCACCAACTATGCCCCAGAACAGTGCTTAAGCTGAAGAAATGTTATAAAATGTCTATTGATATTGAATATAGAAACAAGAAAACTGGTTACTCTTATAGGTCCCGTAAACCGAGTTTACTGTTAGGTGAAATTAGTTTTTCTTAGGTTTTTCACAGGAAGTGCTAGTGGTCTTCCTCACTCTATAACTTCACCCCTCTCTCTTATCTCATCCAGCACACCCAGAATAATAAGTGAATACTAATAGCTGAGCTATTAGTACACAAAATAGTCATCTGAGCGCTTAGGTGACACAAGTTGCCGATATATAGTAGCACAGTTGCGTGTCCATGGCGAATGCATTGGCTTGGCAGTCCATTTGTTTCGGTATTCAACGGCTTAACAGAAAAACTCCCATCCACATTTCAACTGTGATGACGACTCGGTATTTTTGCGTTATTGTAGTGTGTACGTTATTTCATGCCAATTATCCTTCATATTGTGTGTAGTAGTTGTATTCTTTTTGCTCTTGTTCTACACTAAGGTAGATTTTATTCGTACGATATCGGTTGCAATATTTATTATTTTTATTTACCTTGTTTATTTTGTATACATATATTTTTTAATGAAGTGTATACACAATTTTTATTGTAATGATGAAAATTACATCTATATAACAATATAAATCTAATGGGAAAAATAACTTTTATGTTATGATGAACGGAATAGTAAAAAAGTTTGGAAATAATTTAAGAGGGCCCTCATAGTTAGTCGCAATCATTTAAGTAGTTCGATACAGTTAGTCGCAATTATTGAAGAGGGCCGACACACTTAGTCGCAATCATTTAAGGGGCTTGATACAGTTAGTCGCAATTATTGAAGAGGGCCGACACACTTAGTCGCAATCATTTAAGGGGCTTGATACAAGTCGCAATTATTGAAGAGGGCCGACACACTTAGTCGCAATCATTTAAGGGGCTTGATACAAGTCGCAATTATTTAAGGGTGTCGATACAGTTAGTCGCAATCATTTAAGGGGACCCATACAATTAGTCGCAATTATTTTAGAGGACAGACACAGTTAGTAGCAATCATTTGAGGGGCCGATACAGATAGACGCAATCATTTAAGGGAGCTGATACAGTTAGTTGCAATCATTTAAGGGGGTCTATACAGATAGTCGCAATCAATTTGCAATGCATAGTAAAGTACTGTATCCTCGCATTCAATGAAATACAGTCCAAATTCAATGAAAATTTGCAGTTATCCTAAGTAGTACAGGTCTTAGTTATTTCTAAAAATATTCTGGAGGAAATCAAACAAATATTTTATTTTTTATAAACGTATAAAAAATCGTTATAATTTATAAACACATCTTTTTGTTTTATAAACAATTCTAATAGCTGTTGTGCTAAGTAAAATACATAATTATATTTTTTCCTGAGTACTTGTAGTACAATATCAACTATTTTTACCATCAATTAGTTTTTAAGGACATTTTTTAATTTATAATAAATAATATTATATTTTGAATAAAATTTTCATTAAATATATGAACATTTTACAGTCAACCACTATGATTTTAGTTTAAATTACAGAAATGCGTAATCATATGAGTTACAGTTGATCAAAGTTTTTTTTTACTAATAAATAGTATTGGGGAAGTTAAAAATTAAATAGAGCGTGATTGTGGACCATTCTCCCACCGCTGAAACCCCTATATCCGCTAAATATAACACGCCAGTTGTAAATGTCCTAATAAATTGTAGTAAAAAATCATAATCCTCGAATTAAAATTCAATAAGTAAATCGTCTTCTTAACCCCAGATCTGTCTTATGGTATAAATATTATCTTAACGTGTAAACACGAATGGAATGTAAGTTTGTGTTTGGGCATGCAAATATGGTAGGTGTCCGGAACCCGATGGCTGATTAAGTTCAACGAAAAAATAAATAGAAAATAAATAACTATTGGTATTTAAATTTTTATATGTTGTATTGAATGATATATTAAGACTCTACAACCACACAATGTGTTTTATGCTGAATTCCCAGATCGAATTCTACGTTCTCCATCTTTACCTTTACTGGTGAAGCTGAAGGACCGCAGGCGGTAGGAGTCCTCATCCTCTGCCTCGGCAGGACCCGTGTGTTTGTCTGCAGGTACGTCCAGGAAGGCAGCAGACTTCCTCTGGTACACGGAGTTGACTCTCCGCTGAGTGGACCCTTTGCGCCGGAACCCGCCGGGGCTGGGCGACTCATTCACTCCCGTCGATACTGAAACATATTGAACAATAAGTAAGAAAAAAACCATAGTATAGTTAACTAATAGATGGACAGAATTTTACGAATATGAGAACTGTCGTGAGCGAATAGTTTGTAGTGGGTAGGGGTGGTTGACAATCTTAAACATATTCTTCATAATATCTATGTTAAATGGACAAGTTATGAATTTTTTGTAGGTATTGAAATGACGAATGTCGATTGCATGGATTATTATAATTTTAACGCTTATGATACACGTAGTTAAAATTATTCTAGTTAAAAAATTTACTTGACATAACCTTTCAAAGGCTGCTCAACTAAGATACTTTGCTTGGTGGCCCGTTATTCAGACCCACCCACCTACCCCACAGACACTAGGCTCGATTAACCACTCTATAACCGTAAAAACACTAGGCGTGAGGACCCACTCTTCTTAACTAGGCTTGGTGAATACAAGTTCATACAAGCAAATTGGGAAAACAAAAAAGCAATCAACGTAAATCATTCATTCAAGTGTTAGTAACATTAAACATCGTTAAAATTGGCTGATGATGAAACGTTTAAAAACATTAACAGTGAAGCTATGATTTTTATTGATTTGAGAAAATAAATGCATGTAACAGGTTCGACCAAGTACACGATATTAAGCCTTTCAGCCAAGCAACCCTCAAGTATAGCAACCCTAGATGAAAAGATAGCAGAGAGTACCTGGAAACTGAACTCCGCTGATTGAAGAAATCAGAGAAGGAAATGAGATTATCTCGTTAGTTTCAATGATCATCATCATCATCAGTAAATCCTCGTTAACGGATCTTGTGTCATTCTATATGGTGAGACAACTTTCCTGTTACAATTCCAAATCAGTTTAAAATCTCTTGACAATATACTGTTCTATCAAGAGCCCGACTTGTATGCCTGTACGTTGTATTTCGTGATCCAGTAGTCAAATACGCTAGCATTGCAAAGCTTTACATATTTTTCTAATAGATATTATGACAGACTTCTAAAGATTATGAAAGCACCATATAGTTCTTAACTGTTTGACTATTCAATTGTTTTTGTAGTAATACATTAAATATCAAAGTAAAAAACTGTTGTAATAACTCATCGAACGTGTTAATTCAATAGTTGGTGGTAATTCATTATAAATAAATGGTACTCGGAAACTGGCACGAACTTTCTCCCTTTTCCTTTGTTATATCACATTGTTTTAAAAATGTACAATAAAATCAGATGTTCAATTAATCACGTTTCTAAGGAATGTACAGACGAAATATATATAAAAGTTTGAAAAAAAACTTCAAGAACAGCTTTTCAATTAATCACATAGACAGATTTTATATAAACAATCTTCAACAACCTTCGGTCTCCAGTCCAACTTAATGGGGTGGTAACTAAAATATTTTTAATTGTAATTTGCATCTTTACTGAAAATGTAATAAAAATCGTTAGAAGGAAGCTTGAAAAATTGCCTTTTTGAATGTTTTTGACCGTAAAAAAATTTTATGACTAAAAAATTATTAAAGTAGGGAAAATGTGGTTTTACAAAAATATTTTAAATTGTAGTTCACGCAGTCCTGAAAATGTAACCAAAATCTTTAGAGCCATTTTCGATGAAATTCCATTTTTGTCCCCACCTACATATCAAATTTTGTAAAAATCGATCCATCCGTTTGGTCATCAGTGAAGTGCACGCACGCACGCACGCACGCACGCACGCACGCACGCGCGCGCACACACACACACACACACACACACACACACACACACACACACACACACACACACACACACACACACACACACACACACACATGCATACACGCACGCACGCACACAGAGAGACGCACATACGGACAGATAACAACCTTTTTTTTTTTCAAAAAACACTTTTTTTGGTTCAAGGGGTCCTAAAATGGAATTTTAGACCAACTTGTAAAAAACATTTTTTTTACGATCAAAAACAAAACTTTCTCTATGCATTTGAGAAGGTAAAATTAGAACAAAAATAAAAATCAACAAAATTGCACCTAACAACTCTTTATAGTCAGTACTCGTGATGGGGCTGCAATATAGTGTACTATAGTTCAACATAACTTAATGGTATACTAACTGACCATGTATCAACATTGGAGGGAGAACGTAAATTAAAATTAGCCAGTTATTGGTCTGGCATATACTTAAGTACTTTCTACCTATACATTAACTGTCGTCATTATTTTTAACTTTTCGTGTTTAATTTTGTAAATAAATGAAAATTAATTATGAAAAAGAACAAATATACTATCCTTTTACCGTACAAATAATAATTATCTTAAATAGAAAAATAAGAATACAGCGGATTAATAAGTTTTTACATAAGATGTAAATATATGTTTATAAAACACCACACTCGTATACTTTTTAAGTGAAAAATATTCCAGTACAAAGGCACGATAATAGATAAAATGAATAATGAAGATTTGTAAAGAGGAGCATTTTCCAACACAAAACGTATGCTAACTGAAAACATTTGCCGCAGAGATCATTTGTATTCAATCCGTCTGAGCCACAGTGGGTCGTTGCGATGTCATTTGCAGTCAAACCGTATAATGGTTGTTTTATGGCAAATATCTGCCAAGCTTACACTCCGGTGTATTGAATATACTTTATTGACGTGAATGCGACTGATTTTTGTTTGATTTTTTAGTATAAAGGTATAGTGTAAAATTATAGCTCTATTGCTGATTAAACTGAAGAGCCTTCACGTAAACAAAGCAATTAAAAAATGAATAAAATTATTGTTAATTTGTAAGAATGAAAGTGAAATTGGAACCTTAATGTTATTAATGTACACTAAGCGATAGTTACATAAATATCAAAATCAAAACTATATTGCTTAAAAAAATAGTAGGCTACTCCTTGTATTTTGCAACACGTCTATGTCTGTTTGTTAAAACCACACTAAAATACTTGGATATTTAGACAAGTAAAATTGTTAATTGTGCTATATGTTCAATTTTTCAATCAATTTGTTGAGAAAATTAAATTTTGTAGTTCATAAAACATTTACGTAAGTTAGTAGGTACATGGCTGAATATGTAAATTTACTAACTAAACCAATAACATAGTTACTTACGGGTTCTGTAAAATATATCACGAAAAGTTAGTAGCAGAAGTATATTAAAAATGGTTAATATGTTTGTTAGTAAAAGCATTCACCACAAAAACAAACATACTGCCCAAGCCAATGAAATTGCTGTAGACGCACACAAGTGCCGTCATGTAACAGCGATTAAAGTTAAAGTTGGTTTTATTTTACCAGGGCTAAGAAGTTAGGGCTAAGAAGCTATCTCTAACATTTAACCTGGGCACCAACGGCTTAACGTGACTTCTGAACCACGGGAGCGGTGGGGCAAAAACTGTTAATGGTCTTATCAAGGGTCTGACAAGATGTTAAGTAGGGGGAGACTATCCTCAAACATGACGTCATTGGTAATGTATGTTGTAAATGTGGCCTACGTTACGAGCCTATGTCGACAAAAGCATATCTACTGCCATATCTATGGAAACAAGTCTAAAATTAGTTCACCATTAAGGTTTATTTGTAGAGCTTGTGTGGTTTATTAGGGAGAGCTTTGTATTGCCAAATGTTACAATAACGCAGTTCCATAATACAGTTAAAATTCCCTTGTGAAGGTTGTCCTTTGTTTATCCGAACCAAACAAATAGACCAATGTGAGTTTACAGTGGTCCAATATAAGCTATTTGATCCGGGATAAACTCATCCAATGGTTGATATCAACGAGTGATCCTCCCTATTTTGACACCCCTAGTTTAGGAGAGTACTGTCACGGTCCAACAGGCTCCGAAATAATTAGGTGATTCCAATTCTGGCTACTCCCATTACACACAATGGGATATTCACAAACGTGAATCAATATTTAGAAAATATTTGCATACTTTAAATTAATCACTATTATATACAGCAAAATTAATGTCACTTATCACACACGAGTCTGTGTTTACACAATATCTGACACTGCTCACTGCTCTGTCACACAGTCACTGTCACTTCAACTGGCACTGACTCGCCACTGTAAACTGCCACTTTGACACCAAAGGCTAGAATGTCACTGACTGACTGATTGTCAGGTCGGTGGAAAGGTGTCTTTATAAAACGCTTTTTATATGCAGTGCAAGCCCAGAAGGTCCTTGAACGACGAGGTCATTCTGAGAGGGGGGGTGATCTAGATCTTTCTGGTCACCAATCCGGGAAGGGTCTGGGCCCACCTATAGGCAAATGAACTGCCATAATAAACCTTCCTGGAAGAACTGGATCAGCCGAGATACCTGGAAAGGTATAGTTACCCGCTTTGGGAGGGTGCAGCAATGTCCTACATGGTGCCGGTGATGATACCATGATCCGTAAAAAAAATTTCAAAGTAGAAGCACGATTATATGTGAGTTAAACTCCATTAAATAACAAGTAAACTGGACTTATATAAAGAAGTTACAATGATGGTGTAACGTGCCTGTTATTTGGTGTTCTTAGTGACGGCAGTTGTAACCAAAACAGGTACAAACTGACGAGTTATTGTGGTCAAATTATTGTTAAACCACACCACAAACTCCAGGTATTTACCACGCGAGGTCTGAGTTTAGAAGTGTGGTTTAAATTGTATACACAAGATAGTTGTCATTAACTTTTGTGGTGAGTTCCGCCCGTGAGTGTAGTGGTTCGTGATCCCCAGTACTTAGTGGAATTGGCAAATAAACGCATTTGGATAAGTTGAATAATCATACCATCTAATAGTGTATTATGTGTATTGTTGATTGATAATGTTTTCATTTTTTGAACGATATTGTATGTTTTTACATAATTCTGTATTGGTGTCGATAGATATATTGAAAGAGAAAAAACTCTAGTTTAATTAAAATGTAGGAGAAGACAGAACATAACACATAGAGAGGATAGGACATTTATACCTGTAAAACTCGACTTATAGAGTCGGACTATAAAAACGGAGATTTATAGAGTTTTTACGACTTGAAGCGTTGAGCCTTTCAAACATACTAATCTTGCACATGTTTTTACATAGTCTACATATCATACATACAGTTCTACACCGTAAAATTCTACATATAAATATTTTTTAATTTTATTTTTAACAACATTTATCATAATAATTTTACAAGAGGTGAATGTTGCACGTATATTTACACGTATATACTAAAAAGAAAATATTTACTAATTCTTTTCTAAATTTACAATTATGTTCTATCGTGAAAAAAGTATAAACATATATTTGATTTTAACCTCGATATAACGGTTTTATTTAAGTAATCGACATCCTAGTAGTATTTCTAATTTGTTTAACCAAATGTTGTTTTGGTCAGTTATATTATGGCATATTAAAGAGTTATTAAAAAAATGTTTGTCCGTTGTTATAGGCCTAACATTTTCAAATTTTAACGTTTAAATACAATATACGAATTTTACATTTATCACATTCTCCAACCAAAACTTGAAACATATAAACCTATTCACATTAGGGGGTTTGAATTCTTATTTCGACAAGATTAACCTGGAATATACCAGAGTTTTACAACCCTAAAACTTGAATAAAATTCTGGAATATACCAGAATTTTATCCAACCCTATTTGGCATAGATGACCTTTCGCTCTGGTAGAAAAAACGTGAAATGCCATATCATACATTGTAGTTTAATATTTGTAGTATGTGATTTAAGAGATTTATATATATTTTGTATTTTCAAAGTTATTTCATAAAAACATATTTTCCCCAACATGATTAGTGTTAGGTATATTCACTTGGCTCTCTTTTATCACAAGGTACTTCCATGTTCTTGTACTTCATCGTTGGGAGTACTTTCGTCAGATTGTACATACCTCAATAACGTTACCACAGCAAACCTTCTTTTGTCAATAACGATCAATACACGTTATTAAGGTTGTGCTTACTTCCTAAAGTATTAACGCAACGACTAACACGTTGGTAACGTCTAATGAAGTGTGTTTTTGTTCCATGTTGATTGATGGGCCATATTGACGTACTTATTCCCAACCATCCATTGTCGAACGAAATACTATCTGGTGTGTTCAGAAATGTATACTGTGCTTTCGTGAGTAAAGAAATACGACCAACACATATTTTTGTAAGGGAATTGATTTGAATGTGTGACAAACGACAAACAAATTTACACTTTGCCAAACTGGAGAGTAATCGTTTTGTAGAATCATCTTTATTTATTGATATCCCAATTTAAAATTGAAATACATTAGGTTATAATTTTTTGCTCAATATTTTGAAAGTAAATGCTTTTAAATGTTTAGTATGACTCCAGATAAAATATTTAGATTGTCTGGTTTTGGTTGAAAAAGAGTGAACGACAGTATTCCTAATTTTTATCTGTTCCAGATTAGCCTAATTATAATGGTATAGATTGTCGCAATTAGTCGTTTAACTGACTCATGTTGTAGTCCATATCATGTAAGGGTTACTAATGTAACATATATTATAGAAAATTATAGGTTATTATCGTTGATTATCGTTTACATTATAAGCCAACAACATATACGTAACACATACACTGTCAATAGACTTTATTTTAATACTAAGAATTACAGCCCCATTAGTATTAAGATTAATATTACATTATAAAAGTGGAACATTGTAAAAAATACAATGTTTATTCTGCTCTGTAACTACTTTGTTCAAATATGTTCCCCCAAAATTAAAAAAAATGTTTAAGCTAAATTGGGCGTCATATCCATGTGACTCATGATTTGAAGGCTGCACACCACAGTTGTTTAAATAAAAGAAAGTTTTAGCGTGAGGAAAAGTAACGTTTATACATGCCCTCCAGAGATATAAACGTGAAATGTATAAACATTGTTAAAAACTGTTTACCAATTTCAGAAAACAACGTCGGCCTTTCAATGAATTTGAAGCCAACACAATGGACAAAAATTGTTTGCTAAATAAATCTTTACTCACCAGTTCACTTGGGTCTACAGGCATGTGAGTGAACTTTACTCAACGAGTGAAGTATCAACCGTTCGCTCAGTTGGGGATTCGAACCTCGGAAATTGCACTCCGCAGGATAACACTGAGCCAACACGCAGACAAATCAACATTGAACTATAAAATTTTTAAATATCCAGGTTATCTGAAGAGAGTTTTCAAGTGGCATACAAAGGGTGTTTGAGGCACAAGAACCTGTAGTGTTAACTGGAAGGAGTTACGTTCAAGATGTTAAGGAAGTCACTATAGATAGGTCGCTTGGAAAGTGATCTCCTGAAAGCACCTGTGCGAAAGAGATGAACTGAGGGGTGGAAGTGTGGCATTATTGAAACAGGGGGTATGAACTATATAAAACATTTTAATCCCTCATTCACTCTTAAGGTGGCCATTTCCCAAACCTTAAATTCAGCGCTTGGAAGTCGACAGCCCTATAGGAATCTGTCAGTTTTAAGTCACCGGGCCAAAACTTGCTGTTCTACTTCAACTGTTGGTTTCAAGTTTATTTATTTATTTTTTATTTATTCGTAAGACGCCGATCGTCAAGGTATGGGCGAATATGTATTTCGCATGAGTGTGATGAGTGTAGATGAGCGAATGTAGTCATTGTTACAAACTAAGGCCGACTATTCCTTAGAAAGTGTCATTAATTAATAGCCCAATGACAAATGAACAGCCGGTGATTATCAGCTGATCCTTCTCAAAATGTATTGACTCTGATTGGGATCGAACTGAGAACCTTTAGCACATGAAGCTGGGATTGAACCAACTACGCTACCGACCAATTTATCCCTTTAACAAGTTAAAGTGAATGCTGTATGATTATTTAAGGTCCAATCTAGGGAACCATACGTTGATATTATGAGTTTTTAAATTTAAAATTGTCAAGAATCACTTGTAAAAATTTCTTTTAAAAATGTAGAAAAGATTAGAAATATTATAAAATACTGAAATTATTAGAAAACTCAACTCATAGTTCACTAGAATAGTTTTTCATCTATCAAAATGATACTTCGATTTTTCCGGTACGATTATTATTACGGACCGAATCATTATAATCGGAACCCATTTTTGGAATTTTTCTTGTTACGAAACCACCATCGTAAACATATATTACTGGTAATTATCAGCCTTAGCAATTTCAAGAGAGTTGAAACAAAAATTATTTATTTCGATAGTCATTTTGTTTTATTAATTAACTATGGGACACCTCTGCACGCTTCACCTGTCAACTCCGACTCTCGCTGCGCTTGTTAACCCTCAGCCTTCGGTCTCAAAATGTGACTTTTAGCCCCAAAAAAGTGTATTAATCGTAAAACGTAAAATCACAATTTATTTACATTATCTCACTTACATTATTTGCATTTATACCTATTTATTAGTACACCCACCCTACTTTAGTAACACCTATTTTAGTAACACCCAATGGTATTACTTAGCCTATTTAAAAAGTGTTAATTTCATTTGTTTTTGTTTAACAGCTGAAGATTAAACTCTTAATGCATCAATAGGCTAATAACAAACAAACAAAATAAACATGTTATTTATTTACAGAACAGCTGTTCTGTAAATAAATTAATTACTTTACTAAATTAATTTACTTTACTTTAATTACTTTACTAAATTAATTTACTAAAATCAACCCAATGTTATTCTTATGGAAAAAAGAAAATATTGAGGGGATTCTTTGTACCCCTTAGGAATAGAATTTCGATAAAATCTGTTCTTAGTAGGTCCCTTCGATACTAAAAATAACTTGATTTAAAATTTCGTGTAAATACGTTCTGTGGTTTTTTGAGTTTTCGTAATGAGTGAGTGAGTGAGTCAGTCAGTGGGATTTAGCTTTAGATTAGATTTAGATTAAGATAGATATAATAATAATAATAATACAAAAAAAAACTTTAAATAGTTTGTTATAAACAATAAACAAGTGATCAGTATTCTGCATGTATCCAGTGCACAGGATGATGTTTACGTGGGCGGTGAGCAAACACTTAACGTTCCATCCACATCCGCCCCCTCGACGTAGATCAGCTGCTACTCTTACTTCCTCCGATGACATTCACTGGACTCCTGCCAATTGGCCAATGACCGCTCATTTCGTATTACGAATTTGCGGAATTTCTGACTGGATTCCATCTATTTATAGCTCTTCAGGAACTATGAACTTTTGATCGCTTTAGTATTGTATCTTGACCTATTACGATGGGAAATCGTTTAACGAGCCAAGAAAGAAATTACCAAACTACCTGAAGTTAAATATGAGCGAAAGGACGAGTACATACGGGATGTACGGGATGTTTGATGTTTCAAAGTAACAAACATACACTCGATTACCATAAATGTTGGAGTCTATGGTGTAGTCATGTAAACTAGCATACTAGAAGTTAGGTGTTTGAGTTTCCAACACCCTCTCAGAGGGGGGGGGGTACACCAACATGATGCAGGTCAACGGTTATCATAGGCGTGGACACAACTAGAGAAGCATGGGGTGTTAACGTTAGGTTGTATAGGAAAGATGAATGAGTATCTGGCCTGTCAGTTGGCTGAAAATCAATCTAATACTATGTGGTTCAGATTCCACATAAAAGTGTAGGTCCCTTAGTTACCCTGGATTGATAAATAGCTCTTTCTGAGGAACAGTCGACAGTAAAAATGTCTACACTTGTCATATACACTCATCACACTTATTCTCCTCTCATATTCGCCCATATCTCTACAATCGGTGTCTTACTAATAAATAACAATATTGAATATTCACTCTAGACACTTAATCCATCAAATCTCAAAGTAAAAAATTATTAAAGCTTACAGAGACGCAGTGATAAACTATAAATCTTTAAATAATATTTAAGTATTATTTTGATGGTATTAATTTTTATTAACTATCTAGTTTAGTTACAGAGAAAATGAAATGAAATGGAATGGGATAAAGTGGAATGCATTGGAGTGAAATAAAATTAACTTAAATGACGCGGAGTTAGAACTATTAAATCCTCTCTTCCACTCAACCTTAAAGTGTTTGTTACTGTAGCAGTTGTTACTGTCACACGTTAACAAATGATAATAGTTAATTAAAGCATGAGTTCAACTCACATTAACTGATGAATACATTTCAATTAGTAGCTTTTATCCACTAGTAAACATTTTAAATTGTTCAAGGTCAAAAGTAAATATATGTAATAAACGTACATTTTTGTATATACTAACCTTTTCGAACACTATAAGTAATTTTCAGTCTTTAAGTATGCTGCTGTAAAACAATTTAGTTTTACTGTAGCAAACTTCAACATGATAGGTTGCCTAAACGTATTTCAGTATATAAATCCAAAAATAACCAACATTTGAATTTCTTGTATAAATAGATAAATAAAAATTAAAGGAAACAAGAGTCTCGTTTTTTACACGTTTCACCAATATTGTATGATAATGTAAATGAAAATATATAAAAAACTACACGCTATTATAAAATATTTTGTGTGAAATATACTTAGGTATACATTTTTATAATAGATTTCTCCATCGGGACTGATAGACGTATTGGGGAGGGGGGGTTTCGTTACAAATGGTGTGTTATGATGTGATGATTTTCCCTCCCTTTATCTACCCGGGGGGGGGGGGGGGGTAAGTCAGCCTTGTTACCCGGTCATTTTTATAATATACGTAAAAGTAAGAAACTGACTAAAGATCATACTAATAGCTACATACTGAGATTTATGTAGAAAACATTTTGTACATTTGTCAATGTATTGAGAGGTTATTTGTATTAAATTTATAATAAATAATTACTAAAAATAACCAAATAATTACTTTCTTAAATGAAATGTCATATGGCTTTCAATCGGTAAATATGACAAATACCCCTCTCCTGTTAAGATGAGCCAATTTTTACTAAATGTAACCTCCAAACCATGGTCTGGGGGTGGTGGGGGGTGACACCGGTAATCTCCGTGACAAGCCTCCGCTCTGTAACCACATTCAATTTATCACCATTATTTCCCAGTACGCGTGTTTGATGTATCGGTTACAGATGCCCCTCACGACCCCATTCATCAAAAGGGGTTGTGTGAAATTACGCAACTTGTGTGAACTCAATAAATCACACAGGCTAAACAGTAAACACTTTTATGTTCCGGAGGAATGGTTTTTATTCCAAACAAGATATTTTCTGTCTAGTCTTCCTATACGTTAGAGGAAATGAGAAATTACGTCTAAAAAACATATTATGACACGACCACAATTTTTATTTAGAGGAATATCAAACCGATACTATTACTTTTTGTGCGTTCTATGAGGGTGGATCCAAAGTGAGGTACAGCAAGCGTGATCGCAAGAAACCATTCTAATAGAACTACGAGATTTAACAGAACTAATAGAACTTGTAAAATTTAACTTCTGGCTATACTTTTAAACAATGTCGAAGCATTCTTGACCAGGAAAAAAGCGTAAACAGATTCGTAATATTATGTAATCTAATAATAGTAATAATAATACTCTTTATTTTCCAAAAAACACAAACTTACAAATTTACAAACAATACAATAAATATAATATCTAATACTAAGATTTTTGTGGCATAACATATGCCTTGTGCTCAGGCTGACCAAAGAATATACAGCATTGAACAGAATTACATTCACTGATTATCACAAAAATACTAGATAAAAGTTAAGTAAGAATAAAGTGTTTTTTACTTGATCAGCAAATAAAGGTTGTGTTTTTGGAAAATGAAACCTCCAAGGCAAGGCCTGTTTGGAGGAAATATATAACATAATTATTCAATTTGTTGCAGTCTATGTAATAGGAGAATTTAAATATATAGTGCAAGGCTTTATTGTATAATTTACGGCTTTTAACGAAATTTATTGCAACTCCCATTTAAAAAATACATTAATTTTACCCAAGCATATTTATTAACAAAAAGTAAAAAGGAAAAAACACTTTATTGTAGGCCACATTCAGGAATACAATTTTATGGTGTAAATATAATATAAATACCTTATGATCTTATACTAAAACACATGTAAACAAAAACATAAAAATATATTTACATCAACACATATACATTCTTACTCACAAACATAAAGAAAACCTCAAATGTATATAATATTTCAACATATCATAACCTCTGTTGTACACACATACACACACATAAATATTCACACATACCTAGATATATACATATACACAACGATTGTTTCGACGTGACACTGTATGAATATTTTTATCAAGTTTTTTAACAGTGGATGACTCACAGACCACAGGAATAAAAGTTATTATCTTGGAATTTGAAATATTCCAAACACATCTGAGTAGTAAATTTTAAATTTAATTTATATGATTGTTTCATTGAGTTACAATATAAATTACTTTTTCATTAATTTTATTTATTGATTTTATACTTATAGGCCTTTATTGTATGAAACTTATCACCTTTCTTCTCCGTAACCATAAGGTTGATTTTCTAGATGTTCATAATCAAATAGAATAGTACAATCTTTATTGATAGAGGCAATACAACATAAGTAGTTTAAATAATAGTGATCAAGCATTGACTTATTAATATTACGTAAAGTGCACTTTGATAACTTTCAGTAATAATATTGTGTTATAATTTTAATAATCGCTTATATACAGAGTGTTAGTGTACTCTCTTTAAATAAATTGTAAGTCTGTTCCTTGGGTCAAGACAAACAGAAAACACCCTAAACCATACGTCTAAAATGTCTAGATGTATGACTGTCGGTCTGCATGTGTTTTTTACAAATGTTTTTATAACTTAAGATATGTTTGAATTTGAAACTTCAAATTTGGGCTTTATGTGTATCGTAGAGTTATTATGAATCTTTAAATTTCTGTGCTGTAACTTAAGCCGTTTCAAGATGGCGTCCATTGAACGCTTTTAATGTCAAATTTCATGAAAACAGTACACCATTTTACAAAATACCATATTTGTTTTTTATCATAATTATTATTTTTTACAAAATTGATTACTCAGTTATTTATAATTCGATGTTATCAAACAAGGTATCGTTGGATTTATCTTAAAGCTATACATTTTTTATCTTTTGTCAACATTTGTTGTATTCATAACTGTTTTCATGAAATTTGACATTAGAAATTTTAAATAAACGCCATCATGAAACGGCTTTAGTTACAGCACAGAAATTCTAAGGATTCATTATACCTACTACAACACACATGAAGTCCAAATTTGAAGTTTCAAATTCAAATATATCTTGAGTTATAAAAACATTTGTAAAAAACACATACAGACAGACAGTCATAAATCTAGACATCTTATACATAGTTGTATGGTGTTTTTTGTTTGTCTTGATCCAAGGAGCATTCTTACAATTTACTTAAAGAAAGTTCACCAACACCCTGTATATAAATGTAGAAAAAGTAAAATTATAATTAAAACTGACCAAGAGTTTACCTTAACAAATTTCACCCTAACAAGACCCAACTACTGTATTAGGGAACCACATTGCTAATATCAGTGACACTCTTTATGTCTCAGGCAGTCTCTTCAGCTACGAGTAGGTGTTAATGCTTTGACACATTAAACGTTTAAATTTGTCAAGAAAAGCAGGAGGAGTTGTGTTAACCGAAAACTAATTCATGTATGTAGTAAAATCGTTATGGAATTTTATCTAGACATCTTGCTATAATTTAAGCATATTAGACAATGTTAACTTGTGTACAAGTATAGAAGCCACTGAGGCAACCTGAACATTATACTTTACAATTAAACAATAAAAAACTGCTCCTATAACTGTTACTAATAGTAGTTGTTCCTAGTAGTAATTGTTCCTAGTAATAACTGTTCCTAGTAGTAACTGAAATCTGTTTCTAGTAGTAAATGAGAAAAAGTCACTGTTCTTAGTAGTACTTGTTTCTAGAAGTAACTGTTCCTAGTTGTACCTAGACATTATACCTTACAATTAAACAAGACATTATACCTTACAATTAAACAAGACATTATACCTTAAAATTAAACTAGACAAAACTGCTCCTTTTAGTAACTGTTACTAGTAGTAGTTGTTCATAGTAGTAACTGTGTACCTAGTAGTAATTGTTCATAGTAGTAACGGTTACTAGTAGTAGTTGTTCCTAGTAGTACCTGGATATTATACTCTATAATTAAACAATACAAAACTGCTCCCATTAGTAACTGTTACTAGTAGTAGTTGTTCATAGTAGTAACTGTGTTCCTAGTAGTAATTGTTCGTAGTAGTAACGGTTACTAGTAGTAGTTGTTCCTAGTAGTACCTGGATATTATACTCTATAATTAAACAATACAAAACTGCTCCCATTAGTAACTGTTACTAGTAGTAGTTGTTCCTAGTAGTAACTGTTCTTATTGGTAACTGTTCCTAGTAGTAATTGTTCCAAGTAATAACTATTCCCATTAGTAACGGTTTCTAGTAGTAATCTTCGTGTTTGTAAACACCTTATTGCACCTGTTACCATGAACGAGAGAAGTATAAATATTAGTGGTTTGGTATTTTTAGTCTCTGCTATTTCTATCAATGCTAAACACGGGTAGGCTGAATATGACGTCATAACTTTATGGTTTATACCTAGCAGACATGCAAACCACTGCGACGAGAATACTACTGGAAGGTCAGGACGACTAAGTGTGAAGGACGGGAAGGCCAATTCTGTTATAAACATCGACGAAAATATCTTGCTTATTTTTCCATATTTAGGAATATATTTTCAAAAATATAGTCTTCCCAAATTTATGTTATTTGACATGAAACCCAATCATATCAATGTATTTTGTATCCAGGTATTTGATACTTTTTAAACATAAATACAATAAACAATAGTTTTCACGTTATTATTTATGTTATTATTTGTTAGACTTCAAGACTGAAGGTGCTAAGTGAAGCTGGTCCATTTATTTAACTTCTTGTTCTTTTTATTTGCCCATATAGTTTTCAATTTTTTTGAGAAAATTCAGCCTTTCTTCATCGCTCAATTTTGTTCCGACACTCGGAGCTCGGGTTTATACTTCCATTGTTATTGTTAATTATTATTAACAAGAATATTAACTAAAACAATTATTATTGTTTACAAAATTAATCTTTGGCATTGTTAACTTCCTTGTTATAACTGACTGTAAGTATTTGTTACTATAGATTGTATCATTAGGCGTACAACATCTACTATAAGATATAAGTATAATGTATATATGATTAATCCACATTTTGTATATTTTTAAACTCTAACTGCGTTTCATCAACTCGGAGTAAAATCAATAAGTGATTTTAAATAAATGTTTAAGGAGAGGCCGATCTATTTTTCCTTCCCTTTTATAAATGATATTTCTTATACATACCAATAAAACTGTATCAGACTTTTCACTGTTAATTTTTATTTACATTCACAACTACATTTCACTGTATCATACAAATATATTGAACTTTTTATCAAAATTAAATCATTAGTCATAAAAGGTTGGTTTTGTTCCTGAGTATATGTTTCTGATCGGTAAGTGATAAATTAAATAAAGTTTTACCATCCAGAACCAAAAGTAAAAAAAAAAAAAAATTTAAAGATAGTAAATTTTTAAAATTCTTGAAGTTAAGAGTACAAATGTGATTTAATCAGATAAATCTGTTTTCTGCACAAGTGAAGCGGAAATAAAATTCGGACTTTCAGACAGATTTCCTGTTCTATTTTAAAGTACTGGCAGTATACATAACTCCAAACAGACAGATTTCTGGCACCCTAGTGTGAGTTACATTTGCAACTTGCTACTTCCAACCAACTGCTGCTTTTACTACAGTTATGTTTTATATTGGAGATGGATTCTCATGGTGAGGATATTTTACGAAAGTTAGTGTTATTTTAATAAAAGTTTAGCAGGTAGTGTAGTCAGTTAAATCCTGGCTGGTAGCGTAGTTAGTTAAAGCCTGGCTTGCAGTAGAGATAGTAAAAGCTTGATTAGTATCATAGTTATTTAAAGCTTGACTGATAGTGTGGTCAGTTAAAGCCTAGCTGATAGTGTAGTTAGTAAACGCCTGGTTGGTAGCGTAGTTAGTTAAAGCGTAGCTGGTAGAGTAGTAAGTTAAAGCCTGGCTGGTAGAGTAGTAAGTTAAAGCCTGGCTTGCAGTAAATGTAGTAAAAGCCTGATTAGTATCATAGTTAGTTAAAGCGTAACTGATAGTGTGGTCAGTTAAAGCCTGGCTGGTAGAGTAGTAAGTTAAAGCCTGGCTTGCAGTAAATGTAGTAAAAGCCTGATTAGTATCATAGTTAGTTAAAGCGTAACTGATAGTGTGGTCAGTTAAAGCCTGGCTGGTAGAGTAGTAAGTTAAAGCCTGGCTTGCAGTAAATGTAGTAAAAGCCTGATTAGTATCATAGTTAGTTAAAGCGTAACTGATAGTGTGGTCAGTTAAAGCCTGGCTGGTAGAGTAGTAAGTTAAAGCCTGGCTTGCAGTAAATGTAGTAAAAGCCTGATTAGTATCATAGTTAGTTAAAGCGTAACTGATAGTGTGGTCAGTTAAAGCCTGGCTGGTAGAGTAGTAAGTTAAAGCCTGGCTTGCAGTAAATGTAGTAAAAGCCTGATTAGTATCATAGTTAGTTAAAGCGTAACTGATAGTGTGGTCAGTTAAAGCCTGGCTGGTAGAGTAGTAAGTTAAAGCCTGGCTTGCAGTAAATGTAGTAAAAGCCTGATTAGTATCATAGTTAGTTAAAGCGTAACTGATAGTGTGGTCAGTTAAAGCCTGGCTGGTAGAGTAGTAAGTTAAAGCCTGGCTTGCAGTAAATGTAGTAAAAGCCTGATTAGTATCATAGTTAGTTAAAGCGTAACTGATAGTGTGGTCAGTTAAAGCCTGGCTGGTAGAGTAGTAAGTTAAATCCTGGCTTGCAGTAAAGATAGTAAAAGCCTGATTAGTATCATAGTTAGTTAAAGCGTAACTGATAGTGTGGTCAGTTAAAGCCTAGCTGATAGTGTAGTTAGTAAACGCCTGGTTGGTAGCGTAGTTAGTTAAAGCGTAACTGATAGTGTGGTCAGTTAAAGCCTGGCTGGTAGAGTAGTAAGTTAAAGCCTGGCTTGCAGTAAATGTAGTAAAAGCCTGATTAGTATCATAGTTAGTTAAAGCGTAACTGATAGTGTGGTCAGTTAAAGCCTGGCTGGTAGAGTAGTAAGTTAAAGCCTGGCTTGCAGTAAAGATAGTAAAAGCCTGATTAGTATCATAGTTAGTTAAAGCGTAACTGATAGTGTGGTCAGTTAAAGCCTGGCTGGTAGAGTAGTAAGTTAAATCCTGGCTTGCAGTAAAGATAGTAAAAGCCTGATTAGTATCATAGTTAGTTAAAGCGTAACTGATAGTGTGGTCAGTTAAAGCCTAGCTGATAGTGTAGTTAGTAAACGCCTGGTTGGTAGCGTAGTTAGTTAAAGCGTAACTGATAGTGTGGTCAGTTAAAGCCTGGCTGGTAGAGTAGTAAGTTAAAGCCTGGCTTGCAGTAAATGTAGTAAAAGCCTGATTAGTATCATAGTTAGTTAAAGCGTAACTGATAGTGTGGTCAGTTAAAGCCTAGCTGATAGTGTAGTTAGTAAAAGCCTGGTTGGTAGCGTAGTTAGTTAAAGCGTAGTTGGTAGTGTAATCAGTTAAAGCCTGGCTGATAGTGTAATCAGTTAAAGCCTGGCTTGCAGTAAATGTAGTAAAAGCCTGATTAGTATCATAGTTAGTTAAAGCGTAACTGATAGTGTGGTCAGTTAAAGCCTGGCTGGTAGAGTAGTAAGTTAAATCCTGGCTTGCAGTAAAGATAGTAAAAGCCTGATTAGTATCATAGTTAGTTAAAGCGTAACTGATAGTGTGGTCAGTTAAAGCCTGGCTGGTAGAGTAGTAAGTTAAATCCTGGCTTGCAGTAAAGATAGTAAAAGCCTGATTAGTATCATAGTTAGTTAAAGCGTAACTGATAGTGTGGTCAGTTAAAGCCTAGCTGATAGTGTAGTTAGTAAACGCCTGGTTGGTAGCGTAGTTAGTTAAAGCGTAGCTGGTAGAGTAGTAAGTTAAAGCCTGGCTGGTAGAGTAGTAAGTTAAAGCCTGGCTTGCAGTAAATGTAGTAAAAGCCTGATTAGTATCATAGTTAGTTAAAGCGTAACTGATAGTGTGGTCAGTTAAAGCCTGGCTGGTAGAGTAGTAAGTTAAAGCCTGGCTTGCAGTAAATGTAGTAAAAGCCTGATTAGTATCATAGTTAAAGCGTGACTGATAGTGTGGTCAGTTAAAGCCTAGCTGATAGTGTAGTTAGTAAAAGCCTGGTTGGTAGCGTAGTTAGTTAAAGCCTGGCTTGCAGTAAAGGTAGTAAAGCCTGATTAGTATCATGGTTAATTAAAGCGTGACTGATAGCATAGTTATTAAAAGCCTGGTTAGTAGCATAGTTAAAGCGTAGCTGGTAGTGTAGTTAGTTAAAGCCTGGCTTTTAGCGTAGTTCGTTAGTGCCTGTATGGTGGCGTATTTAGTTAAAGCTTAGCTGGTAGCGTAGTTAGTTGAGGTCTTTTGATTTGTTTATAAGAGTTAGGAGAGACGAATTACTCATTATGTCAAAGGAAAATTATCTGTGTACGTATTATAAATAGTAGTTGGTGGCGTAGTTGGTCAAAGTCTGGTGCATAGTAACGAAGATTAAATTACATGGTCGTAAAAATCATTGAACATTCAAATGTGCCTCTACCTTGAATATTAATGTCTTGAGGAAAAGAAAAAACCCATACACAAACAAATTTATTCATTGATATATGGACGACTGGCGTCTAAAAAAAAGAACAATAATGTTATAGTTTTATTACTTTCAAAACATTCATTAGAGTACGTTGTGGTCAGACATACAGCCAGCGCACGTAGCGGAATTCAGTTGTCCCTAGTGCCAGTCGAACCACCATAATGTACCACTGTTAGTTCAATTATTTACTGTATTTAATTCCAACTCACTAATTGTGCATTACACTATCATTACTAAAATAGTGGCATTAATGAACTGTAATTGTTGAACTTATAATGTAAACTCAACTGAAGTTATAACTAATAGTTGTAAAAGCTAATTGGTCCATTGGCATACAATAAATATACGATATATTATTTTCTATCATTTCCCTACGTTCATAGCTAATATATATTTGCTATGAAGCTTCACGTATTGTATATAAGTACTTATTTACAGTAAGTAAACAATTGAAAAGTTAACTTAAACACTAACAGGGTTTAAGTTAGAACCCCTTTAGTATAGTTAAATAAAATACTTATTAATTTCTTTAGCGCTTCTATTTGTGCCAACGGACACCAGGAACATATGCCACCTTAACCACGCGTGTTAGAATAGAATATCTTTATTCAAGAAATATTACATGCAGTGGCCCTGCTAAGTGAGAACTCACTTATCAGCAGGATCCAGAAATTACATATTTTATACATTACATTTAGAAATAAAAAAAAAAAAAACAGTATAATATTAAAGAATATACAGTAATGAAAACAATACATATCCGTGTGTATAGTAGTGGCAGATGGGTATTAAAACTTAACTAGTTAACAATAGAAGTGGCATTAATAAATATTAAGAACTATTGTACATTTGGATGTGTTATCACTGATATTTTGTGCCTTGCAATTGCCGCCATTACTTGTTAAGATGGTATATATTTTCTACAGATGTGTATTACCGGCTTTGTAATTAAAGTAAATAAAATATATTCTTTAGTTTTCCCAACGATTCGTAAATTATGGTAAAGAAAATATTAAAAATTAAAAAAGTATAAAATTACTTATATTAATGACTCTGATAGTAAATTAAAGAAATTAGAGAAGCATCCACAAGAATATTTTTTTTAATAATGAAAATTGAAGAAAAGAGAGACACACAATAGTAATTTACGAAATATATAATCAGAAAGAAATCCAGTCTTGATTTTTATCGCCTTTATTATGATATAGCCGATAGCTTTTGGTTCAATTCGGGGTGGTTCTCTACGCTTGCTTGTTCTTCAATCCGTGTTTTTTTTTTTAATGTAAACCATCACATCAGTATAAAAGCTCAGCCTTCTGGTGACATCTTAGATAACAAAGTTTTACAGTCTACTGATGTATAAACATAGATAGTACTGTAGTAAGGGGACGAAGAAATCATCGGTCGTACTTTTGCAAGTTAAACATGTTAGGAACAATTTCAGACTCAATTTTAAGTTTGAATAAATGGAGAAAAGCCAAAAAAGTATCTTTATGTTTAGTTGTGGGATAGCGGCCAGGTATATCGAGTCTTGTTTACACGGAACACACACACACGTACAATGGTATCCCTCCTGCACACCCATACGCGCACAGTAGTATAGACCCACCCATTAACCCTACACATACAGTGGTATTGAGTTTAAGTGGAAGAGAGGACTTTATAGTCCTAACTTGACCCCTAATAAAAACGATTTAATTTCATAATAAATAAATAGTAGCAGGTAACTGACAAAAACTTTCTTTCTTTCCCCTTGTTGTGTCAGATTGTTTAAAAAATGAAAATTAAAGGATGTAAAAACACATCTAAAAAAAAAAAAAAACAGATATTCAATTAATTACATTTCTAAGAAATGTATAAACGAAACACTTTTATTAAAATAAAAGTATGGAAGAAATATTTTTCAAAAACAGCTGTATCAATTAATTAATAACATAGTCAGATTTTATGTAAACAACCTTCAACAACTTGAATTGTGGCCTTCGGCCTTCGGCCTCCATCCCCAACTTAGTGGCGTGGCGAGTAAAATATTTTAAATTATAATTTGCATCTTTACTGCAAATGTAATCAAAATCGTTAGAATAAAGCCTGAAAAATTGATTTTTAAATGTTTTAGCCCGTAAAAAATATAACTAGAAAAATAATTAAAAACATGCGGTTCTAAAATATTTGTAGTTCACATATTTCCTGAAAATCTAATCAAAATAATTGGAGCCGTTATTGAGAAAATTTCATTTTTGTATCTTTCTTGCCCATAAAAAAAAAAAAAAAAAAACCACTGACATTTCAAAAACTGAAAAAAATGCTCTGGAGATATTGTTGTTTAAATACACCTACATACCAAATTTAATAAAATTTATCCATCTGTTTAGTCTCCAGCGAACTGCACATACAGGCAGACAGACACACATATGGATAGACACCAACATCTTTTTTCGAAAAAAAACCCACTTTTTTGGGTTCAGGGGACCCTAAAATGGATTTTCAGACCAAGTTGTAAAACATATTTTTTCGACGATTACAATACTTTCTCTATGCTAACGCATATGGGAGAAAGTAAAAAGGGCAATTTAAGACGTGTTCTTTATTTATGTTTACAATTATAGAACTTTATATGTTTTACGATGTGTCAATTGTACCGTATCTGCAACGATCTAGATCATTGGGTGACTTCAAACAGCTCTGGTCAGCAGCGGCGATCAAAGTCATCTCATCGATTATCAGACACTGTGCCAACCGTCTGTCGACTATCGACATCGCTCTCTGCCAGCCAGGCTATTTACATCTCTCGAGTGTCGACACTATCGGCCTGCCTTGCTCCGCGGCTTGGTATACTAGGCCCGAGCAAGATGCATTTACTGATCGCGATAGGAGACTGACGTCACTTACATTAAGGAGCAGGACTAGTCTATGGTAAATCTCGGATGTGTAGTAGGTCAATCCACTGACTTGGAGATATATTTCAATATTGTTGGTGACAAATGCTAGTTAGATTAATTAAACATTTGGACTCTCCTTCCCCCCCAAAGCATAATAAGAACAAACAATTACATTTAGTTCTCATTAGGGGTATAAGTTAAGCCAAGGTTGAAGAAAGGTAGACTTGCTGTGGTACGAATGTAGTATTGTAAGTAGCATAAGTAAAAATATAATGTAAGTAGTCTATTTAGAGGAAGTAGATTTCCTTTTGAACATTCCACAGTAACAAATTAATTAAAAATAACAAAAAAAAAATAAAAAATTAAATTGAAAAAAAAAAATTAATTAAAATATTAAAAATAAATAAAGCAATAGGAATAAAAAGTCAATTCAGAAATATTCATTAATTGATGCACGTTTTGTTAGATTATTCAAGAATCAAATTCATAAAAATACTACGAGCTCTAAATGGTAAAAGTAAATTAAATAAGATTGCAACCTTCAAACAGGCCTAGCCTTTGAGGTGCATATTTTTTTATTTTTCCAAAAAAAAAAAAAAAAAAATAAATAAATAAATAAAAATGAGATTATGAGACAGTTGATTTCTTCTCTCGTATTTCCAATTAGTCCTATATGAATTGATAATTGGATTAGAGTATGAAGAGTGAAGAAGAACATTGCAGTATTTATATAACATAAGTTATTATTAATAATCTTTAAAAATAAATTAGTTAAACTTTGTCTTATGTCTATAGTAGTGTAGTGTGGATCTCAAAGGTAAAGATGGTGTGAATAAGGTCTTGTAGATCGAGGAAGCAAACATATTGTAAGTAGGGTAGTGTTAGTCTTAGGAATAAACATGGTGTAAGTATGGTAGTGTCGGTCACAGATATCAATGTAGTGTAGTAATGTGTGTGGGTTTCATGGGTAAACTGGTTTAGGTAGTGTCATGCAGCTACGGAAATGAACGTTGTGGAAGTAGGATAATGTTGGTTGTAGAGGTAAACGTAGTGTAAGTAGAGCAGTGAGTACAATAAAGGAAAACGTAATACAAGTTGAGTCATATGGATCGAGAAGTTAGACATAATGTGAGTAGAATAATATGGGTTGCAGAGGTAGGTACTTATTATAGATGTAGGATAATGTAAACCGCAGTGGAAAACGTAGTGGAAGTAGGGTAGTGTGGACCACATTGGTAAACGTAGTGTAAGTAGGGTAGTGCGGACCACAGTGGTAAACGTAGTGTAAGTAGGGTACCACAAACCGCAGAGGTAAGTGTAGTGAAAGTAGGGTATTGCGGATCACAGTGCTAAACGTAGTGTAAGTAGGGTAGTGTGGACCACATTGGTAAACGTAGTGTAAGTAGGGTAGTGCGGACCACAGTGGTAAACGTAGTGTAAGTAGGGTACCACAAACCGCAGAGGTAAGTGTAGTGAAAGTAGGGTATTGCGGATCACAGTGCTAAACGTAGTGTAAGTAGGGTAGTGTGGACCACATTGGTAAACGTAGTGTAATATGGGTAGTGTGGACCACCGTGGTAAACGTAGTGTAAGTAGGGTAGTGCGGACCACATTGGTAAACGTAGTGTAATTTGGGTATCGTAGACCACAATGGTAAACGTATTGTAAGTAGGGTATTACGGATCACAGTGGTAAACGTAGTGTAATATGGGTAGTGTGGACCACCGTGGTAAACGTAGTCTAAGTAGGTAGTGCGAACCACAGAGGTAAACGTAGTCTAAGTAGGTAGTGCGAACCACAGAGGTAAACGTAGTGGAAGTAGGGTAGTTTGGACCATATAATTAAGCGTAGTGTAAGTAGGGCAATGTGGACCGTAGAGTTAAGCAGTTTGTAAGTAGGGTAGTGTTGATCGTAGAGATAAGCGTACTAGAAGTAAGATAGTGAGGATCACAGAGGCAAGCATAGTGGAAATGAGTAGCGTAGGCCGCAGATGTAAACGTAGTGCAAGTAGGGTCGTGTTAGCTGCAAAATTAAATCTGCAATAGAAAACCTCCTGTACCCCCGTTTCGATTAATATAGAGAGATTTTAGATGGCTAATTTTTATTAGTTAAAAAATATCAGTTAATATACTAAAAAACATTTAATCAGTAAAATTCAACTATTTTAGAATATAAATGGCAATAAAATATTACAAATTAGAAATAGACAACACTTTCAATCAGATTTCCATTCAGAATAATGATTTATGACTGAAATGGTTCCTAGCGAATATCACTCAAACTCTACTTAAAAAAGTATTACTGTGTACAAAAATATTCATAAATTTTCATAGAGTTTGTAAATATTGTCATTATATTAATAAGGTAAATGATTCTACTTCTATTAATGTGTGATATTATTCATGCAAAGTTACACTTAGTGTTATGAAAATATTCAGAATTCACGCAGGTATCTCATGGTTTGAAAAAGAACAATTATAATAAAAGGTATTTGTCCGTTGTGTAATGGTATATGATAAAAGTGTATGGTGAAACTGCGAGTATTTTCAAAACAATATAACTTCCATTTTGTTATTTTTATTACTGTAAAAAAAATAAAATTGCAAGTTTTGTATAAATAATATCAATAAATAAAATGTCTTTTATTGAGAGCATTTTTTAAAAACCCTTACCATGGTACACAAATTAACTAAATTCGAGGAAATTATGTTCAACATAACTAATGTCATTTCCAATATGTAGATCCAAAAAAATTCAATTATTTTATGTTATCTTATAACTTTTATTTAGGTCTTGGAATACAATTTTTACGAATCCCTTTGCGCCTACACATATAACATAAAGAAGCAATAGTGAATGTTATGTGTTGTGTGTCTTGTTTCATTTTGTAGGGTTGTCTAAAATTCAGAATTTCGTAAATGATTCCAATTATGATGTATGAGAGTAATGCTGTTAAATTAATTTCTTTGACTTATACTTAAAGTATCGATACCTAGCTGACTTTACTTCCAACAATCTTTGTCGTTTTTTTTACTTTATCCCATATACGTTAAGCGTAGAGAAAGTATTGAGATAGTCAAAAACAAATGTTTTACAAGTCTAAACATCCATTTATGGTCCCGTAAACCCAAAAAAGTGTTTTTGTTTCGAAATAAAGTTGGTGTTTATATGTCTGTGTGTATGTGCTGTTCACTGGAGACCAAACGGATGGTTAGATTTTGATGACATTTTTTATGTAAGTGTATTTAGCCAATAACTTCAGAAAAAAATTTTCACTATTTTCAAATTTTAGTTTTTTATTTTGTATGGCAAAAAACATAAAAAATCAAGTTTCCTCAAAAATAGCGCTAACGATTTTGATAAAATTTTCAGGAAAGATGCGAATTTTAATTTAAAATATTTTAGTAAAAATCGTATGTCACTAACTTGACTAGTTTTTGAGCTATGGCAAAAATCATATTTGGTAATGATATTGGTAATTTTCGAAGTTTTGATGTTTTAGTGTTTACTATGGGGAAAGTTTGTGCCAATTTTTTGAACCATTTATTTGATTTAAAAAAAAATCAAACATCGCTATGAAGCAGAAAAAAGTGAGTTGAGTTTTTCCGTAACTGACCACGCACACAAGGACGTCTGCTCACTCATGCAGACGATTGTTGCCCTAAATGACGTGTGAGATAAATATAACTTTAATGGCAGGTCGAGACATAAACTACTTCAGAGGAAAACGATAAAATGGCATCGCTTCGGTCACACACAGTTGGGGAACAATAAAACACTATTTCGGACAAGTAAAGTACCGACTCCAAACGTACCAAGGCTGGTTAATATTATGTCAAGTCTATTTTAGTTGCACAGTTCACTTGTGCATATCCAAACCAGCAACAAAGTCATCGATTGATCTCTTTCAAAGGGGTTTATGGGAGTTTTGCAATGTACCGCCAGAAATATTATTGATGACTTCACATAATCTTTTACAGTTTAACTCTAAAAGAATTACAAAAAAAGAAAACCCTCTTTTAGTGGAAAAAGAATGTAGAAACAATTTTATGAGTGGATATGCTTAAAATTTACATAAAATGAAAAATTGTAAATTAAAAAATACTCAACAAGATTGAGAAACAATTGGGAGTATTTCAAAGAATAGTCAACTCAACTCGACAGTAGTCTCGCAAGACATGATTCAGGACGAACTGTTTGTTGTTAACTTATCAGGAATAGAAAACAAAAAATAAAAATAAAAACAAGATGAATGGGTTTAATATAATATAGTCACATAGCCCATTTTAGTATTAATAAGATCCTTAATCTGGAATTTATATCAATGAAAATGTTTAAGTAGACTTGTAAGATTTTTAGACTATGAAACTTTGTTATCTAGTAAAACGGCAGCAGGCTGAGCTTTTGATTTAATGCAATGGTTTGGAAATAACCATTGATGGAAGGGAGTAAGAAAGCTTATAGAACCACCCGTTGCGAAGAAAGGACTGTCGGATAGTAATATATATGTGAAAAGAAAAAAAGAAAAAAAACTAAGTGTGTGTGGTTGTTAACAAGTTAATTAAAAAAATACGAATATAGTGTATATAGTATACAGGATGTCTATTATGTCTGGAAACACTATAATATATATTTACTAATCGAAATGTAAATCCAAAACTTTTACAATCTTAATAGCTCTTAAGCACTTTCTTTTTGGAACATTCTATAGTCATTTCACACTAACGGGGACGTTCTGTCGAGGATATCGTCAATATTCTTAATGGAAGCCTATACCTTGTGATACATCACTTTAAAGGTATTTTAAACTGAATTGGATGCAACAAACCGTATCTATAAGGAATCACTACTTCATAAAAAGAGCACTTGGAATATTGAAAATTGGTGATGTTAAACAATTTTATTTTAATTTCATTGTCAAACAGAAGAAGGGAGACAATTCAAACATTTACATAGTCACCAAATGAATCTAAAAGGTTTACGATAAGCCCTCTCTAACATCATAACTTAATTTTTAAAAGAAATTAAAAAAAATAATATTTATTTTACACACTTTATTTGTAATAAAAATGCATAAAATTTTTACTAAAAGAACCAGCTCAAAATGAAAATTTACTTTTATATAAATTAACACTTTTTAAAAGTCTTACGGAATTTACTGTAAAACATTACTGTGGTAAGATCCAAGAAAAATTAAAATTGTTGAACACCACCAATTCTCAATACTCAAAGTGCTCTATTTTGTGATAGAGTTATTCCTAAGAAATGCAATTTGCGGAATTCAATTTAAAGTGATGTACCACAAGGCATGTGTTTCCGTAAAGAATATTAAGATACCCTCGACAGGACGTCCCCCATTAGTGTAACATGACTAAAGGTGCCCCTCGACAGGACGTCCCCCGTTAGTGTAACATGACTAAAGGTGCCCCTCGACAGGACGTCCCCCGTTAGAGTAACATGACTAAAGGTGCCCCTCGACAGGACGTCCCCCATTAGTGTAACATGACTAAAAGTGCCCCTCGACAGGACGTCCCCCGTTAGCGTAACATGACTAAAGGTGCCCCTCGACAGGACGTCCCCCGTTAGTGTAACATGACTAAAGGTGCCCCTCGACAGGACGTCCCCCGTTAGTGTAACATGACTAAAGGTGCCCCTCGACAGGACGTCCCCCGTTAGTGTAACATGACTAAAGGTGCCCCTCGACAGGACGTCCCCCGTTAGTGTAACATGACTAAAGGTGCCCCTCGACAGGACGTCCCCCGTTAGTGTAACATGACTAAAGGTGCCCCTCGACAGGACGTCCCCCGTTAGTGTAACATGACTAAAGGTGCCCCTCGACAGGACGTCCCCCGTTAGTGTAACATGACTAAAGGTGCCCCTCGACAGGACGTCCCCCGTTAGTGTAACATGACTAAACGATGTAGGTGCCCAATCCCTATAACGATTGTAAAAAGTTTAGAATTAGATTTCGACGAATAAAGAATATATTAAGATGTATCCAGACATAATATACAGCCTGTACATAATTCCGTATAATTTTACCACGTTCGATGTATTCGCCATCTTCTACTAACATTGCTTTACACGATTGTGTGGCATTAAGTGTAACATATTTGTACAGTAATGATGGAACTATCATCAGTTAATTATTTGTTTGTAAATAAATAAAAAGAAAAGTTTAACTTTTTGATTTTTAAGTTGTTAAATATATTTGAAAGCAAACACTGCATCGTCACAATACCAACAATTATGGATGGTTAACAAGTTTAAGCAGTCTTCACTACAAAATGCCGTTAATTTTTAAAAACATTTACTAATTAATAGCTAATCATTTACAATGAATCTATAGGTTTACATAAACAATGTTCATATTTGTTTACCTTTCGATTTTTGTCTTTTTAAAAATGTTCTAATGGCCAGGTGAAAGGTAAATTGAAATTCTATTTTCAAAACAACATATTGCCTTAATTGTACTCGTAGTTCCAACGATAATTAAACTGTTGGTGACTATTTGTATCCTGTTGAAATTGCATTTTTGTTTACTGTTGTAGTTACCTTAGTTTTTATGACCTCTATACACTCACTACCCTAAATATAGAGTCAACGGTTGTAGTTATAAACTGTTCAAAATACCTGTCACAGGTAACCTTACTGTAGATGACATAGACTAGCTCTTACTGAAGATCATATAGACTAGCTCTTACTGAAGATCACATAGACTACATCTTACTGTAGATCACTAGACTAGCTCTTACTGTAGATCACATAGAATAGCTCTTACTGAAGATCACATAGACTACATCTTACTGTAGATCACATAGACTGGCTCTTACTCTAGATCACATAGAATAGCTCTTACTGAAGATCACATAGACTAGCTTTTACTGTAGATCACATGAAATAGCTCTTACTGTAGATCACATAGACTAGCTCTTACTGAAGATCACATAGCCTAGCTTTTACTATAGATTAAATGAACTAGCTCTTACTGTAGATCACATAGACTAGCTCTTTCTGTAGATCACATAGACTAGCTCTTAATGAAGATCACATAGACTAGCTCTTACTGAAGATTACATAGAATAGCTCTTTCTGTAGATCACATAGACTAGCTCTTAATGAAGATCACATAGACTAGCTCTTACTGAAGATCACATAGAATAGCTCTTACTGTAGATCACATAGACTAGCTCTTACTGAAGATCACATAGACTAGCTCTTACTATAGATCACATGAACTAGCTCTTACTGTAGATCACATAGAATAGCTTTTACTGCAGATAAAAAAACTAGCTCTTACTGCAGATCACATAAACCACCTAATTGCTGTCGTTTTTTCACAAATTGTTGATAATTTTTTACTTGAAATAAATTATTGGTTTTAATACTATAAATTAAGTTAGATTAAGTTATGTTTAGTTTTATTAGTCTGACCTAGCAAGAATATTTGTAAATGTTTTTCTTTCTAAGTTGTTCATATAACTGAGAAATTAAAGTTTATTCTAAAATTTTTTTGCTCGTATGTCCAGCTTTTTCATTTCATTTTTTTATTTTTTTTACAGCTCTCTACATTCTGAACGAAGTTAAACCTCGTTATTTTCCTGGTAGTGCAATCGTATAAGAATACGATCTACTTTGATCAAACACATCCAGAATAAAAATCGCAAGTGGAGTTTATCGGTGGTGACAAGTTTACAGCAGTGTGTTGGGAGATTATTCTCTGGAAACAGGTCAATATCAAATTATACGAGCTGTTATGCAGTCGTAACACAACTGGAAAAATTATGTACGAACAAGAACCCCCCCCCCCAGTATTATGCGTCCCTTAGAGCTTGAAGGCTAAACTCTACAATTGGCCTTAATGTTATGATAACGTAATATACGTGATACATTATTAAGTCTCATCGCATAACATGGCCACTTAATACACATTCATTGTAACTGCCTAACACTTTGACTCACTACCTAAATTAATGCAACAATAAAAGAGTAATACATCTTATTTCAAGTTGAATTATTTAAAAGATTTATGTGATCTTTATTAAAGGATCTTATGAAAGATTTAAATACTAACATGTGTTTATGCAGTTGATATAGTGTTTGTAGGTAAATATATCTAAATTATACCACTGAATTGGTAAATTATTTGGATATTTCCAAAGCTTTAAGTGCTTTTAATAATAACACAACCTTTTGACATGTATAACACTCCTGTCGTACTCAGATGCCACTTACTACCTTATCCTATACATAAACTCTTTTATTATATGTATATTTTAAAAGACACTATATGAGTAGGATAAGGAAGTAAGTAACATCTGAAGACGACAAAAGATTCATAGCTGTCAAAACGTTGAGTTTTGAAAACATTTGAAGCGTTGGAGATCTTCAAACAAATTCAGTAATATGAACAATCCAACGCTTACAAATAACTTACAAACACCGCTTAGTTTCTAATTGTAGTTATTATTGGATCTGGCTTACAAGTAACTTACAAACACCGCTTAGTTTCTAATTGTAGTTATTATTGGATCTGGCTTACAAGTAATTTTTACTTCGCGAGAGTAGAAAAAATGTACCATTATTAAAATGAGTTATTCTAGTCTGTATGTGGAAAACTAAAATATTTGACAGTCTTTCTCGTTTAGGAGTAAAGTGAGTGCGGTACCTGCAGGAATACAGGACATCCGTCGGAGACGTGCAGGCGTCATCAGGACTTCCGTCGGGACCGATCCCATGGCGACACGTGTCACTTGTAAGCACCACTGACACTGACGGCCTCCCTCATGGTTACGACACCCTTGAGGCAACGTCAACACGTCTCCGGCCCGACCAGCTGATCCACCGCTTCTGAGCCAGCGAGATGTACTCCGTCACACGAACTCCCCCCCCCTCACCGCTATCGAAGGTGTTGACTGTACGCCAAAGTGCTTCAGCCGGATAGAATGGGCAACACTATTTTTATCTGGAAATTTGTGGGGAACCGTAATGTGTTTATCTTGGATATAAACAGTTTATGACAGTATCATTTTTATGTAAAACTACCGATATATAATTTAGTATACGAGTCACTAGTATATATCGTATATTGTATTTCAGAAATATGACACTTAACTTTTTTAATTTACGATTTTATAGCTTAAAAAATCATTATCAGTAATTTACTTCTGGTACCATAACACATAATTATATTGGTGAAGACCGGTTAGTTTTGCTTAACCCCTCCTGAAACAGGGGTTAGAAACAAAAAGGTTGGAAAGTTGTAGTTAGGGGATGACAACCTCTATGACATTTATTAATAGTTAGTTGTGATCTTTTACTCTGCTTTGTAATAAAAGGTAGAAAATGTGATTAGAAGACATAGCCACCGTATTGATAAACATCTCATACCATGCTCTTTAACAATAGATAAAAACGGTTTCTCTAACAGTATCGTATTAGGATGGATAAGTAAAATATAAATATAAAAATAACTAGACAACTATTAAATCGCCTGCATAATTATACGAGATCTTTTCAAGTTAATAGTTGTTTACAAAACAACACATTATAATATATTTGAAATTAATAAATTTTATTGACTCTTTATTACTGAAAGAAAATTTAAGTTTTTGAACTGAAACTGAAAACTAGATATATATAAAATTAGTTTGGTGGCTTAGTACGAACAATTACGAAATATTTAAAAGTTAACTGTCTACATAGTAAAAAATACTGCTATGTTGATATATTTATGAATAGTTAATTACAAATAATGTACATTTAAGGACTTTTAAACCAAATTTAAATGAACCAACCAAAAAAATTATAACAATAATGTTTATGTAATAATATTTACTGGCTTAAATTTATTCCGTAGCAAACGTAAACTTAAAAAAAATTCAATTTTTTATGAAAACAAATTACAATACTATTAGCATTAGCTTATCGTAAAGTTTAGATAAAAAACTTACAGTCATTCTATAGTCTACGTTACTATTGCTGATTTATTCAATGTTGGTTTAAACGATAAATGGGAGATCGTTTCATGTCTTATGGTTGGAAATAGCTTCTGATTCCCATTTTTACACTTAAACTAGATAAATTAGGTATTCCATGCCCATGGTGGAACAGCGTGGCTTTACTTGGGGCTTGAATGTTAATTTGTGTGTATATTAAATAATTTACGCACCCAAAAAGCTGTAAACCGTAATGAGACGTTCGCTCTCAGAAACACGTGCATATTTTACCAGACCTCTACAGAGCCCCTCAGATATATACTTATATTTACTCAGGACTGAACTTGTAGATCAAGCAGCAGGTTATATCCTGCACAGTGCACGAGCTGCATATAGATAAGGAGTTAGTAGTACAGTAGAACCTCTTTAATCCGAATTTCTGTAACCCGAACTTATCTAATCCGAATGTCTACTAATCTGAACGCCACCACGAGAAAGAAAAAATGTGCATGTACATATCTTCATTTATTTAGAAGGAAATGCCTGACTTTTTCAGTTATTTATATAATTACTGTAGTATGTATTGACTATTTTCCAGTTTTTGTATAAATATTTACCCGGTTCAGTTTATATAATTTTTATTATAAAAACAACATTATCAAATATATATGATAAGCAGTATAATTCTTATTTACTGTAGTTAATGTTTATATTTTATGTACGTTGTTGAATAAACAATACAATCTTTTACACTGTAAAGCATTTCTCTCTTTTCTTTAAAACTTGTATGATATATTTCAGCCGTATTTAAACTTTTCAGATTAGTTATGATTAAAGAGGTTCTACTGTATTTTAAAACTTAGCTAATTGTAGATTGGTTCGCCGAATCTACTATTAGCTGAGTAGTTCACCGAATCTACTAAAACTTAGCTAATTGTTCATTGGTTCATGCGAAGTACAATTGATTTGCTGGTATTTGAAGTACTATCTTTAGATTATTTTCTTCCCTGTGGATACTATCCTAATATTCACAGTGGAATTTTTTTTCATTATTCATTCATAAGACGCCGATCGTAAAGATATGGGTGAAATGAAGTGCGAATGTGTGTAGATGAACGACTGTATTCATTGTTACTAAATTAGGTTGACTGTTCCTCAGAAAGAGCTACTTATTAATAACCCAATAGCCAGGGTAAGAAGTGGACCTATAGCTTTACGTGGGATCTGAACCACATAGCGTTGGTCTGATTTTCAACCAACTGACAAAGCTGACACTTGTTCTTCACTACTCAACATTTGAACCTTGACTAAAATCCGACATGGACACCCTAGACTTCTCTAGTAGTGTCGACGTCGCTGGTAACCATTGAGCGGATAAGTGGACCTCAATTACATAACAACACAGTGCAGACATTTTTAGATATTGATAGTCAACGTGTTCTAAAGATTCTTAAAGCTGAACAAGTCTAGTTAGGAATTTTCATCACTGTTGAGAAAACTAATTTCATCGTCAACCATGATCCAATTAGGTTCTTTTGTCCATGAATAAAAAAAGTAAATCTCACTTGACAATAACTCAAATAAACTGAAGTAAGGTTTACTGGTTGTTACTACTAGATGATGATATCAAGAGTCAGCCTCCCATAACAAGCTTTACTGGCTTACATTTGTCAATTATCGTTTCTAGACTTTTGTAGTACAGTAAGAACATCGACGCTTTATCAAACTCCATCGAAGAGTCATTATTGTTTGTTTAAACTATCAAGTTTTCTACAACAAGTCACGTACATTTGTGAGTCACGCTCATATAAATATTATGTTCGAAAGTAGAGAGATTATAAAGGTGAATTAAATAAATATATCAAGGTGCTAAAAGTCTCACGTTCTATTGTGGTATCTTACAATGTACGAATAGACCCAATAAGACCAATGCCTGATGAGTTTTGGTCTTCCCATCCTTGCTTAAAGTTATGTTTAACCTTTATAATCCCATACTCATGCTAAAATTACTCGCGCCAAGAGTTAAATGAGGCGATCATGGCACTGCCAGGTGGGAGGGCAGCCGGAATAAATTACGTATTCCCGGAATTCCAGAAAACATTGGCTTCTAACAGAATTTAATGCCATATTGGCAAGTGGTGATATGCCCAAAACTTTTAAAAGATCTAAAATAATAGCCGGAAGCTACTACCCTATAGCTCTTTTAAGTGTCTGCTATAGATAGCTGGAGAGCCTGATTTACTATAGAATACAATATATTCTCAGTGACAGCATCTTACCTGAACCAGCTGGTTTAATACATGGTCGAAATAGTTGCGACCAGGTACTTTCTTTTACGTATTTCATTGAGGGTGTGTTTGAAAAGAAAAAACAAAACATCAACAGCTTTGTTAATGTTATGACACAGTTAGAAGAAAAGGCACGTTCCTTAAATTGTACAATTTAATTCTGTTCCTAGATTGATTGTACTTCTGAATGCCATCCTCGGCAAGAATTTAATTACAGTTTGCCTAGGTCACAGAGAAAGTTCTTTTAGGCACCTGAATAATGGACCGCCACAAGGATCTGTTCTTGTTCCTCTTTTATTCAGTGCATATACTGCCGACATTACCACCACTCTGTCCCAAGCACTATGAAGATGATATTGTTCTCGCAACTCAACATGAGGTAATATCAAAAACAGAAAAAAAAACACTTACATTTGATCTAGCCTCCCTCAATAACTATTTTAGAACATAGAAGCCAAAGCCCAATTTATCACATTTATCAAAGAAATCAGTAAGCTTCTTTCACCTGAATAATAGACTAGTTTAACATACTGTTCGGTGGTGTTATGTTGTAACACAATGAGCACCCACAATACTTTGAAGTCAGTTTAGATCGATCTCCCTGTTTTAAAAATCACTCACAGAAAACAGCAGATACAATGAGAACCACAACTGTTTGGGTGGAGAGTGTAAGTGTGAGTGGAATAAAATTGCCCTAGTATGTATCACAAACCTGTCACGGGTGAAACCAGTTGTGCCAACCTTTAAAGATTATTTAAATGTCAGCATTCAACAAAGACCATCCAAAGTTTAAATGATGGTAAACTTAGTGGCGCAGTGATGTAACCCAGCAACTAAGAGAAAAAGTGTCGTGGGGGATTGTAAGCGGTATGTTCTCAGTTTCCTTAATTCTGACGTAGCGTCCACTCAATCGATATAAGTATCGATGTGGATACTTATAGATAAATCTGGGCTGTCCATGTTAGGTGGTAAGGGTCCGGATGTTGTGTAAGGTAGAGGAACAACTAACAGGCTTGTCATCTGTCTTAAAATAAGATAAATACGGGTTCGGATTCCACGTAAATCTGTAAGTCCTTAGGTATCCTGGCTATTTGTCCAGGACCTACATTTGACATTAGTTGACATTAGTTATTAGCCATGACTTCATTCGTTATTCAAAAACCACGACTCATCAAATTCATTCGCCCCTCATATTTGTCTATATCTTGACGATCGGAGTATAAATAATAAATAAATAAATAATACGCATTTCATACATAACCACAGGAGTTGCAGGGAAAACAGAAAAAAAATATAAATAATACAATACACATTTGTTAGAACAAGTGAATAAGATGATTCAAAACGTCATACTTCCCCCACCCCTTATCAGTGACGTGACCTGTGACGTAGGACTGGGCTATGCCAAAAGCAGACCTCATGGACTTGGCGGGAAGTCCGTTTAGTTCCAGACCGCCAAACTATTTAGAGGCCTTTGTTTAATCCCACTTGGACGTCTTTGTTGTACCTCTGTTTGTTTACGTGACTGTCGTGCCTTGGATTGAAATGTAAATGTACAGCAGTATGTACAATTCACTTTGAAGTTAATTATAGGTCAAGTAAATGACAAATAAAGCAGCTAAACATTAAATACACTTCATGTTCACATAATTTTTTAGCGCATTTAATAATAAGCAATTTAAATAGTGAATCGTAAAATATACGATTAAAACCATTTTTAAATTATACAGGGTGAGTCAGACCACCCGTACATTACGTATAGCGAGTGAACGGTTTGATCTAGTGGCATAAAACAAAATGCTTTCCCATAAATGTAGTTCCCATGGTGAGTTCATTACAAATATTTTCATCTAAATATACGTGCAGTGTCCTCCGAATTAGATGTCGTGGGCTCGAATCTCGAAAGATTTAACTGTAAACATAACATAAATAATACACCATTTTATTTGTTTTAAATTGAGGGATGTTTTTGTGGAAAATTTTGATACCTACAGAATACCCTCTATTTATCTTAGCATTTAAGTTATGTTCATCCCGATTTCAAAATCTTACTCACATAAAAAATTAGCTTCATTCTGATATGCCACATGAATACGTTTATACGTATTTTGATATTGGCTCCCTAACCCGAATTTTGAAAAATTCATAATTCCTTTACATTAAAATAATGATAAATAGCAGAATGCATCGTGTTGTATGTAATTCTAAAAGTCTCGTCAAGACGATATTGTTTGTATTTACCCTTTTTTTGTACCTCCCGTGGTTTTCTAGAAATAAACGGAAATGCTTTTTAACGTCATTTCCCCAGTATTTTACGTTACATTGGACACTCACCTCCAAAACTGAATGAGCCGAGGTAAATTCTTAAATCTTTCTAACATGAATTAAAATGATACGAGGGTGAATAATAAAGGGTCTATTACTATTACTCGTAAAATAAAGGGTGAAGTCTTGTTACATTTAATATTTTTTAATAACCTATATTTTGACGATAGAAATCAAAATAAAATATATTTTGCTAAATTAAATGGACAAAAAAGGCTGAATTTTCATGAGTAATTTATGAAAAATTGTAAAATCAAATCATAGCCCGAGTGATATAAAATCAAATTAAAGGTATTTTTAAAATAAAATTTTTGCACAAAACAATTTGTCTTTGTTTAAAAATGTTAAAATCACCTTTGAAACAAATTTAGTATGTCATTCATGAGTTAGAAATGATTATTTTAGCTGAAATATTTATTTAGCTTTGTTATAAATTCAATAATCGCATCGACTTAAGTAAAAAAGTTTAGAAATTAACTGTCCAAAGTACAGATCATATTTTTTTATAATCGTATCAATTCTAATTATACATTTAAAATAACTTACTTAAAAACTAAAAAGTTTGGGTCCGTTTAGTCTATGAACATAGTACCAAATTTCTAAAACCTAAATAGCTTGTGTTAATAGTTTAAGTGTGCTCAAATTGCAACCCGGCAAACTAACACATGTACAGTAGTAACATTTTAAATTTTATAAATTTTTTACGATGTTTAGAGACTAAATGGACCCAAATTTGCTTTCTTGAGTAGATTTATTAGTATTGTGTTAATTGTTGGTTAACATTGTCTTTACATTTCAACCAGTATTGATATGAGCATGCAAACTGTTTAAGGTAGTTTGAAATTTTAAATTTATAAAGTGTATTACTTAAGTTAATGTGATTCTAGAATTTTAAATGAAGCCTAATAAATATTTCAGCTCCACTATCAGCCGCACTTCATGAATACACACGAAATTTGTTTCAAGGATTATTTTAACATTTATAAACGATGATAAGTTGTTTTATGCGAAACTTTTATTAATTAAAAAAAATCTTTAAATTGATTTTATATCAGTTAAGCTATGATTGAATAACAAAGGTTTTCACAAATTACCCTTATCTATAAAAAGTTAGCCTCTCTTGTCCATTTTATTTAGGAAAACAGATTTTATTTTGTTTTCTGTCGACAAAGTAGAGGTTAATAGAAATACTAAATATAACAAAACTTCACCATTTATTTTATGATTTTAATTCATGATAGAAAGATTTGAGAATTTACCATAGGTCATTCGGTTTTGTAGGTGAGTGTCATATGTAACACAAAACAAGACGAAATTACGTTAAAAACGTATTTCCGCTTATTTCTCAAAAATTACGGGAGGTACAGAAAAAGGGTAAATATACAATTTTTCGTCTTAACAAGACCTTTAAAATTACACACACAAAATTGTTGACGACGACGCAGAAATTATGTACACTCGAGTTTGAAGGAAGTTTTTTTAAGGCACAAAGAGGCCTACAAAAATATAATCACATCATTGTTTTCCTTGTTTGATCGTACGTTATGACTAAGAATTTTTTAATTTTATTTAAAGTGATAATAATTTTTTCCTGGTTGGAACAAAAACTAGTTTTTACTATACACCGAATTTACATCGTTATTACTGGTTGATAGGAATGTTTTCTATAGTTTTATGAAATTATGTATTTTAACATTTTGAGTAAAAAACTCTAATCAATTGATTTCTAAAACATTGTCCTCGTAAATTATGTTTTATTGGCTTTAAAAGGTCGTAAAATTAATTACTTGGTCTTGTTGTAATCCTTAACACATATTTAGTAACGATACATTACTTTCATATATGTAAGTAAATGTAGTGATTTTATTTCAATTTAAACTTATTTTAAATTGATTTAGTTCGATTTAAAGTCACCGAATCTACTTAAACATATATAAGTAATGTATCGTAACTATACATGCCATAAGGATTACAAAGTCACCGAGTAATTAATCTTACGACCTCTTGAGAATATAAACCACTCCGTACCACATGGACCTGTCTTAGGCCCGTTTATTTAATTTGTTATCATGAAGGATTAAATCAATCAAACAACATGTTTCAAACAAAACATCTTACCAATCTTTGCATCTATGCCGATGATATAAGAATTCTTTCCTTAAAAAACACATGTGAAAGAATATTCAAACAAAACTATAACTAATATTATTAACTTGAATCGTCTAAACAAATATTTACTTTTGAATCATTTAAAAACCATTCTGCTTGAATTTATATATCGTAAAAACAAGAGGCAGATTTCACTTATAAAAGTTTTTAATAACAAATACAATAGAAAAAGAAACACAATTTCTTGGATTGCACAGTAAAAGAGTTTCTGTAAAAGAGTCATTTCTAGATTATACATGGTGGAAAAATATTGAAACGCATTCACAACAAAGTTATTTTTTTCAATTTGATAATTTAATTTTTTTTTATAATTGTGTACATTGAAGTATAATTTCTGATCCAAATAATTTACTTTAAAGCGCCAAATAGCAGGAAATAATATTTTTCAAATTAGTTACTTTAAAATTCAAATTACTGCTACTCTGGAAAGGATAAACCTTTCGAAGTCCAGTTTGCGGCAACAAATTCCACTGAAACAGACCTTTAATTTGATACCAAACTCAACCTGGGCTTACGATGAAAATTTTCGTTCAACTCCTCGTGGGCCGCTCCCTAAAGAGATGAAATGTCACTAATGGTGTCAAAGTCAAAGTTGTGAAAGCGTTTCCATATCTTTTTTCCACCTTGTACGTTTCACGGAGGTTTGATTATTTTTGTAACTTGAAGATTTTAAAAATTATATGTTTTGCATATATTAAGTTTTGCATACAATACGGAATTACTTTACATGTAGCAGAAACTAAGAGGAATTTATATAAAATTTGAAATTAATTTCGAGTAAAAAAACAGCAATTAAAACTTTATTAAAATTGAATAACGTTCGAAAAAGTAAAAACGTATAAACAAAAATCACTTTACAGAATTAGGTATATTGACAGTTTATGAATTGTATATAACCAAACAAAATTTGTCTGATACGATGATAGAAAAAAGAAATACACATGTTTATAATAAATAAAAAAAAAATATTTAAAAAAATACTCATAATACTGATTAAAAAAAAAAAAAAAACCCCTACAAATATTGGAAGCATTTTTATTCTCATCTATTACTAAACATAAGAAATATAGAAAAATACTAAAAATGAAAATTAGAAGTGAAAACTTTTATTTTGAACATAAAAATCTATTCAATCGAAGAATATTTTGATCAAGCTTAAACATTATAACAATGCTCTGTATAAATTTAAAACATAATATTTGAAGTTTATTGTAACTTAAAATACGCACATTTTTGTATGTTTTTACATCGTTAATCTGATAAAAAATAAAAACAAAACTAGATTTGAACGTGCCAACCAATTATTTATACAGTAAAGGGTTTCACGGACAAACTCACAAACGTGTAACGGATACAATGTTTGGACACACAATAGAATGCACTTACAGTGGAGTACAAAATACTGCTGTTTGTGGTAACACAACGTCAACTGTATGGACCAAGTGATCCCTTACAAACACACACACACACACACACACACACACACAAAAAAACACTAAATATTAGTAGTTTTGTATGATTACCAGTACTTGGTAGATAACAAGTAGAATTATTGATTTAAATTCTCTAACAGCTAATTGTCAACACCTAAATGTTAGGCTTTATATAATAGTTATTGTTGTGAAACATATTATTTAATTTCACAAATTTTCAACGTTAACCATTCATTAAAATAGATGGTGGCTGTCACAGTACCCAGAAAAGCAGACGGTAGGTATCATGCACATCTCCCATGACGTCACACGGCGAAGTGGCAGTCGTTGGAATAACAAGCAACAAATAAACACAAAAATACTTGTTTTAGTTTCCGTGGTTACAATCCCAGATGTTAGTATTGAATAGCCTGCTTAATATTAACTGAAAGCTTCCTTGTGATCATAGATAAAAAAAAAAAAAAAAAAAAAAAAAAAAAAAAAAAAAAAAACTGTATTAATAAATAAACAACATGACAACTTGAAATATATATTAAAATATTGACGTGATTTTCAATCTGCAGTTCGCATACTTTCACATGCATAAAAAAAGAAAATAGAGTAAATTTTATTTTCAGTTCCTTTATGAACATTGATCTATTAAGAATCAGCAAAGTAACCTGTAACCATAAAATTAAACTGTTGGGTCATCAAACAGTACCTCTTCTTGATATGAATTGATTTTAAAAACAGTACATAAACAAATAAGACATGTACTTACAGAGAACCTTTAGATGCACGTAAGTATTTAGGTCATTACTAAAGAATGCGTCGAGTGGTGGTGGTGATGGGTGGGGGGAGGGGTATGTCATGATGCATGGAAAGGGGTGAGTGTCTATAAACATTCCAGCCACCCTTTGGAAGACTAACATTAATTACTTATGGACATAAAAACTGAACCCCCTACTCGCTGCAAACTTGTACAATACTAGTCGAGAGCCTGTGATTCGCTACACAGTGGTTCGCTAAGCTTAGAGGGTCTCTACGATACAGAAGCTAAATCCTTTCAAAATTTTATAAAAATCTGTTCAGTGGTATCGGAGATTTCGTGATGAGTGAATACAACGTTTTTGGATTATACATAATGAAATTTTTGTGTAGAAATTTAAAAATTATGTAACAGTATATCAAATTATATAGACACATTTATTTTTAAAAGGTTTTTTTTTTATTTTATGAATGGCTGGTGTTCTTCAGTAGACAGTCTTTGGTAATGGTCGGAACGTGCCAAGAAGACAATAAATTTACAACTACTGATAAAGTGAATTACATATAACAGTCTTGAGACTTTCCGTAGGGATCATTGGAGCCATCACTAACTCGAATATCTCTGTAGGGAACTAGAATCTACATTTTCCGGTGACAACCACGTCAAGGTACTATCTACAAGATTTACAAGATAACCAGACGTTTCACCCATACTGTGATGTGGCATCCTCAGTAGTTTCCCTGACGCTGAAAATGTAGATTCTAGTTATGAAACCGGCTGCTTAAGCCTAAGTTATAAGATCTCTCTGTAGGGCGTTCGTTTTTCCTAAGGTTTAACACTGAATCTACCAGTATCATGGAGGCTACATAATGTCTCACCATTAACACGAGACAGTTTCTATTACATTAGCAACTAACGTAAATGTTTAAAGAGTGATAAAACAAAATGGTTTTATTCAGTAACTTGCTAACAGATATCATTCTAATTCTGAAAATAAAATATATATTCTGGTAATATAAAATTTAAACTTACTTAAATTAATAACAACATTACATAAAAACGAAAATATGAAATATATAATTATTTTTGACCTAGTTTTCAATACGCAATTCCCACGTTTAAACACGATTAAAAAAGTGATTTAAACATTTCACTTGCAACTAACTCTAATTTGCAAATTTCATCACTACTGATACGAGCAAGCCACGAAATCTAATATATTGGCTACTAACCTGTCGTATTTATAATGACAACTTACGTCTTTTGGTAACCTATTTTCCTGACTCTATGTGTTTTATTTATCATACGGGTTCTTAACTGTCGGACATCACAATATATCGTATTTATTACGTCATTTGTCCACTGTCCAGTGATTGGATAATTATCTGTTAGACATATGATTTCGTCAAATAGTACATCAGCAATTTGCTCCTGAATTAATTGACCTTGAATCAATGAATACTTCATCATTCACCCTCGTTTTTTGTTGAATACTGATGTATTTGGTGGGGATTACTTCATTAAGGCGTTAATGTGATTAATTGGATTTTAATATTTATGTCATCTCACACTAATGATATTAGTTTAGCAAATAAAGTTGATATAAACAAAATTATTATTTAATCAATTATACACGAGTAATTTGGATGTTTTGTAAAGATATCAACACAAACATTTAATATAGAAATACTGTTGTCATCGAGCTTAAGAACAGCACGAAACCGTCTGTTCAAAAACCCATTCAGAGTCCTAACTATATTACTACGTTCGATCTACTTGCTGCCCCTATTTAAAATAAAATAGGGCATTCGATTAAAAATTATGTTTGAAATTTTGTTGAATAAAATTGTTAGTATCAATTGTTAGCATGTTCAACATTTTAGTTGAAATTGATACAATCATGTTTGGCTAAAATGTAGAATAAAATATATATAAAATTCATTGCCTTCTGTCGAATTTGCGTGGAGGTACAGCCGGGGACTATGAGGGGGTGAAATACATTGCTTGTCCGTTAGTGAGTCAGGATCTTTACCACTATTAACGGCAGTTGCGATACAATCAAGAGCTACATTTCTTAGAATGCTAAACTGGGTGACCGGACGATTGCTCATGAATCATTTATGAACAAACATGTTTTAAAGCTAAATTGCACTATATGAAAAAAAAAAATATTTCCAAGAAGAGTTGAGAACTATAATCAAACAATCAACACATTTTAGTTAACTCAATATAACAATTTAAGGACCAATTTAAGTGAACTAATGATTTACTGCTCCGTTGACTTGGGTGACCTAGTTAAGAACGACCACTTGAAATGGGATGATTTTCCTCACAGTAAAACAAATAACTTATATTTAAATCATAGGTTGAAGTCATTGTTATATGTAGACCATAGTTTGAATGCATTGTTATATGTAGATCATAGGTTGAAACCATTGTTATATGTAGACTATAGGTAGAAGCCATTGTTATATGTAGAACATATGTTGTAGGCATTGTTATATTAACTAAGACGTTAATATACATATTGCCTATCTACTTATATGTTATAAGTATATAGACGTATTATTACTATTATATTACTTACGTAGTATTGACTATAGAGGATGTAGAAAATAGGGTTTTCAATATAATGAGATAATAAGCAGGAACATATTCCAACATTCATGCAATGAGATGACAAATGTTTGTATGTACGAGTGTGTAGACGCCCTGTTTAGTAATGTATACATGAGACATCCACATATGGATAGCAAGGATATGAGTATAGGCAATGTATGCAATTATAACTACTTTGAAAACTGTATGTATGAAATTGCTATTTTGAGGCAGTTTTCTGTGGTTACACTCACTGTATACATATTTGTTTTACAAGAAATAAATAATTTATTTTTATGTATTGTAGAGTTTAATTTAAAAATAAAATTAGGGAGTTTCACTATTATTTTGATTTTGTATTGTATCGTAATGCGCTTATAGAAAAGTTAAGTATATAATGTAATAATGGCTTTGCCTTGGAGATTTCTGCTTTATTTTTTCTCTATTTGTTCTCTGTGTTTTACATTATTTGTGAAGGTCAGACCTGGTAGGTGTATAAATTTAACTGGTTTTGGACTGTTTTATCAGGGTCTATTTACTTTTGTATTTTATATTTATATGAGAATCTAATGTGTATGTCTGTACGTATACTTTTTGAAAAAAATAAAGCTATTTATTATTATTAATATTTATTTAATAACGTTAATATTTTTGTTGTAAGTAAACTGAGACTACCAATATAATAGTGAAGAGAACTCACTTATTGGATTGTATGTATTTACTATGTTTTCGAAAGTCCTCAAACACATTTTATTAACATTTATAAAAAAATGTGAGTATCGTTTTACCATTATGTATAAATATAATAGTTTAAAGAAAGTAATTTACTCCAGTTTGTTATAAAATATAAATATAAAATATAAATCATAAACCTGTAGTAGTAGGGACAAAGGGCGTATTTCCAGCGAATGCCTTGTTTCTCAATATACTCTGCACTCAAGCTACCCTTAGAGTGCAAACACTTAACGGTCATATTCTACGGCCTGTACACACCAAGCTTCTATACCATATTTCGGCATAACTCGGCCAAACAACACAGCCTGCCACACTCAAAATGTATGTGTTACATTTATTTAATAAAGAACTATGCTTTAAAATAATAACATAAAATAACAACATTGCAATTGCTACACCCTAAAATAACTGCATATATAAATTTACCAACTCCCCTTAATATGTATTGGGTAGTTATGCACTTACTCATCTCTATAATACGATTTTTTAAATAAAATGGTGAAATATGAATTAACATCTCCTGAGAAGGTTGATTTCAACTGCGAAAAACTCGTAAAAAATGTTTTTTATATTATAGTTAAATAAATCAACTTTTACAAAGTCGGAATAATATTAACAGCATTATTTTTTCGGCCTAAAAAATAAACGTTTTACTTAATTAAATCAAATATTACCTAACTTATCCTATTTACTAAAAAAGATTATAATTTTAATTTAATTCGGGTGCATGTCCACCGGGACGGCCTGCCGGCCGTTCCTCCAGTGGAAATACAAGTGAACTCGGTTTTTGTGGTTATTATTTGGGGTTTACAATGATCACATAATGATCACCGATCGCGATTTGCCGCGGAAGTAGTTTTCCGATATATCTCGAGAAATAATTGTTACGGACCAAATTAGTTTTAAACTTAGTATTTAGCGCAAAAAATTCATTAGAATAAAAGAAAGTTGAATAAAACATAATTTTAATTAACGAAAATATGAAAATTAATAAAAGTTGTGACATTGTTTTTTCGAATTTTTCGGTAAAATACATGATTTACCCAGAACAAAAAGCACATGTAGTGAAAAGAAATCCAATCCTTGACCTATTTCAGACAAAGTGTTAAAATATTTTCAGGTGGTAATTTAACTGCAAAATAACTGTTATTTGTAAGTAACACCTTTAAATTTAGTAATTAATTGAGGTACTGGTATACAAACTGAAGTTATAGTTGTAAAAATTACCTTTCTTGAATGCTGTTAAATAACCTTAAATAAATAACCAATTTAGATTTTTTTAAAAATCTTATCAGTTAATCTATAGTTGGTATATATTATAATTTATTTGGTTGTAAATGCTTGCACGTTGGAAGGTTGTATTGCTGGAAGTTTCGTTCCTGTCGGAGAACGCCTGCAACTGGAAGACACAATATAGCTACTGCATACATATTGCCTACCAACAAGACCTCACGGCACTCCTAGTACTTTGCTGTGTTGTAAATAACTAAAGAAGTCAATAGCCATAAACTAGACATACAAATTTATCATCAGCGGGTTAAATAACAGTTTATTTCAAGCGAGTGGTTTGAGTTTTCAATTTAAGGAGTTATGGGGAACACTATATAATCATTAAAGAATTATTATACGGGCACATAAATTGTTACTATGAGTTTAACAAATAAAAAATTGTCTAGACTTACATTTAACGTTTGAAATTAAAAAAATATAAACTCTCCACTAAAAAAAAAAAAAAAAAAAAAAACTTACAATGCACTAGAATAGACTTTATCTATCAAATGACATTTAAAATATTTCTAAACGATCATTACTACGCACCGAATTATTGAAAAAGAAATTGGCGTTTACCATGAAGCATACAGGCTAACTTAAGATCCCTAAAATGTAATTTAAAATTGTTTGTCTTCCGTTTTTATGTTTAATGAACTTTTACAAGTAAGATCAATATAATTAACAAAAAATTTTTACGTTAAAATAGAGAATGATTTTCATAAATGACGCTCGCTAATAATTATAAAAATAATTGTAGAATATATTTAAAAATATTATTCCGAACAATTTTGTTTGCAATTTTTTCTTAAATACTTTAATGGGATAGTTGAGTTTGCGTTTAGAAATAGTCGAAACTACGTGATAAGAATTATATTGGGACAGTCATTAATCTATTTTTATATATTTGATTAAACAATATTTCGAATACTTTTGAGTAAAAAACAACGTTCAAAGATCATTTACAAAAGAAATTATTATATTTAATAGCAAATTTAATGAATTAATTAATTAATGAAATTAATTACTGCATGTGGTATTGTGTACACATGTTTCATCAGCGCGTCCTTCCACAGCGTAACCCAAAAGCGTGCTCCTACAGCACATATTCTCACATATTCTTAGGGATATCTGTCCGGCCAACCGACTATTAGGTAAGTCTTTATACTTTAGGTAAGCCATCTGCTATACTCAATTGATTACGACCAGCAAAACTCTCAAGAGTAAACGTACAGGGGTATTGACCCACCCACCAACCCATACACATGCAGTGGTATTGACTCACCCACCCAGCCATACACATGCACTGGTATTGATTAATTTTTTATTGATTAATTAATTAATTAATGGATTGATTAATTAAAAGATTAATTAATTCATTAATTTAATCAGGTTAAGTGGAAGAAGGGACTTTCTAGTCCCAACTTCACCTGGTTCAATAAAGACGTATTTCATTTCAATTTTTTTTAGATCAAGCAACAGAGATTTGAACTGGTCTTTGGTAAAAAGTACGAAACTGGGAGAGGAAGAGGGATCTAAATTCTCAAAGACGACTCAAGCTGTGAAGCATACATATTTGAATTAGTTAGTACTCGGTTCTTAAGGGTAAACTGTGCCATCACGGTCAACCCTTGGTCTATTAACCCTAAAGTAAGATAAGGATTCACCCTACACATGCGTTGTACGAGTGGTGTATCGAAGTAGAACAGTACATGTAGAACCCGGGAAAGTGGCTTTGGAATAGTTGGAAAATTAAACAAGAAGGAAGGTGTAAGAGTTGGCAGCGTTTTCACAGACCATTTGAATGCTGCTTATTAACAGTGGTGCAGTAAAATGATAGCTAAGAGGAGATATCGGGTTATATCTTCATTCTTCCTGGCGAAAAACCGCTTTTATTGACGTTATTAAAATCCATAAATATGACGTTAAAGTAGCAAAGGACAATGTGTAATTTGTAAACACAGTGGGTATTGGCATATTACAGTTGGTCACACTGCATCAGAGAGGAAAATGGCAATCTGAAACCAACAATCTTTTGTACGCATTAGGTTTCAAGTTATAAATACCCATATTATGTATTATTTTAGTAAATAAAATGTGAGGGTTTTCTCTTTTCGTCTCTACAATTCTGTGAGTTTAGTTTATACTTTGTAGTTGTTTGTGTTGTATTAATATAAATTGACTAAGACTGTTTGTTTATGTTAATTTATTATTACTCATTTGTAAGTCACCGATCGTAGAGATATAGATGAATATGAGGTGCGAGTGAGTGTGTATGAACGCGTGTAGTCTTTGTTACTAACTAAGTTAAACTTTTCCCAATTTTACTAACTAGGACCTATTTTAGCCCAATAGCCAGGGCAACTAAGCAATCTACAGCTTCATGTGGAAACGGAACCAAGTACTATCGATCTAATTTTCAGCTGACTAACAAGCCTGACAGTCAGTTCTTCTCTTGACACCACATATTAACTTTAAATACCACTGAACATGGACAACCAAGACTTCTCTAGTAGTACCCACGTTGATGGCGACCTTTGGGTGGACACCGAGTTGGTATTAAAAGGACTGCGTATAGAACCTATCACTTACAAACTCCTTCAATTTATATAGTTTCCAGAAAAAAAATCATATAACAGTTTTATAAATGATGTTATTAGCAGGAGTTTTATTTTCATTGAACACCTTTATTTGGAAAATTACGTTGAAATATAAATTAATTTTTTCTTAGCAGTTCGTCATTTCTTTGATTCAATTAACTCTCCAAACTAAAAAAGTGGTTTCAGAACTTGTTAGCCATCATATGTCGAAGTCGCTAGGTGGCAGACTGTAAGTGGTCTGCCACAACCACTAGTTACTTGTGCTAAGTTTGAACACAACTCAATTGAAAGCTTCAAGGAACCTCCCCACAGTGACTTCGTTTAAAACTTTACGTTGAAGGAGGAACATTTCTGATTTAACACCATTTACAACTAAAAGTGCGTATTTTCTTCAATATACTCTTCTTAATCCTGTTAAATATTTTAAATAGAATAAAGAATTAACACTGAATATGATTATTAAAAAATCTATCTAAAAAAGGAGAGATTAAAAGTTTCATTTTGTAATAACTAGAGAAGTAACGTAGTTAAGATGGAAAGTTGGTAAGTCCTTCAATATCCAGTAATTACTTCTAATATTAGACATATATGGACTCAAGAAATAATACTACAACTTTGACAAATATAACGAAATTGGATTATATTAATAATCCATATACTGTCTTTGATGATTTATGAAATGTCGAAAAAATCAGTGAGTTACTATCTGACTGTATAAATGACTAGAATTTGTTTATTTATATAATTGTGCCATCGTCAAAATCAAAGTAACTAATATGCCTTTACGTCAGAAAAACGCTTATATTTTAATAATATATTACATAAGTAGATGACCGTAAACTTACTACAGAATTTAACTTAAGTTTCATATAAAAAAGTTTTGATAACTTTTAAGTGTATATTTGTTAAAAATTAATAAATAAAGAAAAAGTAAAAATTACAGTTCAGTGTACATAGCCACTGGAGGACAGAAGGGTAAGTGAAGGGAGCTTTGACTAATTTAGTTTGAAACGTTCCATTGTAATTACCCGAGTAGTCAACGAGTGGGATCTACAATGTCCATGAGGGGTTGAGAGAGGATTATCAATTATATTGCCTGTAATTACAGTTCAATGTAAATAGCCACTGAAGGACACGAGGGTAGGTGAAGGACGCTTTGACTAAATTAGTTTGGAATGTTCCATTGTAATTACCCGGGTAGTCAACAAGTGGGATCAACAATGTACGTGTGGGGTTGAGAGGGGATTATCAATTATATTGCCTATAATTACAGTTCAATTTAAATAGCCACTGGAGGACAAGAGGGTGTATGAAGGGCACTTTGACTAAATTAGTTTGAAACGTTCCATTGCAGTTACCCGGGTAGTCAACAAGTGGGATCAACAATGTACGTATGGGGTTGAGAGGGAATTATCAATTATATTGCCTATAATTACAGTTCAATGTAAATAGCCACTGGAGGACTAGAGGGTATGTGAAGGGCACTTTGACTAAATTAGTTTGGAACGTTCCATTGCAGTTACCCGGGTAGTCAACAAGTGGGATCAACAATGTACGTGAGGGGTTGAGAGGGGATTATCAATTATATTGCCTATAATTACAGTTCAATTTAAATAGCCACTGGAGGACTAGAGGGTATGTGAAGGGCACTTTGACTAAATTAGTTTGGAACGTTCCATTGCAGTTACCCGGGTAGTCAACAAGTGGGATCAACAATGTACGTGAGGGGTTGAGAGGGGATTATCATATATATTGCCTATAATTACAGTTAAATGTAAATAGCCACTGGAGGACAAGAGGTTATGTGAAGGGCACTTTGACTAAATTAGTTTGAAACGTTCCATTGCAGTTACCCGGGTAGTCAACAAGTGGGATCAACAATGTACGTGAGGAGTTGAGAGGGGATTATCATATATATTGCCTATAATTACAGTTAAATGTAAATAGCCACTTTAGGACACGAGGGTAAGTGAAGGGCGCTTTGACTAAATTAGTTGGAAACGTTTCATTGTAATTACCCGGGTAGTCAACAAGTGAGATCTACAATATACGTGTGGGATTGAGAGGGATTATCAATTATATTGATTGTAATTACAGTTAAATGTAAATAGCCACTTTAGGACACGAGGGTACGTGAAGGGTGCTTTGACTAAATTAGTTGGAAACGTTTCATTACTATTACTTGAATATTTAGCATTTCTTTGATACTTTTGTTTTAGATTTATAATTTAGACTAGTTATTTGCTTTTATACTGTAATAGGGTTTATAAAGTTTTAGCTACTGCGCATAATTTAATATGCTTTCAACAGGTTCAAGCATGTATGGAACACTATGGAGTGTTTGAATGTTTTACCGAATTGTAAGTTTAAGAAATATATAATTATTGGGTTTTATTTATTTTAAAACATGAAATACTTCAAGTATTTTATTAATTTGTAGATTATAAATTGTTGGTTGGATAAATTGGTCCAATAATTTGCAAATAGTACAAGGGGTCAAATTCGTGGGTGAGCCCATTTCTAAGTAAACAAACTGAGCAAGGGTTCTATTGTATACTACGTCATTTTACTGTAATATTTAACAACGCTCCAATTCTCTTTCTATGGTTGAGTTTCTGTTGATCATTTCTGCCTCTCTTCTCCTTGAATCTGATATTATTATTATAATCTTCTCTTTGCCTACCGTATTTTCATCATAAACTTGGTTACCTTTCACCACCGGTCCATAAATTCCTAGATTATGATCTCCCTGTAGGCCTATGTATACATTATGATCTCCCTGTAGGCCTATGTATACATTATGATCTCCCTGTAGGCCTATGCATACATTATGATATCCCTGTAGGCCTATGTATACATTATGATCTCCCTGTAGGCCTATGTATACATAATTATATTAAGAATCTTTATATAACTGCATTTTAGTATTGTTGGGAATTATACAGTGCTGTACCTAAGACAGTGCTGTACCTAGGACAGTGCTGTACCTAGGACAGTGCTGTACCTAGGACAGTGCTGTACCTAGGACAGTGCTGTACCTAGGACAGTGCTGTACCTAGGACAGTGCTGTACCTAGGACAGTGCTGTACCTAGGACAGTGCTGTACCTAGGACAGTGCTGTACCTAGGACAGTGCTCGTTAATATGAACATTGAATGAATAAAAAATACTATAAAAACTTTACTCAAATCACCTTTGTATTAGGTTTTCATACCAAATCGCTCACTCAATATTTCCAACTAATCTCAATAAAAAAATTGAAAGTAAATTGTGTTTATTATCATATTATGTAGTAGTTACTATCACACTATTAAGTTCAGAATGTATATATACAAACAACGGACGAGGTACAATCTGAAGGGTCGTCGGAAACAATAAAAACTCACATTGTTGCACTGGCCAACCCTTAATCCATTGTTTGTGCAACTTAATCCAATAAAACCTTCGACCCTCAGTTATTTAATAAAAGAAAGTAATATTCACCATACGCCAAACAACATTGGATATTATGATTAGTTGTTTTAACTAGCAGAGATTTGTATTACAAAACAATAGTTGTCAGAATTAATTTATTTTATATTTATTTGATAAAGAAAGAGGTTATTTTATATTTAGGGACAGTAACAACTTTAAACTTACTGTTGTGATGTTTATTTTGTTTTCGTCATGATCATCTTTGTTTGATTAATTTACAAAAAGTATTTTTGTTTTTACTTATAACTGATTTTATTTATCGCTTGTAATTGTAAACAGACACAAAAAGAAAAAGAAATTTTAAATAAACAAGATTAAAATATGTATTTTGTGGTCGGGACTCCTTCACGTGATTCACTGAAACGAGACACTTGTCACATTCTACCATCGACGTCTTATATGAGAGGGTAAGTAGGGAGACCCAGTAGGAACGGCTGTAAAGTCCATTATGACAAGTATGGTCGAATGACAATTAGATAGTTTTCAAAAAGTGGTCAGGAATTTTCTTATTTTTAGTTGGTAAGGATCGTCACCCGGCCACCCTTAGACATACAGAGGTGAACCCAGCAACACACGTACAGTGATACTGACCCACCCACTCAACTAGACAAGTGCATAGGTATCGACCCACCCACCCAACTATACACGTACGGTGGTATTGTCCTTGTACACTCAACTATACACGTACGATGGCATTGACCCACCCACCAAACTATACACGTACGGTGGTATTGTCCTTATACACTCAACTATACACGTACGGTGGCATTGACCCACCCACCAAACTATACACGTACGGTGGTATTGTCCTTGTACACTCAACTATACACGTACGGTGGCATTGACCCACCCACCAAACTATACACGTACGGTGGTATTGAGCCATCCACCCAACTATACACGTACGGGTGTATTGACCCACCCACCCAACTAGACACGTACATTGGTATCGACCAATCCACCCAACTATACACGTACATTGATATTGACCCACCCACCCAACTAGACACGTACATTTGTATCGACCCATCCGCCCAACTAGACACATATGGTAGTATTGACCCACCCACCAAACTATACACGTACGGTGGTATTGGATCCATCCACCAAACTATACACGTACGGTGATATTGACCCACCCACCCAACTAGACACGTACATTGGTATCGACCCATCCACCCAACTATACACGTACGGTGGTATTGACCCACCCACCCAACTAGACACGTACATTGGTATCGACCCACCCACCCAACTAGACACGTACATTTGTATCGACCCATCCACCCAACTATACATATATGGTAGTATTGACCCACCCACCCAACTATACACTTACGGTGGTATTGACCCACCCACCCAACTATACACGTACGGTGGTATTGACCCACCCACCCAACTATACACTTACGGTGGTATTGACCCACCCACCCAACTATACACTTACTGTGGTATTGACCCACCCACCCAACTATACACGTACGGTGGTATTGACCCACCCACCCAACTATACACGTACGGTTGTATTGACCCACCCAACTATACACGTACGGTGGTATTGACCCACCCAGCCAACTATACACGTACGGTGGTATTGACCCATCCTCCCAACTATACACATATGGGTATTGACCCACCCAACTATACATGTACGGTGGTATTGACCCACCCACCCAACTATACACGCACGGTGGTATTGACCCATCCACCCAACTATACACATATGGTAGTATTGAGCCACCCACCCAACTATACACGTACGGTGGTATTGACCCACCTACCCAACTAGACACGTACATTGGTATCGACCCATCCACCCAAATATATACGTACGGTGGTATTGACCCACCTACCCAACTAGACACGTACATTGGTATCGACCCATCCACCCAACTATACACATATGGTAGTATTGACCCACCCACCCAAGTATAGCCTATACGTACGGTGTTATTGACCCACCCACCCAACTATACACGTACGGTGGTATTGACCCATCCACCCAACTATACACATATGGTAGCATTGACCCACCCACCCAAGTATAGCCTATACGTACGGTGGTATTGACCCACCCACCCAACTATACACTTACTGTGGTATTGACCCACCCACCCAACTATACACGTACGGTGGTATTGACCCATCCACCCAACTATACACATATAGTAGTATTGACCCACCCAACCAACTATACACGTACGGTGGTATTGACCCACCTACCCAACTAGACACGTACATTGGTCTCGACCCATCCACCCAACTATATACGTATGGTGGTATTTACCCACCCACCCAACTATACATGTATGGTGGTATTGACCCACCCACCCAACTATGTACGTACACCCAACTATACACGTACGGTGGTATTGACCCACCTACCCAACTATATACGTATGGTGGTATTGACCCACCCACCCAACTATACACGTAAGGTGGTATTGACCCACCTACCCAACTAAACACGTACATTGGTATCGACCCATACACCCAACTATATACGTATGGTGGTATTGACCCACCCACCCAACTATACACGTATGGTGGTATTGACCCACCCACCCAACTATACATGTACGGTGGTATTGACCCACCTACCCAACTAGACACGTACATTGGTATCGACCCATCCACCCAACTATATACGTATGGTGGTATTGACCCACCCACCCAACTATACACGTATGGTGGTATTGACCCACCCACCCAACTATATACGTATGGTGGTATTGACCCACCTACCCAACTAGACACGTACATTGGTATCGACCCATCCACCCAACTATATACGTATGGTGGTATTGACCCACCCACCCAACTATACACGTATGGTGGTATTGACCCACCCACCCAACTATACACGTACGGTGGTATTGACCCACCTACCCAACTAGACACGTACATTGGTATCGACCCATCCACCCAACTATATACGTATGGTGGTATTGACCCACCCACCCAACTATACACGTATGGTGGTATTGACCCACCTACCCAACTAGACACGTACATTGGTATCGACCCACCCACCCAACTATACACGTATGGTGGTATTGACCCACCCACCCAACTATATACGTAAGGTGGTATTGACCCACCCACTCAACTATACACGTATGGTGGTATTGACCCACCCACCCAACTAGACACGTACATTGGTATCGACCCATCCACCCAACTATATACGTATGGTGGTATTGACCCACCCACCCAACTATACACGTATGGTGGTATTGACCCACCCACCCAACTATATACGTATGGTGGTATTGACCCACCCACCCAACTATACACGTATGGTGGTATTGACCCACCCACCCAACTATATACGTATGGTGGTATTGACCCACCCACCCAACTATACACGTACGGTGGTATTGACCCACCTACCCAACTATATACGTTTGGTGGTATTGACCCAGTACACCCAACTATACACGTACTGTGGTATTGACCCACCCACCCAACTAGACACGTACGGTGGTATTGACCCACCCACCCAACTATACACGTACTCTGGTATTGACCCACCCACCCAACTATACACGTACGGTGGTATTGACCCACCCACCCAACTATACACGTACTGTGGTATTGACCCACCTACCCAACTATACACGTACTGTGGTATTGACCCACCCACCCAACTATACACGTACGGTGGTATTGACCCACCCACCCAACTATACACGTATGGTGGTATTGACCCAGTACACCCAACTATACACGTACTGTGGTATTGACCCACCCGCCCAACTATACACGTACGGAGGTATTGACCCACCTACCCAACTATACACGTATGGTGGTATTGACCCACCCACCCAACTATACACGTACGGTGGTATTGACCCACCCACCCAACTATATACGTTTGGTGGTATTGACCCAGTACACCCAACTATACACGTACTGTGGTATTGACCCACCCACCCAACTATACACGTACGGTGGTATTGACCCACCCACCCAACTATACACGTACTGTGGTATTGACCCACCCACCCAACTATACACGTACGGTGGTATTGACCCACCCACCCAACTATACACGTACGGTGGTATTGACCCAGTACACCCAACTATACACGTACGGTGGTATTGACCCAGTACACCCAACTATACACGTACTGTGGTATTGACCCACCCGCCCAACTATACACGTACGGTGGTATTGACCCACCCACCCAACTATACACTTACTGTGGTATTGACCCACCCACCCAACTATACACTTACTGTGGTATTGACCCAGTACACCCTAGACCTATTGGTTGGTAATACGAATGTAACTACAGCAGTTCAATATAAGTGTTCTCTGTTTATAGTTAAAAATAGCTTAAATTTAACATAATTACACATTTATTATGTTCAAATTATTAAATTTTCAATAAAACCAATACATTTAAATTTCAACTAGGCCTTTCACCTGCAAAGCTGGCATCATCAGGCAACACAACTTTATTCACAAGTCTTGTTTGTTTACAAATAAAGTTGTGTTGCCTGATGATGGCAGCTTTGCAGGCGAAAGGCGTAGTTGAAATTTAAATGTATTGGTTTTATTGAAAATTTAATAATTTGAACATATTAAGTGACCAATATCAACTCTCTCAACTTCACTACCTTACCTTACCTCACCTCCTTGGCCATTGAAATTCAAGTTGGTTTTTGGACTCGCCAACAATGCCTCTCCATTCTAATCTGTTCTTTGCTGCCTCAGGTGTAGTCCCCAATTTGTGAATATCTTTGAGAACCTGATCTCTCCATCTAAGTCTTGGCCTGCCAAGGGGTCTTCTAACTTCTGGGTTCGATCATTCAATATATTTATTAATGGAGGTATTTTCTCGCCTCCACACATGTTCAGCCCACCTTAGTCTTCTACTTTTCACTAATGCTACTATATCTGGGTGAGTGTATATTTCTCTTAATTCTCTGTTCTTTCTTATTCTCCAAACACCTCCTTCTCATACTGGACCAAACACTTTTCTTAATACTCTATTTTCAAATACAATAAGCTTCTTCTTATATTCCTTTGTATCCATGTTTCAGCTCCATATAGTAACACAGGGAGGACTAATGTATGGTAGATTTTGATCTTACTGTAGTTTTCCTAGACAATATTTTGGATTGTCTTCACTACACATTTATTAATTAGAAGAATCCAGAATGTACTTTTATGTCAGTTTCTGTCTATTTTTATGTTAATCGGTAACTATAACTTTTCTTTTTTCACCGGAAACTTGTATATAACCATATTTTATTCATTTGTTAACGCCCCTCATGGCTCTGTGCCCACATTGTCTTACTAGTAGATGTCATGTTATTCTTCAGAATGAAGTCACCAGATACGATTCATTTCTACTTTCTGTTCAACACTTAATATCAGTTTTTAATGAACTCTTGAACTTAACGCTTTCTTTTTCCTAGTTAGCGTGAACGTTTTGTTTATTGTGTTTTGACATTGACTAATTAACAATTTATATTGTTTAAAATAGTAGGTTTATTTTAAATCTAAACATGTTGCCTAGTAATTTACTAAACAGACATAACAAAATATTTTGTATTATATTAATTTATATTTGTATCTCGTAGTGAAGCACGGGCATTCAGCTTTGGGGAAAATGACAAATCCATGCAGGTCCTTTATCAAAAACTAGAATAACACTACAAACAAACTAGTTAAGTAAAATATTTATTAGTGTATGAAAAAAGTTAAGGTGCTATAGGATGTCTTTAAGATAAGTTATACTCAACTTGGTTATTAGTTACATAACCTAAACACAATCTTAAACAACACTCTAACCAACAACGAATAAATCACAGTTTTCAAAATGCGGGAATCATCAGATAGTAAAGAAAGAAATGGAGGAGTATTTTATTTATCACTTGTTTAAATCATATATTTTAATTTTTGAAGTAAACTGGATTTGTATTTTATGTATCGTAATGCTATAAATCATTTATATCAAAAGACTGAAGAAAAATTTTCCAGGCGTTTACGATACGCCTATGGAAATGACATAATTCAATTCAGTGTGTTTTCATTTAGTCTAAAGTGAATAATCGTTGTTCAGACATACGTAACGTTTCCAGCCGTAAAGTTAACGCTCGTTTCGGTGTTATGGAACACATTCTATACCGGTTAGGTGCTCTGTGTTCTGATATGGCATAACTGTACGTATCTGAATGTTTTTAGAGGCATTCTACACGTTCAAAAGGCAGTAGCTTAGAAAAAAATATCATAATTACATTATCCACCGCATTTTTTGTTTATTTTTGTATCTTCATTTAGTAAATTGTTTTGTACATAATTGTTTTACCCCCTTTATAGGCATTTTAGGAAAGGTTTGAATATATGTACAGAAATATTATTTTATAAAGAAACTGAACTGTAGGGAAATATTTCTTTATCCAGGACAACATTAAGTAACGATTTTGGAGAACAAAATCAATGAAGAAAGTTGGTTGATTAATTTATTTATTCTTAAGACGCCGATCGTCAAGATATTGGAAAATATATATTTTTTTTTTTTTAAACTTCACTCGCCAGTTGACATGGGCCTACAGGCCTGTGCGTCAACTTTATTCAACGAGTGAAGTACCGACCGTTGGCTCAGTGGGGATTCGAACCTTGGACCTTGCCCTCCACAGTCCGAAGCCTTAGCCACTGAGCCACCACGCCGGCAATATTGATTTCGAATGACTGTGATGAGTGTAGATAAACTAGTGTAGTCATTGTTACTATCAGAGTTCGACTTAGCTCAGGAAGGACTATTTATTAATAGCCAGGTCAACTACAGCTTTACGTGGAATCCGACCCACGTAGTGTTGGTCTGATTTTCAGCTAACTGACAAATCTGACACTCAGTTCTTCTCCATAAACAAAATCCGAACCTTGACTACCATCCAACATGGACAACCCAGACTTCTCTAGTAGTGTCCACATCGATGGCAACCACTGAGTGGACGTTGATATGAAGTTGATATGATACTTAAGATATGAAAGTTGATCTTGTAGATATAACCAAACAAATTCAAGATTGTACTGTGCAATGTGTATACATTCCATCACCGTTCAGTGTTTATATGTGACGTGGGAATGGGGTGTCAATGTGTGTTATTGCTCCATTGTGTTGATGAAACAATATTCATGGAACCAACAGTTCTATTGAGAAAAGAATATAATTTAATTTCTGACCTCTTTATATTACAAAAATCAGTTTTATACGTGACTTCCTATTTTTAATAATAATAGAATAATTACTAAGACTGTTTTACAAGTACATTATCGTAGAGATAAAAGCAGTTCAAGCCCTGTAAAATAAACGTAATAATTTTTTGTTATTAGAAAAAATTACAATAAATAAAACATTAGCTCCAAAATTCGATGGTAATTAAAAAATGAAACATGTTTAAAATGAAATCAGTAATATAATTTTATATATGAAATATTATGATTATTATTTATTTATTTTGATTACAACAAATAGTGTTTTAGTTATGTTCTGCTGCTAGAAAGAATGTGAAATGCACGTTAGTACGTATGGTTTATTGTTAGTAAAATGTTTATTACAGTTCTACTCACGTTGTTGTACGGAGTTATAAAAGGTGTTACTATACCACTTAGGCAAGAATGTAACAAAAACAGTTACAGTTTTTGATTTAATAAAATGGTTCGGATTCCACGTAAAGCTGTAGGTCCCTTAGTTGCCCTGGCTGTTGGGCTATTAATAAATTGCCCTTTCTGAGGAACAGTTGAACTCAATTAGTAACCAGACTACACTCATCTACACTCATCCTACACTCATAAAAAACCATTCATATTCGCCTTAAAATACGCACAACGTTGTGTCGGCGTCTCATATGTAAGAATGTAAGAATGTAAGAATGTAATTCAAAACTTCAAGAATTGATCACTTTTCAAAGATATTTTTGAAGTAAGCAATATCGTAAGCAACATAATTTTAAAATTAATTTTGGAAACGAAGTGTTTAAATTGTTTTTTTACTTATTAAGTGTAATATTATTGAATATCATTAAAAAGTAATTCAAAATTCAACTCAGACAAAGTGAATATCTTGATCTAATAATAACAGTATAAGCAAGAATTACATTTCAAAAACTGATAAGTAGAACTTTCAAAGGCATGACATTTATTATACTTTCTGTGCGTATATGTGTAAATTTAATATATATGCATTTTAATTTAAATAAATATCATTATATAATACGTGAAGGCGTTTATCGTTAACATAACTACTCTCTTCTTCTTGACTAATTTTAACGTTTTCGGTGTCATAAAATTTACCCTTATTCGTACTTGTGCAATAAGGCATTTGATTGTTCAATATTTTCAATCTGAAAGGCTTGATAACCACTCAAAATGTTTTTCCAACATCATAGATACATAGAGAGAGATTTAAAATTAATGGAAAACTAAGATTTGTTCAAATGAAAACAATGACATTTGAACAGCTGTTTGAATGTAAATTGTATAATATTTACTAGGCTATAAACATTGATTTCATAAGCACATGGATATATTTCACATCCAATTTTAAATGTTTTCTTCCAAAATTATCAGCTGTTTTTGTGATCCATTGTGGAGCGCTAGTGTAGTCCCCTGTAAATGTAAGAAAGTTTTTACCAGCTGTAGCAGCAGACCTCACCAACTAACAAAATTACAGGCACAACTATTCCTATTACATGAGAGAGATATATCTGTAAATAATAATACAATCAGGGCTATAAATATTTCCTAATTCTTTATGATATGTTATTATTGTGATACTACGGAATATTCAGTACATAGAAAACTATTGTAAGCAAGTTTCTCGTCACTAAATTGTATCAACGGTTCGGATATATTTCGATTTAACCTCAAAATTATTTCAGTTCATCTTAGTAAATAAGCAAAAGTAAATAGATCAGTTTTATTTAGATTTCAATGAATTTTTGTAAAATATTCTTAATCAGCAAAACTGAATAGGTTATTTTGGTTTCGGTTTCAATGAATATGCGTAAAATATTCTTGTATTTATATCTCTATTAGAAGAATGTACTAATAACGAACAGTTTGCGCCGGATTCGAAATACTATAGTCGAAGTATTGGGTTGACTTTACAAGATTTGAACTTCTGTTAACAACAACAGAGCGAAGGCTTAGCATTTAAACTGCAAGAGGGTTGAGCGGATTCACTTGTACCAAACCCGATTTGCATGGATTCAAGTTACTTGGTCGGCGCTATTGGAGTAACAACTTTATTTACACCTGCAGCAAAAGAGGTTGTTTTGAATACAATTTTATTTATTTCATTTATTTATTTATAAACTACACAATTTCAATATTACACATAGATGCTTATTTACAGTATTTTGTTGCCAAGAGTTATTTGAAAGAAAACACTATTTTTAAATGAGTATTTACAAAATCATTGCACAGACTTCTTTACATTTTCCCTTCATTAACAAAAATACAGATATTTATTATTATAATGTTAAATCATACTCGATTTTAAAATAATATTAAATAAAAACATATATACAAGTTGATGGAGATCACATTTGTTTCATTCCAGTGTGGTAGAGAAAAGAATTGGATATTTTTTCTAGTTTTCGTAGTCAAAACGCTAATTAGCGTTTAGTTATGTTAAGTATAACATTTAATCTGTGTTTTTTGGTAATGTTAATATATTTATTAGAAGTGTTTATTATTTCAAAATTTATTTATTACATGTTATAATTTTACTGGCTGGTAACTCTAAATACAGTTAGTATTTAGGATATTACATTAACTGTAATATAATAGTTAGTATAGTATATACTAACTATTATATTATAGTTATTACATATAATACTTATTATTATATGTAATAAATTTGTACATATAATACTATGTATTGTGACATTTCAATTTTATGCTACACCTCAGTCTGTTGATCCATCCGAAAGAAGGAACATTACATACATACACGAATATAACACAAGAGGCAGGGACAACTACAGGACTGGGAGACACAGAACAGTAACGTTTGAGCACTTGCCCTCAGAAGCAGGTGTTCATCTTTACAACAGACTGCCCAATTCTATGAAAATCGCCACAAATCCGAAAGCCTTCAAAACTCGTCTTAAAGGCTTTTTAGCCTATCATGCATTTTATGCTGTGGACGAGTTTTTGTCAAACAACTGGGAGACCATATAGTGGTAAGCTGACACCGATGCTGGGAGTGGGATTAATTAATTGGAAGAGTGAATGTTTTCTAAATCTGTATGTATGAGTGAATTTTGTATGAGTGATTGATAACAAAATTATAGTTATTTTAAAACCCTTCTGACTTTTGCAATGCATTTATGTATTTACTGCAATAAAAACTGATTTGATTTGATTAATGAGCACCTCAAAAGCATAATACACCAATTTAAGGTCGGGGATTGTGTGCAAGTAAGAAATTTAAAATGGACAAAAAAAGAATGGATCTTAGGGTGAGTCCAATCAAGGGAAGGACATTTTCACTACTACATTGGACTAGAAAATAATGTATTATGTAAAAGACACGTTGGCCAGATATTACAGTCAAGACTTTAAAGGTAAAACGTTGTGATGTGTGGAAGATGGATTTAAAAACAGATGATCAGCTGTTATTTATTTAACTTAATTTATTCATATGTATGTTTCTAACATTTGTTTCTGTTCAACAATAAGTTATGTGTTGGGAATAAAACAGTTCAGCTTTTAAGTTACGCTAAAATGTTGTGTTTTTAAATTTGGCGACGAGGATAAGTATTTTTTTGTTTTGTTTTTAGGCAGTTGTGTTTAGTTTAACAGTTTTTTTTTTTAACTCCTGGCTAACCACAGGGAGAAATATTTATTTACACAGTTCATGGTATAGTGCTAGGACGGAACTTTACAAAGTCATAAGTACATCTTACACCAGCAGGAAAATTTCCTTGTTGGAGTCCTGCCATTCTTAGGTCAACAAGGTGGCGCCCTAATCCCTGTCTACTACTGATGAACTTGGAAACCTTTATTTTATTTGGGTGATAACTACTCAAAACCTTTTCCCTTATACTTGGCATGTCTCTTAGAAGAACCCCCATTCTCCCTGAGCTAGCAAGGTTTTATACGGGCAGGCGTGACAGTATATAGTTAGTACATTATTGTACTAGGCCATGAACCCATGTGCCTAATATTTCAATAACATTTGTGTATTATTAACTCTGTACAGCCTCTAAATGAAATAAATTTTGATTGTATTTGGATAAATATAAATAAAAATTAATATATAAGAGCAATGCATAAATAAGGAAACTTATAACAATATATTTTTGTTATGTATATAATTTTTTTAAAGTCAGAACTGGCATTTTCAAACCTGTTTTGTAAATATGTACCATATATGTAAGATGTTTTGAGAAAATAAAGATTATTATTATTATTATAACTATCGTAATATTGTTACTAATAATAGTTAGCTATTTGAACAAATGTTATCTCTGTAAAAGTAGTTACTAATTACAAAAATGTTAACACCACAGAGAAAAGATGAACAGATATAGCTTTCTTATGGCCACAGTGAACGCATAAGTGGATGTTATAGATTACAACTAGTGTGGATAGTAATATTTACTACAATTATCCTTGAGGATTTAGAGGCATAAAGGGAGGAACTGACAACGGTGCCATCCGCACAGCAAACTGGAGAAAAACTACTGACACATGTTTAGCTTACTAATGCATGAGACCTCTGTTTGTTTTTCTCTGTTTTTATGATTTTAATCTTAGGACTAAAAAAATTAAAATAGTTTATTTCGTAATCTTTTAATTTTTTTTATATTCTTCGACTGACTAGTTCTGTTAGGTAAATGTAATACAAACGAAGCCATGCAGCTCTTATTTCCGCTTAATTAATAGAAAAATTAGTTAGACATATAATTTTTACATACATAGAAATATAATTAATTAACAGTAATATATAATAAAAAGGACTACAATTTATATATATATATATTATAAACACTATTCATTTATCACAATATGAACGATATCAATTGACCATTCAGTGAATGCTATACGAAAGTACAAAAAGCAATATAACAATAATGATCATATTTATTAAAATATAATAGTACTTCATGTAGAATTTTAAGTGTAAAATTATAAGGTTTAATAAGGTATATTACTAAACCAGCTGTTTAATTTCATTGGAATAACGAATATTGCAACGTTAGGACTACTTTTGGCGGATGCGTATCACGTCATGACCGAAATCAGTTTAATTTATTAAGTCACCTGATCAACTCCAAGCGGAAGGTTAACGTGCCACATGGTTCTGCGCATGCCCAATACAACAGAGCAAGTTGGTCAGTGAAATACGCGTTCCGACGTGCAACACTTGTGTTTTGAGGTTATCTTCAATGAAAACGAGTATTGTGCGTGGTCTTACTGTGAGTGAACGTTTATGTATTACGTATGTACAGTCTACTTCCATAAATGTAAGTTTAGTCAAATTGATATTTAATTGTTGTATTATATATAAACTTGTATTTTATATTTTACCTAGTCGGTAAGAGCTCCGACATTTATCAATACACACTATTTACTAAGTCCAAAAGGAGTAGGCCTATATGTATACATTTGAATTTGAATGTACAGTACTTAAAATTAAATTTATTGAGTTAACATTCACTGAAAATTTAGGAATTAACAAAACAGTATAACGTTGAGCCTAGATTAATTTTACTTTAATACAATTTAAATTTATATTGGTGAAATTTAATGTTTTAAGAGACATTAACATAATGTCTACATTAACCCCCTTCAAAGAACATTAGGGTTACCATGGTGCTTATAAGATAATTAAAATCACTTTGGTACTCATAACAATTAAAACAAATATATTTTAAATAATCATAAGTATATGAATATATATATATATATATATATATATATATATATATATATATATATATATATATATTTAAATAGTCTTTTAATTTCTGTTATTATTTCAAACAGTACCACGAAATTTGTAGCATTTCGGATACATATATAATAATTTGACAACAATAAAACAAAACCACTAATCAAAAGGAACTGGTGCAAGAGCTTTCAATGCATCACAGTGCATTATAATATCATTCCAGTTGCTTTCTTAAAGTCCATTGGTTTATTTTTACTCATTTCAATTAAGATAAATTATATTTATTGATTTTAATAAATAATAAATACTGAGATAATGATTAGTATCTTGACAAATACAGTACTTATAGATGTTGACCAACATTCATGGTCCAATACTGTTATTTTGAATTATTATTTTATTTATTCTAAAAGGCATGTCATTGGTAATTATATTTTATTTGGTAACTTTATTTTTCCCTCGTTAATGGTTTTATTTGGTAATACTTTAATGCCACTAATTTCTAATATGTTTTCAAGTTGTATTGAATATATTTAAAATGAAAAGTAATTTGTCTTATACGGTTGGGCTTTAATCAACAATGCCTCAAAAGATTGATTTTTCTAAACATTTAATGTCGTAACAGTATTTTGTGAACTACAGTATGTGCTTTTATTTAGTTCATAGTAGCTAGAAATATGAAAGTGTTTGCTGGGAAGTATCGTACTAGGCCTACGGACATTTAGAATCTCTCACCACAGTTCATAAACAGTAAGTGAGACTGATTATAGTAACCTAACCTAAACCAACGTAACACAAACTCAGTGCCTCCGACGTAATATGCTGTTTTTGTGTTTTTTTTTTTAGAATATCCATACATAGGCATATCAGTTAAATAAGAAACATTTATGTTTCATTGAGATAAAATGAGTATTTAATACTTCCTTCAAAAATTAATTTGATTACTTGAATTAATTTAATCCATCAATACATTTATACAGAACACGTTTATAGTTTTAGGGGCAGATCAAGTGTATTTTGACTGGCAGTTTGTGTGGTTTGAGAAAAAATTAATTTTGATTTATGTAAAAACTACTATTGTAAACAACTGTTGCCTCTTCCATTTTTCAGTGAACATAAAATTTAACAAATCATTTGAATTATCTTGAAAAGCGGTAAGCATAACAGGAAACAATCGTTAGATCAAAGAGTTTACACTACTAATTGGATTGAATCCTTGACTAAGTCTAACAACTGGACAATACACAAACCAACATACCCTGTCGACAGAACGAACAGGGCTAAATAGTGAAGAATAACGCGTGTTTGGCCAATAGCTTTAATTAGAATATTTGATTACTTGCCTGTTTAGTAGTGTACAATGTAAAGTGTATTAAAAAATTCCGGATATGAAAAAAACAAAATAGCAAAAGTCTACTGTTGATATCTATGCATGTAGATTTATTTTTGAGAAATCATACAAAACTAAAATAAGTAAATTTGAAACTATTTTCAAGAAATCTAATACCATTGGCTATTTTAAAACAGAATTGTGAACTGATAGATTGAAAACACATTAGATAGTGACATTTTATTCAATAATATAATTAATTCATTGTTTAAGCCTCCTAATCTGATATATATATATATATATATATATATATAAAACAAATAATAAGGTCAACGTACCTTTGTCGTCTTCAGCTACAAATATTTTATTAGATTACCGGTTTCAGAGCAATAACTCCATGGTCACATCCACTGTACGTTGTCAAAACATTCACATTAAAAACAATATACAAAAATTGCATATGTACAAAAATAAAAATAAACACATGATAACACTGTCGGTTTGTATGATGGTCAGATCTGGATTAAACGTGCAGCTGGAACGTTGTTATCCAATGCTTACTTGACTTTGAACAATTTTATTTATATCCGGCCGTCTGTCTTCTTTCATTGGTTGATTCAAATTTGTAATCTGATCCCCAACTGACAGTGTAAAGTTCTTGGGACTGATGTTGGATGAGAAACTCAGTTTTCGCACCCATATTGAGCATGTCTCTAGAAGGCTCAGCTCGGGTATATTTTGTTCTGCGAAGCCTAAAAAACGTTGTAAACTGCAAGGTTCTATTAGCAGCGTATTATGGACTCATGTATCCCCACTTTTCGTACGCTGTCCCTATCTGGGATCACGAAAATAAACACAACTTGGCTTTGTTTAGACTTCAAAAATGGGCTGTGAGAACTGTTCTTTCTCTTAATAAATGGCAATCCTGTAAAAACTCTTTCCGTGATTCACAAATACTGACACTGCCATCTATTTACATACTTGAAACATTAACATTTGCCAGACAAAACTTTTACAAATTTAACTTCTCAGTACAAACACTCTATTCTTTACGTAATCTCAACAAATTATCTATACCTAAACATTCAACATCTTTTTACAAAAACCACTTGTGTTACAATGGCATTAATTTGTTTAATAATCTTCCACTATCACTCAGGCTGGAATCAAGCCTAACTAAGTTTAGAAAAAAATCAAATCCACTTAATAAATCTTGCTTGTTACAGCGTCCGAGAATTTCTAACGGGAAATATGTTACTAGTTAGATGTGATGTGTTTTATTTTGTTGGAAATCATGAATTATTTTCTTATTTACATGTATTAAATTCTTATTTTCCATATAGATGAGTTGATTTTGTACACTTTTTTGATATACATAAGACTTAGCTAATGCAATTGTTTTATTGGTTTGGCTGGATAAAGAATTTGAGTTTGAGTTTGATCAAATAAAATATTTGCAGAGAATTTTAATTTTTTAATATAATTTAAAATATTTGTTAATATAATTAACTTTATTAATTAACAAATAACAATGCGTTTTCGCTCCCCATCACCGGGAGTTTGTATTTAATATTTATTTATTTTTATAAGTTTTATTTATGATACTTATGATCTAATGTTTTATAATTTTTCTGTTATGTCTAATTTCTTGTATTGAGGAAATGTCAAATACTTTGATTAAGTTTAAATCTTAAGATTTTCTTCTTTACTCAGTTGAAAGGAATTTCGCTATTGTTAATTAGTTTAATTTAACTTTTAAAACAAACTATTTTGAAAATCCGAATTAAAATTATTTCCCGATAACCACGTGCTTAACAGAATCAGTCAAAGTATGACACGTGCTAAATCAATTATTTTCGCACAACCCAAATTAATTTTTTGTAAACGATTATCTTCAAAGCCTTTGAATTTCCTGAAAAGTCTAGATTAAACTCAAAAGCACGGGTTATGGATAAGGAATGTGCAATAGTTGAACTAATTTACTAATTTATATGAATCCTCAGGAGATAGGAATAACTAGGATATTTGTTTATATTTTGAATAATGAAGTTTTACATCAGTGAATGGTTCCTGTTAAATCTTAGTAAGATATTTTATTACACGAGTTGTTTTCATGTTTGCATATTACCGAAATAGTATGCCTGATTCTTTCAGTTAGTTTATTGAATAAAATAAGAAACATTTTTGCTATAGATATTTAGGTACCATACTGTATATTTTAAATTGTCTCTTTTAGATTTTTTCTTAGTTCTACACTGTCTAAACCCCGATAACTTTAATATCACATAAAATTGAAACTTAATAGATTCTCGTTGTTTCTACCGAAAAAAAATTAAAATGTACACTGTGACTACTTCCGCATGATATTAAAATTATATATAAAGTTAGTTAGCAACACCCTTGAAATGATGCTTTCTTACATTTTACAATTTCTTATTTTTGGTATATCAAGAACTTTTAAATCTCATATTTCACCGTCTTAAGTTATATTTACGTTTAGCAAGCGTTGTACAACAATAAAATTCTGTACATAAGGTAACAGGGAAGATAGACTAAGTGCTGTAATCCAGCTACTTGGGGAGAAAGTGCTGTGGAGATTTTAGGCGATAGGTTCTATGCTACATCTGATGGTCCGTTTAGTGACATCGAGGTAAAATTTTGCCAGAGAAATCTGAGGTGTCCGTATTGGATGGTAATCATGGATAGGATGCTGTGTAGGGAAGAAAAAGTCAAATTACAGAAAATCTGTGCTATAATATGTGGTTCGGATTCCACGTAAAACTGCAGGTTACGTAGTTCCCCTGGTTATTGGGACTATTATTTAATAGTTATTTTTAAGGAATAGTTAACCTAAGTAATTAATAATGACTTCACTCGTTCGTCTACACTCATTACACTAATTACACTCATTCGCCGCTCATGTTCACCCATATCTCCAAGATCGGTCTCAGTAAAGACTAGTGAATACCAATTGTAATGAGTGATATCGTACTTTGTCACTAATGCCAGTAGCTGCTACATTGCAACTTTGTGTTGGTAACGGCATCAGGAAGGTTGCTGATTCCAGTTTGAGATTGCACACAGACCATTACGAACAACGGTTGTCACGGTAACAGCCATTAACTAAACTACCCCTTAATATGGACGGAGCTAGTGACGCGTGACACTAACTCAGTACATACTAGCTCTGATTATGTAAACGTTACATTTTGTGCTATTAGTAATTACTTTGTAATGTGATATTGTGATGTGCTCTATCATTTATCATACATTATTTATTTTCTCACATTTACAATTTCGTTTACATTGAACAAATATTAAATTATTTTTAGAAAGTAATTTTACATTGATAATTAAAATATTTGTCCTTGTTCAGGCTGGCCATACAATTTACGCAAAAAAATGAACATATTACAAATACAAAACAAAAAAGAATTAAACTTGATTTCTTAAACAAAATAACTCAGAATTACTACAATCTATCTAACAAAAATTACACGATAAAATGTTGGGCATCTAAGGAAAATGCCTGATTAGAGGTTCCTTTAACGAACACTTACAATAAAAGAAAATACCAGCGTTCAGATAAAATAACACAAAGTATAAAATAAATAGAGCCTCTAGAATTGTTGAAGTACAATGCCAAAGAAAAATTACAACTACTAATTTTTATAGGCTTACCTACTAAATATACAAATGATATATGTATATTTACACTTAATTAATAAATAATAGCAAAGCACTTTTCCCACCAGGCGTGCAGGGCCTAGGGCCGTCATAGTTCATAGCAATGCGGGAGTGGTCCAGCCCTCCATAGTGTGCTATCTAATTTAAATGACAATTATAATTCATTAAAATTATGAATTTTATTATCCCCCTTGAAGTAGGAGAAATCCTGCGTGTCTCACGTACCAAACCCGCCACTCGGTTTTTGTTTTTTATCTTCATATATCTAAAAAGGGGTACATTGTTGAAAAATAACCTTTTACGTCAAGTTTAACCATCCGAAGGCTCTGATTGGCTGTATCGGGATATTTATTGTCAACCTTAATTTTTTTACTTATGGTCACTTCGAATGTTCAATAGTTCAACATATGTTATTTTTAGTAAAAGTGATTTTCTATCTTGAGATAAGACATTTTAAAATGTTTTCTTAGTAAATATTGAACCTCATATGTACACAAAGTTTAGAAATAATATTTTTACAAATTCGGATGGCCCAAAGGCTAATAATTTTTGAGAAAATTTTATCAGTCAGTGAATATTATTTAGATTTTTTTATATAATAACTAGGGGACATCCCTGCACGCTTCGCGTGCCAACCCCGACGCTCGCTACGCTTGATACACCTCGGCCTTCGGCCTCGGCATGTAACTATTCAATACATTAATCGGTATATTAACTATATAACCCTCCAGGTTCTGAAAATTACTTAATTTAAATACTGAATCAAGGGGAATTATCGCAATTAAATCAAACTATAAACGAAGCACATTCTTAATAGCACATTTTTGTCAATAGATAACAATTGAATAATTCAATTACCGTAACATTGTAGAACACGAGCTGAGGCACTAATTATAGACGAACTTATGTAACAATTATACAATATAAAACCATGTTTAGATATAGTATAATTTAAGTTTTTATGTTTACACTTGTTATTAATTATTATTTTACGTCTTTTTTATGCTGGATTATCGATTTAGTTACTTGTACACTATTTTTAAACGTAACTGATCATGGGCAGCCAATGGTGAAAATAAATTTATGAAATAAAAAAAAAGTGTTGCGAACAAGTTCTGCTACTGTATAGTGTAACTTTTAAAGCATGACTTAACAACTTTTCAAATTATAATTATCATAACCCCCCCCCCCCTTGAAGTAGGAGAAATCCTGCGTGTCTCACGTACCAAACCCGCCACTCGGTTTTTGTTTTTTTATCTTCATATATCTAAAAAGGGGTACATTGTTGAAAAATAACGTTTTACGTCAAGTTTAACCGTCCGAAGGCTCTGATTGGCTGTATCGGGATATTTATTATCAACCTTAATTTTTTCACTTATGGTCACCTCGAATGCTCGATAGTTCAACATACGTTATGTTATTTTAGTATGTTATTTTTAGTAAAAGTGATTTTCTCTCTTCAGATAAAATATTTTTAAATGTTTTCTTATTAAATATTAAACCTTATATGTATAAAAAGTTTAGAAATAACATTTTTACAAATTTGGATGGCTTAAAGCCTAATCATTTTTAAGAAACTTTGATCAGTCAGTGAATATTACTTAGATTTTTTTATATGATGATAAAAGCTGCATGAATTTGTACTATATAATCAACTCATATGTCTAGTCTGTTTATATGGCAGCTGAATTACTAAATTGAACCCTTGGAAGACGGGTTTTTAATTTGGGTACATTTTAACTTTTAATATTACGTTGGTAACTAGTTGGATATATAACTAGTTTATATTTGATTTTTAATGCATTTTTGTTTTACTTTTTTATAATTGGAAAGAGGGAAACTTTATTCCAAACCTCATTTGTCTGGAATTATTAATTTATTATAAGGTAATTTATAGCTTATGTATTTTTTTTTTATTAATAGCAATTGTATTATTATAAAACAGCTTATGACTACAGTTTTACGGTGTTTAATTAATCATTTTGAGAATTAATTCCTTTTTATTTCTATATAAAATACTAAATATACAAATTTTCCATTCAGTTTTTCCTTTCGTTAATGTTAAGTTTAAAAGCTTTACTTATTATAAATTATTTACAGTTTAAGATTTAAAAAGTTTATGAATAATTAATGACTGAGGTGTTATTTTTTAATTTGCAGGCCAGAGGGATGTTTATCGATAAAATATTCTCAATGATCACGTTTTTATATTAAAAAAAAATGCTTGACTATGCCATAAAAGTATGTTAAGTTATTGATGGTAGTTAGTGAAATTAGGAGTTTTTTCAGCAAGTAGCCAATTATTAAGAACAGTTCTTAACTTTATCACTGTACGAAGACAATAATGTGACTAGTGATCGTTGTTTTGTTACTCTAAAGAAGGGAAGAACATGTGTTTATAAAACGTTGTAATTGAATCAGATTTTATTGTTTTTTTTATAACGTTTTAAAATAAAATGCTCTTTAAGATTGCAATAAATGAAAATTTTTTATTAATGAGTCCTTTCTTTATGTAAGATAACATAATTAGACCAAACCCTCTCTTGATACAATTGTGTTTTGGTCCGATAATGGATAACGAAAGGCATCGTCACATAAAAGAGTCATCAATTGATATATCATAGAACATTTATTTTTCAAAATATATATTTTCCAATAAAAAAGAGCTTTTCTAAGTTAGTTTGAATTACGTAACCAAAGTATATTTGTTTTTTTTATTAAATTTACACACCAACAACATTAAAACCCTGTTTATAGGAGTGCGCTTAATTAAAAGATATGTTTGAGAGAAGTTAGTTGGTTATTTCACTTCCAGGACGTATGGGAATGTAGCGTATTGTGTTATTTCTGGGTCCTGGCGTAATTAAAGGCCTACATGAAGACTATTCTATGTCACTGTCTTACTTTAATCAGAAATGGGGTAAATAAAAGAAACATTTATGTCGTTCCTTGATTAAATAATGAATGGATAGTGCACTAATAGTTGTAAAAATACTGATCTTATGAAATCCCAAACTATGCCAAAATGTAAAAAAATTTTCGAATACTCAACAATCATTATTATTGTATAGTAGCACTCATAAACATTTAATTATTTTACCCACCGGTTCTCATGGACCTGCAGGCCTGTGCGTGAATTTTATTCATTGAGTTTAGTACTGATCGTTACCTCAGTTAGCGATTCGAACCTTGGAACTTGCGCTCCACAGACAAAAGCCTCAATCATTAAGATAACATGTCGGTAATTGATGTCAATAAATAATTTGTCTTGTAGTACATTATAAATATTCGAACTCAACTTTCACACTGACACTTGTGCCTCTTTAGAACGAATAAAAATCAATTCCCCCCTTGTCATAATCGGACTTTCACATGAACTGCTTTACACATCACAGTGGGCTAGTCCTATAATGTCTAAGCTCTCAGAAGGATGCCACCCGATTGAGAACCAATCTCCTAAATCAGATTTTAAAAGAAATTGGGATTAAACTTCCCCGTCATCGATTCCACTCGTGCCACCCCCGTCTCCTCTCGTAGCTTATCTTCCCATATATTCAGGGTAGATATCATCATCAACTCCCCCGAACAGTTTCTGGTCGTGGTCAAAAAAAGTGTGGCAGGTTCTGCCAGTCACGTCAGAATAGAGTACGCTGTTTTTTTTCTAATTTTTGTGCAGGTAGGTTATATATGTCCATTCCGATTCAAATACGGCAAAAGTCTGATATCTGATTAAGTGATATCCACCCTCACAATGAGACCTAATAAGTTGGTTTTGCAGCTTATCTCGTCTCCATCAGATAGCCACTGCAATTGCCCACAAATTGCAGCCCCTATTCTCTCCGGTTTATTATTATTATTATTATTTTATAATGAATTCAGGAAGTTCTAGTATCCCCTGAGGTAACTTGCATTCCTGGCATGACAGTACAGACTTTTTTCTAAAGGATTCCTTTGATTAACTTTTCGGATACCAGCGGGGTTTCTTGTGCCATTATCGATCACGATGAAAACACCTCCAGTCTACAACTTCCAGACAAACTTGTTTTGGTTCCAGTATGTCCTGGCATAAATTTCACTTCCACCCTCTTTAAACTTAAACATCTGCGCAGACTGGGGTACTAAGAGCGCACACAAAGGAGTTACGTTGTGTAGTTACAGAGTGGAGTTACGTTGTAGAGTTACGGAGTGGAGTTAAGGAGTATTTTCAATAAACTAGTCTATAGAAAAATGTTGAAGAGTGGAATGTGATGCCTGGAGGATAATAATATTCTGGTGAAGTTAGTAGGTCCAGTTTAACCTCATGTCAGTCCACATCATGGGTCACCGTCTGATGTAAATGGAGGCCGACCAGGTAGCTCACAACTACCTTGGGGTTGAGTAGGGCTAAGCCACTTGGTTCATGGCCCACTGACGCGAGTTGTATACTTGCCTCATAGGGAGTTTGGTAATATAAGAGTTGATATTGTAGATCTCTATTTTAAGTCCTGGGATAATATTTGACTAGCCAACGTTTAATTTACTCCAGTATTAGTATGTGTACATGGGATACACTAGCCTTATCTAAAGATAAAATGGTATACTGGGTAACATTGCGTATCGCTATATACATACAAACAAGACCTAAGGGGCCATTTAACTTGCCTGTTTGACTTTGGTTAGGTAGCAACATGCAGGTTAGTCCGGTACTAGCAGGCCTGTGTTTGGGGTAAGGCTGGTTTATCTATTTATACCTTGCAGGCTTGTGGCTGGAGATATTGTAAACGTCATCACGTGTTTATTGTTTCAAAAAAGTACCTAAGCATTGTTTATTGTAACTGTGAATTGTCTTTAATACCCTAGTCCGTTGCTTGTATACGCGTATAATCAAAAAAGGTGATTTAAACCAGTTAAGTCACCCACGTATAATTTTATGTACAAATTGTTGTATGTCGTGAAAAACATTAATTTGTGAATTATTTCACAAGTAAATGTTTATTTATTTTACTGTAAAACTAAAAAAACAGGCTATGTAACGAATTTCGATGTAGCATCTATATGTTACACACATTTTACTTCAAATGCATGATAGTGCTATATAGTTATTGTCTTCATGAACACAATAACACAAAACGGCAATACAATTCCACTTTTAAATAGTTGTATTCTTACTTTAATAATAATTTAAAAAGTATTAAAAAAAAAAAATATATCACATTTTTCAAATGCCATCAATAATTATATTCTGCATCAACAATAAATAATAGGATGACAAAAATCTGAAACAATAATTTAATCAACTTGACATGTTAAAAAACTGCTTTGTGAAATAAATATTTTGTTAGTTAAAATATTTAGTATTTGCTTACGAAACAAGGTAAACGAGTTACTAAATAAATCTAATACTGCTGATGTTCCCAAAGATTTATAAAATATTAACATTTCATTTATTGTGGAGTTAACAGCGAGGTTAGTTCGAAAATAGTGGGGAGAAATAGGAACCAACATTCAGAGTAGCACAATAAACTGAACTTTGGATAAGAAGTCCTACAATCTAGGGAGCGGCCAACCAGCCCAAGCAAACACAACCCCAACTCAGCTACTCTCCGTCGCTTACCAAGAGAATCCAGCTCAAACAATGAGAACTGTGGGAAAAGTTAGTGGTATAGTAATATAAACTTTTTAAAAAAAAAAAAAAATCGAACACATTTCTTTTGAACAATTTTGATTGTTTTCGGGCAGGTAACACTGATAAGGATTCTGCAAGACTGACCAAAGCTCTAACCTTGATCTGACTAATAAACAGTAAAATACGTTAATGACACTAATATTCATCACAACGTTACTTGACCTACGAATAAAAGTGACTGTGGAAAAACTGATTTACAAACCGATTGCCTTTAATGTATGTTTTTGTATTAATTAGAAAACTAATTCAATTTTACTTATCTATGTAGTATTTTAGGCTTAGGATAACTTGCAACAACATAAACAGCACATGATTAGGGTACAACTTTAAAGGATTCATTAATAACACGCAACAGCAATAGACAATGTATTGGGAAAACTACTTACTGAATGGTAATAAATGAGTAGCAGATATCTGCAAAACCCCCAGGACTTTTTTACTACTAGTTAAAGGCAACTAAGTACAAAGAGTCCCCTTATATTCTTGGAACTGTATCCAATCTGGTGTGTTACATATTTAACACCAGAGACCAATCAAATATATCATTTTTACCAGAACACCTGAATATATAATAGGTACAATAATTTATTTTATTGCTTTTTCTAATCGTAGTTTTGTCCCTGATTCCTTTGACGTATATATTGTTTCAGTTTGAAGTAACCTAAATATTATGGAAAGGAAACAACTAAAATAAATAATAAGAAATATGGCAAAAAATGTATCCTTTAACAAAAATATTTCTTATAAACTAGATCTGTAGTTTCAGGTTATAACGTCACATATGAGTGTAACTTACATATACATAGAACCAAACGTTTACTTATATAGAATCTAACGTTCATGTATATGGAACGTAACGTTCACGTGGAATCTAACGTTGACTTACGTAAAATCTAACGTTGACTTACGTAGAACCTAACGTTCACTTACATAGAATCTAACGTTCTTGTGCATGAAACCAACTATTCATGTATATGGAACATAACGTTCACGTGGAATCTAACGTTGACTTACGTAAAATCTAACGTTGACTTACGTAGAACCTAACGTTCACTTACATAGAATCTAACGTTCTTGTGCATGAAACCAACTATTCATGTATATGGAACCTAACGTTCACGTGAAATCTAACGTTGACTTACGTAAAATCTAACGTTGACTTACGTAGAACCTAACGTTCACTTACATAGAATCTAACGTTCTTGTGCATGAAACCAACTATTCATGTATATGGAACCTAACGTTCACGTGAAATCTAACGTTGACTTACGTAAAATCTAACGTTGACTTACGTAGAACCTAACGATCACTTACATAGAATCTAACGTTCATGTGCATGAAACCAACTATTCATGAATATGGAACGTAACGTTCACGTGGAATCTAACGTTGACTTACATAGAGCCAAACGTTCACTTATATAGAATCTAACGTTCATGTGCATGAAACCAACTATTCATGTATATGGAACCTAACGTTCACGTGAAATCTAACGTTGACTTACGTAAAATCTAACGTTGACTTACGTAGAACCTAACGTTCACTTACATAGAATCTAACGTTCATGTGCATGAAACCAACTATTCATGTATATGGAACCTAACGTTCACGTGAAATCTAACGTTGACTTACATAGAGCCAAACGTTCACTTATATAGAATCTAACGTTCATGTGCATGAAACCAACTATTCATGAATATGGAACCTAACGTTCACGTGGAATCTAACGTTGACTTACATAGAGCCAAACGTTCACTTATATAGAATCTAACGTTCATGTGCATGAAACCAACTATTCATGTATATGGAACCTAACGTTCACGTGAAATCTAACGTTGACTTACGTAAAATCTAACGTTGACTTACGTAGAACCTAACGTTCACTTACATAGAATCTAACGTTCATGTGCATGAAACCAACTATTCATGTATATGGAACCTAACGTTCACGTGAAATCTAACGTTGACTTACGTAAAATCTAACGTTGACTTACGTAGAACCTAACGTTCACTTACATAGAATCTAACGTTCATGTGCATGAAACCAACTATTCATGTATATGGAACCTAACGTTCACGTGAAATCTAACGTTGACTTACGTAAAATCTAACGTTGACTTACGTAGACCCTAACGTTCACTTACATAGAATCTAACGTTCATGTGCATGAAACCAACTATTCATGTATATGGAACCTAACGTTCACGTGAAATCTAACGTTGACTTACGTAAAATCTAACGTTGACTTACGTAGACCCTAACGTTCACTTACATAGAATCTAACGTTCATGTGCATGAAACCAACTATTCATGTATATGGAACCTAACGTTCACGTGAAATCTAACGTTGACTTACGTAAAATCTAACGTTGACTTACGTAGACCCTAACATTCACTTATATAGAATCTAACGTTCATGTGCATGAAACCAACTATTCATGTATATGGAACCTAACGTTCACGTGAAATCTAACGTTGACTTACGTAAAATCTAACGTTGACTTACGTAGACCCTAACGTTCACTTATATTGAATCTAACGTTCATGTGTATGAAACCAACTATTCATGTATATGGAACCTAACGTTCACGTGGAATCTAACGTTGACTTACGTAAAATCTAACGTTGACTTACGTAGAACCTAACGTTCACTTATATAGAATCTAACGTTCATGTGCATGAAACCAACTATTCATGTATATGGAACCTAACGTTCACGTGGAATCTAACGTTGACTTACGTAAAATCTAACGTTGACTTACGTAGAACCTAACGTTCACTTATATAGAATCTAACGTTCATGTGCATGAAACCAACTATTCATGTATATGGAACCTAACGTTCACGTGGAATCTAACGTTGACTTACGTAAAATCTAACGTTGACTTACGTAGAACCTAACGTTCACTTATATAGAATCTAACGTTCATGTGCATGAAACCAACTATTCATGTATATGGAACCTAACGTTCACGTGAAATCTAACGTTGACTTACGTAGAACCTAACGATCACTTATATAGAATCTAACGTTCATGTGCATGAAACCAACTATTCATGTATATGGAACCTAACGTTCACGTGATATCTAACGTTGACTTACGTAGATCCTAAATTTAAAGTACACGATATAATGTTAACTTACGTGGACTCTAACGTCCACGTGCTTGCAACCTAACCCCTTACTCACCTATTATAATATTCTCACGTTACATTCAATCTCACCAGTTGTTCATGCATAAGTATTCAGACGACTCTTAATTTTTTTTTTGGGTTGTGCTTTCTAAAATATTATATTTTATGGCTTTTATTTGTCAAAATATAATTGTTTTTAGTGACATAAATGCTGCTGTAAGTTAGTTACGACATATTACCATTACCGTAGCTTAACTTTCAACGTTGTCGTGGAAATGTCACATAAAGAAAGAACGCCACGGGGTGAAACAATATGGGTGTCATATTGGATTACGGGTCCCAGTGTGGTCTTATTGCGTTATACGTCACAGCCCGTCACACTTTTTTGTCAAAAAGAGGACAATAAACTATGGTCAAAATTCTTTTTTTTAATATTCATCCAGATTTTTAGATAAATCCATAAAACATGTACGCCCTTTAAATTGATGTGGAAAATGACGAATTATAATTAAAATGTGTAATAAATTAATAAAATAAGAACTTTAAACAATAGTCAGAAGCCTTACTGGCTACTAATTATATGGTACTTTGCGAGAGTCGGTGGCCGAGGGGTCTAAGAGTCAGTACATTGTACCTGAGATATAAATAATGCATGTTCAAATCCTCATACAGACTGTACGGTTTTATCAGTAATATTCATCATATACTGTACTAGTATAAGATGAATAAGTTCTCCTGGCAGATCAATAGGCTGTGTGAAATAATAATAATAATAATCTTTATTGATCTCAGAAAATAATACACATAACATTTACAAACAATATGAGAAAAGCCACCACATGGGCTACTGCCTGTGGGTGATGGCTGAGTTCATTCAGTTTATGAATTGTTAATAAATACTTAATTCTAAAACAATTTATAATGTGAACTAAAAACATTATGAAAGTAACAAACATTGTGAAGATGTGTAAAATTACCTATAATAATGAAAACATAAACTAACAGTAAAATAGAGTTAGGGAGTTGAAGAAACGTCACTATCACTGCATACTACACTCATGTTTAACACTCGAAAGATAACACTTATTGCCACTCACACTCACGTTCAAACCACTCAAATGAACTGACTAAGGTTAAAAAGGTGATCAGTCTTTCCTAAATATATACATGTATATAATTAAAAAAGAAAAAAAACCATACAACCGTTGTATTCGTATTTCATAGGTTTGTATCATACGACGAGTACAAGAAAAAATGCTCGTAAATGAAATATATTTTGAACACATTCAATATTTTAATTTGTGATGAAATTAGCTCTGACCTCGAATTATGACGTTTGTGATACTACGTTATTGATATTTTCCCTTACTATTATTAGTATTAAAGAATTTATTATTAGTATGGTGTTGGTAGAACCAAAAACTGACGTGCCATGATAATAATAATCTGTACTATCATCCAGGTAAGTTTTAAAATTATATGTCTAAATTAAAAAAGTGAACCCGGGAAAGTGAGTAATGTGTAGTGTAGCTCCAGTCAGCTGGTCGTGATTCGCCCGTCACCAACGGCCATTACAAATTGGCTTCTACCCCCTCCTCTGTCTGCCCATTACTGCCACAGTGACTGCTGTTGACAGGAACAATAACAACCCCCCTATTCCTCTACTATAAGGCAAGAACAATTCTATTTCGCGTTCTTTTTACTAACCATGTTTCTGATGACAGACTATTGGTTTAATTGGTCGGTAGCGTAGTTGGTTCAATCCCAGCTTCATGTGCTAATGGTTCTCAGTTCGATCCCAATCAGAGTCAATACATTTTGAGAAGGATCATCTGATAACCACCGGCTGTTCATTTGTCATTGGGCTATTAATTAATGACACTTTCTAAGGAATAAGTCGGCCTTAGTTTGTAACAATGACTACATTCGCTCATCCACACTCATCACACTCACTCGAAATCCATATTCGCCCATATCTTGACGATCGGCGTCTTACGAATAAATAAAAAATCAAATAAATAAATAAATAAAAAAAAAAATTACACTACCGAACTGGCGTTCACTTCATCGACAGATTAGCAAATTAAATAACAATTCTCCAACGCCCAAGGTGGTAAAAACTCAAATTAAACGCTGTTTAGCGTCACAGGCATTCTATAATGTCGGCGAGTTTTTAGTGTTAAACTGGGAGACCACTTATTTGGGAGGATGACGCCGAGATTAGACTGGAACTGAATATGTCATCGAGTAAATTGAATGATATATTGTGTAAGTCCGAATGAAAAAAATGTAGTTTACATGTCAGAATTTAAAATTAACTCACAATATTTGACGTTGTATACTACAAATAAATATATTTTGATTTTTTATTTTGATGGTGATTATAGTTTTTCAATGATTTTCAAAACATTTATAAGAAGCAACTTTCATTTCATTGTCGTTATCATCTTCTATTCTTCAGTTTCAGTGCATTCCAATTCATAAGGTTGACGACTAACATTGCGAATACGACAAGTGTTACTGTTAAAGTGTCCACTATAATTCGAGGAATATAAAAACTTATGTCCCAAATGTTTTTCTGTTTAAAGGGAACTAACGGGGAGATTAGGGTTTCATACATTGATTTGACTTTAACATTCGTCTACAAGTGCTATATTTGATGTATGTATAACTTTTAGAATATGTTTCCTACCATATTATTCTTCAATTTTACATAGTTCAACAGTGCGGTATCACATGCAATTAATTTATCTTCAACCATTCTTGCAATTAGATACAATATTTATTGTTATCAACCTCCCACATTAAGATTTACATTCTTAATGTGGAGAACAATTCTTTACTTTATTATTTTTTCATTGTATCACTCAAAACAAATGAACATCACACAACACAAATTTATCATAATACGAGTAAAATATGCACAAAATATTAAGGTAATCGATTTCAGTAAACCACATTTGACTTACATTCTTACATGAGACGCCGACACAACGTTGTGCGTATTTTAAGGCGAATATGAATGGTTTTATGAGTGTAGGATGAGTGTAGTTCAGTACTGGTTGTTAGGCTATTAATAACGTTCCTCAGAAAGGGCAATTTATTAATAGCCTAACAGCCAGGGCAACTAAGGGACCTACAGCTTTACTTGGAATCCAAACCACGTAGTGCTGGTCTGATTTTCAGCTAATTGACAAGCCTGATACTCAGTTATCTCCCCCACACAACATCCGCACAATGATTACCACCCAACATGGACACCCCAGACTTCTCTAGTAGTGTCCACGCTGATAGCAACTACCAAGCGGACGCTATGTCCGGTATTAAGAGTACCGAGCATCCAACCTATCGCCTACAATCTCCCAAACACTTTGTCCCCATGTAGCTGTGTTACAGCAGTGCGCCAATATACAGAGCAGAGTGATTCACGAAGGAATATCAATCAACTTACTTATATTATTGTGCATTTGTGTTGTTTGACGTTCACTTATTCTGAATACCAACATGTAATATGTTAGTTCAGAATCTATTTTTAATTACAAAATTAATTAAATGTGTGACCAATTAAATGATTCATTATATTATTCAGATTCAATATTAATATAAAATACCTGATACACCAAACAATGTATTGTATGTTTTAGTATTCCATCGAACTCAACAATTTATCATTAATATCTCTCTCTATTATAGAAGATAAATCTGTCTCAGCTCCATTTCACCTTACAAACCAATAAACCCTGAAAGGCCACACGTCTTTGATGACGACAGTTGTTCGGTTACACGTGACGTGTGCTGGCCTCGTTACTGACTCAGCTCACCACTACAAAGATTTATGTTTTAACAAAAGTAAAAAACTTAATCCTTTTTTAAATAGCTGTTAGAAAAAGAAATAAATTTACTAAAACTTTAATTCACAGTAATTTAATGAATCCTTGAATACGTTAGCTGACTAGTCACGAGAAACCAGTGGTTGTTAAACTCTCCACTTTCGTAATAAGATCATTTATATGAGAAATGTTTTTTATATTATTAAGTACATTTTTGTTTTTTTTTATTATTGAGATAATAACTAAGATACAGGTGGACGTGAATTCCAACGATATTTATACACAGGGAGATAAGTGTTAATGAGTGAATGTAGTCTTTATTACAAACTAACACCGACTATTCCTTAGAAAGAGTCTGTAATTAATAGCCCAACCACCCTTTCCCCCAAATGTACACTTAGTGGCTATTAGCTTATCCCTTTGAAAACTACTTCTCTCCGATTAGGATAGCCAACTAACTATGCCATAGAATGTTCTGTACTTCTTTATATTTTAGCATATTTTCCTCAATTATAATCATGCGCCGGTGTTTCTTCAATTATTTTCCTCACCTGAACCTTATTAGTTATGATGTCTACAATTATGAACGAAAGGCGTTAATTTTTGTTAGCATAAAAATTAACCTTATTGACAACTATCTATTAATATAGCGAACGTCAAGGTAGTTCAGTTTGAGTGGCTAATAATGTTATTAACCAGGCTTTGTAGTTCTTTGGTAAAAAATATGTTTTAATAGTGCAATAGGTAGGGCAACTGTTAAAAATGTCGTATAGTACGTGGTGGGGAGGGATGCCCTCGCCTGCTTATACGAGCCTAGTTTTGTTTCTTAGGCTCGTTTGACCACCGGCTTAACGTGGCTTCTGAAACACGGGAGTGGCACAGGGGTAAAAAACTGATGGCACATCGGAGTGTAACCCAGACCGGTTGCGTAGCAAGCCCTACCTTCTTAACTACGGCCACTCCAAGGCAACTATGGAATCCACATATTAGTGTGGAATCCAAACCACGTAGTATTTGTCTAAATCTCAACTGACCAGATTGATACTGACTATAAAAGATACGAAACGTGTCCACCACCCATCGTGGATACCCTAAAATCTAGTAATGCTCAAGTCAATGTTGACCATTGAGCAGACGCCATGTTGGTGTTAAGAAGAACAAAAGCTGTCACCTACAACCTCGATAACCGGACACTGACTACCACCCAAAATGAACACCCCAGACTTCTATGGTAGTGTATTCGTCGATGGACACCATGTCGGTATTAAGAGGGCTGAGCTTAGAACCGGTCGGCTACACTCTTCACAAAACTTTGTCCCTAAGTAGCTGGACTACACCATTGCCGACTATATTATTACTACATTCAGTCGGACGTACTGATATTGCAGAAACAAACTGTATACTAAACATGTTTTTAACGTTCAACTTTCTAAACTGAACTATGAAATGTTAAGAAGTAGTATTTTTTTTATGAATATAAAATTCAATTCAATCCAATTTTATTTCGCAAGCGCAAATATAAATTGCTGCAGTGCGCACATAAACCGTCTAGCTATATGCTAGTTGATAGAAAATTTATACTACGAAATAGTTTTGTCATTCAAACAATTAATATGTAGTTATAAATGAAATTTAAAAAAAACACTCAGAATTAATCTATTTAACTAACATAACAGAAAACTATCCTATTTGATACAACACAAATAGAAAAAATAACAATAAATTAAATCAAGGGTTATGGGGATTCTTTCTTTCTTTATTTTTTTACTTTGACAGACAGAGTGGTAAAGATATATTTACGAATAAGCAGTATACGAACATTCAATATCAAACAACGAGCCAGCATAATTTTCAAGAATGCTCCTGACATTTTAGAGGGCTTGTCGGGACAGTACCTTGGAATTCTTAACATGCAGATTTAAGAGGGGCCCGGATAGATATATAAGAAGACTGTCATTGATATATTTTAAAACATAATGCTTGATTTCTGTCTTATGTGAATACACTTTTACGTGAACATAATAATTAATTGTGTTTAAATCTAGTACTATAACACATATAGTAAAGATTTAGTTCTCTATAGTAAAAATATTTCCTTATGTGCATTTTTTTTATTCAGTAATATAAATGTAATAATTATACATTTGAAACATATAGTTGTTTAATGTTGAAAGTAGCAAGATCATTATTATTATATATTATTACAATATTAGTTTTTAAAAAACATTAAAGTAAAAATAAAACAGTGCTAGAAGTTATTTACTTAATTTTCTACCTGTAATGAACGAGGCTGGCGGATTACTATATAACAATTCTCGGTAAATATAACATCATCTTTCATATAGTGCAACGTAAATCAAATTAGTACTGAACAATACTATAAGCCGAAGGTTTGAAAGATCGATACTAGATTGAAAGTGTTACAATTGACTATTATTGTTATTTAACTCTTAATAGTGTCATTTACTTTCTACTTGGATCTACATAACCTCAAAAAAATCTTATATAAACAGTGAATAAATATTTCTTATTTTTTAGTATGAGGTTTTATTATAAAATCCTGTAGAAATGTAATACTAGGGCTATCATAAAAACTTTTACCACAAAATATCTATTATTAAAAAAATACTTGAATATTACATTATTTTCATTTTCTCAAAAAATACAGTGACATTCTAGGCCTATTGATTTAAATAATAGTTTTTCAATTTAAGCTTTAATTAAGATTTAGTTGGAATATTTTATAGTTCAATAGGCAGTGAGTTAATCAAATTTGGTATCCTGTGTTCTGGGACTGCTCTGCCATATTTATTTGTATGCATAAGAACATTATAGTTCCTATGTCTCATACCATAAGGAATATCATTTAGAGCTCTAAGTTCTTCTTTAAAATAGTTATTTAAAGTATCTGTGAACTTAGTTAAGGACTTAAAAACATTATTGAAAACAGCTCCCTAGGTATATTATTAAAAAGTACTTAAACAGTTCTTTCTATTAGGCTAATTAAAGGATTTAAAATGTAATCTGAAGTCAAATAAAAAAGTGTAATAGCATAATAAAATAAACTTTGTTCAGTGAAAAATATATTACTCTCTTTACATTGATAGGAAAATAGTACTGTAATTGTTTACATTTAAATAGTGCAATTCGAAGAATGTTACATAAATGAGATGTATCAGTTTTTATCTCATGTCACTGTCTAAATGAATATTAAGGTGTTTTATTGTTCTAATGACTTACAGAGTTGTATAGTTTCAAATTGTATTATTTTCCTATCATGGCATTTCCTATCATGACATACAAGTTCCAGAACAAAGTCTGTATCTTTTCTAGTATTATTTAAATACAATAACTTTTCTAGTATTATTTAAATACAATAACCTTAGTTTTCTGAGAATTTATTTTGATTGTTATTATTAAATATTTTACCAATTGATACATATAATTCAAAATCAGAGTCACACCAGTAGCCAGGTTGTTATTAATCATATATAATATATTATCATCTGCATATTGAAGTAGGCTACTGTTGAGTTTTAGGCTTGCTAAATCATTCACATATATATTAAATAAACTTGGTGAGAGAATACTACCTGAACAAGACCACAGGTTTGTTCATAAGCATTGCTTATATATTGGCCTATATTTACTTTCAATTTTCTTTTCTTAAAATATTTATCAAATAAGCGATATAATTTTCCTCAGATTCCTTTATTTCAGTTTCTGTAACATAGTATCACAACTTACTATTAAATGCCTTAGTTAAGTCTGTTATCGCCGATATTACATATTTATCACCATTTAATGCATGATTTATATCAGAGGTTAGATTTTCTAGCATGCCTACTGTTGATTTATTTTTAATGAACCCATACTTTAACTTATTGATTTTGTTATTGCATATTGTGTAGATGTTCAATTGGTCAATAATATATTGTTCTGTTATCTTGGTTATTGCTGAAATAAAGCCAATCGGCCTAAAACCATTTACATTTTTGTATTCCCATTTTTAAAAATAGGCCTTAATTGAGTTACTTTTAAATCTTCTGGAATATCAAAAATCCTTTTAACTAAATGTATAAGTGTTAGTTTTAAATGGGAAATATTATATTTTAGATTCCCAGGCCTTATTTTATCAGGTCCTGCTGCTGAATTATGATTTAATCTACTAACTGATTTCATAATAGTAACTTCTCATCAATGTTTTTAAAATACATTCTCTCACCAATATTATAATTACCTAAATTTATATTCTCTGATATATCAAATGGTTCATCATACATTTCCTTATTTAAATCATCTATAATATTCTTAAAATAGTTTTTGAATTCATCTGTAATATTTCTAAGCCCTTCTTCAATATTTATTGTAAATTTATTTCTAATTATATCTATTAATGAGGGTATCACCTTTTTATTTAAACATTGGTTTTTTAAATTCCATGTATAATTTTAGAATCATTGGTGATCTCTACAATCAAATTACAACAATATTTCTTTTTGTAATGAGTAAGAATATAGAGTAAGCACCAAAATATTTTACCAAATTGGATAAAAATGATTACTGAGTTATTAAATTCATTTAATTTTAAAATAGTCTGATATTAAAAAGTGATGAAGATTTTGGAATGCTACCATATTTTCCGAGACCAATAATTTCACAATACACATCTTAAAACAGTAATTTTCCTAATAAAGAGGCGAAAAGCAAAACTTATTTTAATTTAGCCAATTACTGCAATTTAAGCTGTTGCTTTCCTTGTAATTGGGAAACAAATTAATTAAACCACAAAATAAAACAGTGAGAAAAATTTCACCACAAAATATAAATTTGTTTATAATTATAAAGTGATAACATACGATGATGTTACTTACTTTTAAAATTATTTAGTTTTCAGTGGTTAGCTAAGCATAATTTTTTCAAGTGCTCTGTGTTATTGATCATAATTAAAATCAAACTCATGCTGTATCATGCTAAAAATACTGTGCTTACAAGGAAACAAAATGTGCAGGCGTGGCACAACAATGACAGAACGGTACAGGTCAGTGTGCTAGTCACGTTTTTGATCGAGTAGTAAAAGTCAGTTGTTGCATTGAGTACGGCGGTAGTGTGCTGTGCATGGTAAAAGTGAGGTTATGTTGTTCAATTACGTTGCTGTGATTTATTCTTTCTGCGAATTTTACATACTTAAGGTAATGATTTGATTGTAGTGAGTTTGTAATAACTATTTGTAACGTTGAGAGTCACAATAATAGTTAATATAATCTCAGAAACAATATTTGGTAGATAATTAGTAAATTTAAAAGTGAAAATCATCTATAAAGTAGATTGCCTAAACTCGTCTACCACACTCAAATAAACCTACGTGATAAAGTGGAGAATACCTATTTGTTCTTAAGACGCCTATCGACAAGATATTGGTGAATTTGGATTACAAATGAATGTGATGAGGAGGGAATGTAGTCATTGTTACAAACTTAGGCTGGCTATTTTTCAGATAGTGTAATTAATTACTAGACCAATGACAAATGAATAGTCTTAGCTAGGTAGAGTCATTAGCGTAATTGTTGCTGCTCCGGTCAAAAAACTGGAATAACAGAAAGCGTTCATAGGAATTGGAAGTGGGATGAAATAATTTCTATGGATAACATTGTTTCCTAACATATAATTAAGGTTATGTATAAACTAAATTCATATTTGTTCGCTCTTCATTTAATGTTTGCGGTGCTTTGCTCTATTGTCGGATTTTTTTATTTCAGATCCCTGCATTTGCGGCGCTACTGTTTTTACAAAACAAATGCTAAAACATATCTAATCACATATTAATGTTAAATTTTTAATGTACTTTATAACATTACCAAAGGTTTTTAATATTTATTTTACTTGTTAAATCTTATGCAAGTTACAACTAAAAAAACACGGGTTTTCACTCAACTTTTTGAAACTAGTGACTTTGAATTGTCATTTTAGAAAAAGTATTTGAGATTATTTTTTTTTCAAGAATTGTAACTAGTGCTATTAGGTGTAATATACTGAAATTTCCCGTTGAAACAATTCACCGTTACTAGGTTATTAATTTTCTTATAGGCTGCTTGCATTTCCTTAATGAGTTTGATTACAGGAATAATTTGTTCACTGAAATAAAAAGAACTACTGACTGTACTCGATACACTATATGAATGGCCATAATAAACCTTCGAAGTATTTTTATTTACAGTTTTAAGTTAAAAATTTTACGGCTCGCCGGCTGGCATGACCAGTGGAGCGGAGGCTGTACAGTCTGTTTGTAGTGGATCCATTTTTGTACGTTAGTTAATTAATAACTGAACGTGTATTACCAGAAAGCCTTTGTCTTTGTAGTTTCAGTATTGGACTAAGCAGTCCATGTTTGAGCGTATCGTTCCAAGCTACAATTATTTATGCTGTTAATCGTTTTCCTTCAAATGTGAATTTCAATTTAAAGTGTTGTGGTTGCTTGAAAAATTGCTCGACAGAATAATAAATTATTATGGGAAAGATATTAAATTAAATTCATTTGGTTATCCGTGACTTGATTGCAAACTGAATGCGATCGAACTGATGCGGGAATATATTAAAAATGAGGTTACAAAATCTAATAAGACATTTTAAATTGGTGAAGTTTTTCAAGTGGCATCATGTGAATCATGAAGAAGTCTACTAAAGCAAAAATAAATATACAGTGGACACAGCAATCGGGCTTTAATAATTAATTTAAATGACTCTGAATGAGATTCTTCACGATGGTGATGGCACTGACAGTGTCATATGTGATAGTTCTGATTTATTAATCAGAACTGTAATTTAATAACCGAACCGTAGTTTGATAATACGGCCTTTGCTGCTAGCAACGTCGAACTAAAGTAAGCCATCATTCAGTTTACAGACACAGTACAGTTTATATAAGTATAATAGGTTATGAATCTGATTTCAACTTGTAAGCTCCGAAGCAAAGCCATTTATAATTATTTGCCATTATAGCAACAATGAAGCGCAGTGCTCCATTGTTATCGGAAACAGACTGTCCATCGCCTCATAACACGCATCCCGCACAACACCCAGCACATTTTAATGTATTTTCGTGATTTAAAAATGTTTACAGTTCTATTAGCATTGACAACGTGATCTCTAATCTGCTAGTGAGAAATAGAATCGATAGAAACAAACCAGATTTTGAAAAACCTTTTCAGTGCAAAAGTAACAACACGTACGAAAAAAAATTAATAACGTAGTAAAGATTTATTATTTCATCATGAACTTTCAGTATTTTACACCTAGTACTAGTTACAATTGGTAAATAAGAAAAAATTAATCACGAATACTATTTTTAATATTAGTTCAAAGTCACTAGTTTTAAAAAGATGCGAGAAAACCATTGTTCTTTTAGTTGTAACTCACATAAGTATTAACACGTAGAATAAATATTAAAAAAATGTTATAAATTAGATTTGGTAGTAAAATTTGGTACTGTTATAAAGTAGATTAAACACTGAACATGAATATATGATTAGATATTTTTTAGCATTTGTTTTGTAAATACAGAACCATTGCAAAGTCAGGGATCTATAATATAAAATCCGATAGTGGCCATGCTTAAAAAATCAACTAAATATATATGTAACAAATTCCAACTACTACACATTCATATACTACAAATTCAACTAAATAAATAAAATAACTCCATTGTAATTCCAATTAAACTGTAAAAGGCCAGTGGGGTAAAGCACCCACAGTCGGATGTGAATAAAAACTTCCCTGGGAAAAATACATAACTTTCCAAAGTTACATGATAATCGGACGAATGATGCAGCAATGCCCGAAAAACATACAGATAAATGAGTACACAGCCAGATATGCATTAATATTTTTAAATGTATGGTAAAAAAATATCAACTGAATACTATCAAACTTACCCTCTCTCAGATGAATAAACATTTATAAATTCCTGAGTATTATAACAATTATTATTTAATTTATATAAGCTCTTAACATTTGATAAACATCAATATTTACATTTGAAAAACTTAATATTTACAATTCAATACTGTATTATCAATATTCAATATATTTACAATTCCAGTGCCCTTCAGGGTGAAAATATTGAACCTTATTGAACAACTACGAATAGGGGCACATTTTAGACCACAATCGTTACAAGTTATAAAGAAATGATAACAAATTCCAACATAAATAAATCCCCTTGGACCGTGAAGAAAGACTGTCAAAAACAACTACGTTCGAGACATGAACAAATAAAAATTCATTTGTAATAAAGGAGGTAAAGGAATTATGGTCTTGGAAAAAACTATAGCATGAAATTAAGGAACTTGAAAAAAAATTTAACTGCAAGACATATTAAGAATTTAGACAGTAATACACGTCTGTGATATGTCTTAAACTGAAAAATAACATAACCCACTTCACTACCTTGTGGGTTTACAAACGTCGAAGCACTAAAGACTGTAACAACAAGCACTTCGACTCGAGATATTGAAGATGAATGAAGAGAATAATGATTTATTCACGTAAATCATTCATTAAACGTATGGAACAAAGAGTTCAAGGCATCATGAATGAGGAGCGGGTCAATTGTTTTCGAATGGTTAGTAGACATTTCAATCGTTTAATTTCGAGAGTTGTTCATAGCATAATTAGCAATCTCGATAACGTTTCTATGACTTACTTATATTTGTATATTAGTCAGAGAATGCAGCTTTAAATATATGCTTGTGTTATTGGTTGTTTCTCATATAGTATAAGATAATCTAGTAAATATTTAAAAAGTGATAAAACATATTGGATCTTTACCGTTAATTCACTACCACTACTTTGGTTAGGTTATGTTAGGTTTGGTCATGTTATTTTAGGTTTGGTTAGGTTAGGTTAGATTTGGTCAGGTGTAGTTATGTTAGGTTTGGTTTGATTATGTTATATTAACTTAAGTTGCGGTTGTGTTGTGTACTAACAGAAAAGATCCAAACTATTTTTCTGTTTAACGAAGAAGCCGTGATTTAATTTAATCAGGTATCAGACTGCAATTAAAAAAAAGAAAGAAATTCAGTTTCTTAGAACAAATTATTAATTAAATTCTCTTCGAGAGAACTTAGTGAACGTTAAGTTGCTAGTATATTTTAAGTATATAGAGAAGTGAAGTTCTTTAGGAGATACACCATGAAACCCCCATGACGTGCTTCACGGTTGTTAAGTAGCTTAGCTTCGATTTAGTAATTCGGAGATCGGCTTTGCGGGAAAGGACTAAACTATTTCTGTCTTTAACCATACTTTGGCACTTTATTCGACTCAACAAAAGAGATGATAATTATAAATACCATAAATAAAAGAGATGATTTTTAATACATTTGAAGTAGTTGTAAATAAAAACAGAAAATTAATGAAAATCTAATGACAAGATATTATGGAAATTGTTTTCCTTTTATCTTAAATGCACAGCCTAAAAATAAATAAATAATATAAAAATCAAACAGAATCAATTGATTTTTTCCTATTAATGTATATATATCTAGTATAACATTGGTAAAATCGAGATAAAATTACAGTAAAATCAGTAGAGAAACAGATGACTTATAAACATTTGAAATAATGTTTTTGGAAACATAAAAAATATTTAACTTGTAATGTCATGAATTGCGTAATTTAAAAACATAAAACATGTTCCCACCAACTCCTTGATTATTTAGAAACCATGGACGTTTCTATTCAAATAAAGCTTAAATTAAAAAAAAAAAAATTGTGATATGAATTTATATTCTTCTTAATATTCTCTTCAATTAAAAAAAATATTAATTTGAATACCGTCAAGAGTTCCATAGAACTTTAAACAATAAAAGTAGTCAATACTAAATATTACGTAAGGTGAGTACACCAGCGTATGACTCCTCCTCCCCAGCGAATGATGTTTCATAAAAATAACATCATATTAGGCTTTTCTTGCCTAAAACCATCTTAAAAGTAACTTTCGAGTCTTCTTTGAATCCTCTCTGTCACTAGTTCAAAAAGAAAGTCTCAAATGTCTGTTTGTAACACAAACAAAATTAAGTCTTCCACCCAGTTCATCTTCAGCTTCCCCACTATAGCATATCGTACGGACAAGGACAGCTGTATTTTTCATTGATCTTTGATTACTGAATTAAACTGCAATATATATATGTAATAAATAGAAAACATGTTACGTTCTACAAAATGTTCGATATTGTTGGTTAGGGTCAGTATCGAAACCCTAACCAACAGTCTTAATTACACAGTCGGTCATCCACTGGTGTTATGATTTATATAGAAAAAATTGTATTTTTAAATACTCTGTTCAAATATAATACATTAAGTTTTAAATTTAAGACGTTTAATCTGTTCCTACACTTATTGAATAGCCTGTTTTCCAATGTAAGATTCAAGTGGAAACTGAAGCTTAAACAGTCATTCACTAGTGCTCTACATATAAATGTAAACTATTAACTAAAGTAAACATCTACAAAACGTAAGAAACGACATAAATAAATATTAGAATTATATAATGTCGACATAAGTGAAAGTGAAGAAATAACATTGAATGTAATAAAATCAATAGATCATTTGTGAAAGTCTTAAGGCTTCAGAGACTCGAAAAGTTCTTCAGATCTACTTTCCAGCAAGGTTAGGACTAAACAATGCTAAAGTCTTACTGCCAGTGACAACCTAGCCTATCTTAAAAGTTAAATAAGAACTTTATTAACATGAATAGATACCCATTTAGTTATTAATAATTAAATACACGTCATTGAGGTAGAAACATCAGCGAAGGAGCTCAACATGTCAAAAATCGTCTAGTTAACTAAATATAAGAAGTTTCTGTTTTAATTAAGTTAATTGAGATGTTTTAAAACGGAATCAATTTGATCCTACGTACATTTTAATGATGTAAGGGCATTTAGCTTCTGAGGAATGGACTATGTCAAGTCGCTTCCGAATGCATGAGGGGAGATGCAACTACTAGAAATATAAGTGGGAATGGCAAATATTGAACCATCTGAATCTATGTATTATATGTTGTGGATTATGTAATGTGTTTTCCAAGGCGATAAGTTGTGTAGGTTTATCATCCGAAGGTTTGATCAGCTGATTGGTCACAAATCAACACACCAGCTGTTATACCCATCAGTCCTAACATTAATGGTTCAATAACTATTCACTTGGCACGTTATTGTGTTGGTTCCCTCACCCCAAGGCTGCGAGTTGTGTAGGTTAATCACTTGAAGGTTCAATCAGCTGATTGGTCATAAATCAACGCACCAGCTGTTACACACACCGGGCCCAGCATTAATGGTTCAATAACTATTCACTTGGCACGTTATTGTGTGGGTTCCCTCACCCCAAGGCTGCGAGTTGTGTAGGTTTATCACTTGAAGGTTCAATCAGCTGATTGGTCATAAATCAACGCACCAGCTGTTACACACACCGGACCCAGCATTAATGGTTCAATAACTATTGACTCGGCACGTTATTGTGTAGGTTCCCTCACCCCAAGGCTGCGAGTTGTGTAGGTTAATCACTTGAAGGTTCAATCAGCTGATTGGTCACAAATCAGCGCAACAGCTGTTACACCCACCGGGCCCAGCATTAATGGTTCAATAACTATTCACTTGGCACGTTATTGTGTAGGTTCCCTCACCCCAAGGCTGCGAGTTGTGTAGGTTTATCACTTGAAGGTTCAATCAGCTGATTGGTCACAAATCAACGCACCAGCTGTTACACCCACCGGGCCCAGCATTAATGGTTCAATAACTATTCACTCGGCACGTTATTGTGTAGGTTCCCTCACCCCAAGGCTGCGAGTTGTGTAGGTTAATCACTTGAAGGTTCAATCAGCTGATTGGTCACAAATCAACGCACCAGCTGTTACACCCACCGGGCCAAGCATTAATGGTTCAATAACTATTCACTTGGCACGTTATTGTGTAGGTTCCCTCACCCCAAGGCTGCGAGTTGTGTAGGTTAATCACTTGAAGGTTCAATCAGCTGATTGGTCACAAATCAACGCACCAGCTGTTACACCCACCGGGCCCAGCATTAATGGTTCAATAACTATTCACTTGGCACGTTATTGTGTAGGTTCCCTCACCCCAAGGCTGCGAGTTGTGTAGGTTAATCACTTGAAGGTTCAATCAGCTGATTGGTCACAAATCAACGCACCAGCTGTTACACCCACCGGGCCCAGCATTAATGGTTCAATAACTATTCACTTGGCACGTTATTGTATGGGTTCCCTCACCCCAAGGCTGCGAGTTGTGTAGGTTTATCACTTGAAGGTTCAGTCAGCTGATTGGTCATAAATCAACGCACCAGCTGTTACACACACCGGACCCAGCATTAATGGTTCAATAACTATTGACTCGGCACGTTATTGTGTAGGTTCCCTCACCCCAAGGCTGTGAGTTGTGTAGGTTAATCACTTGAAGGTTCAATCAGCTGATTGGTCATAAATCAACGCACCAGCTGTTACACCCACCGGGCCCAGCATTAATGGTTCAATAACTATTCACTTGGCACGTTATTGTGTGGGTTCCCTCACCTCAAGGCTGTGAGTTGTGTAGGTTAATCACTTGAAGGTTCAATCAGCTGATTGGTCATAAATCAACGCACCAGCTGTTACACACACCGGACCCAGCATTAATGGTTCAATAACTATTCACTTGGCACGTTATTGTGTGGGTTCCCTCACCTCAAGGCTGTGAGTTGTGTAGGTTAATCACTTGAAGGTTCAATCAGCTGATTGGTCATAAATCAACGCACCAGCTGTTACACACACCGGACCCAGCATTAATGGTTCAATAACTATTGACTCGGCACGTTATTGTGTAGGTTCCCTCACCCCAAGGCTGTGAGTTGTGTAGGTTAATCACTTGAAGGTTCAATCAGCTGATTGGTCATAAATCAACGCACCAGCTGTTACACACACCGGACCCAGCATTAATGGTTCAATAACTATTGACTCGGCACGTTATTGTGTAGGTTCCCTCACCCCAAGGCTGCGAGTTGTGTAGGTTAATCACTTGAAGGTTCAATCAGCTGATTGGTCATAAATCAACGCACCAGCTGTTATACCCACCGGGCCCAGCATTAATGGTTCAATAACTATTCACTTGGCACGTTATTGTGTGGGTTCCCTCACCCCAAGGCTGTGAGTTGTGTAGGTTTATCACTTGAAGGTTCAATCAGCTGATTGGTCATAAATCAACGCACCAGCTGTTACACCCACCGGGCCCAGCATTAATGGTTCAATAACTATTGACTTGGCACGTTATTGTGTGGGTTCCCTCACCTCAAGGCTGTGAGTTGTGTAGGTTAATCACTTGAAGGTTCAATCAGCTGATTGGTCATAAATCAACTCACCAGCTGTTACACACACCGGGCCCAGCATTAATGGTTCAATAACTATTGACTTGGCACGTTATTGTGTGGGTTCCCTCACCTCAAGGCTGTGAGTTGTGTAGGTTAATCACTTGAAGGTTCAATCAGCTGATTGGTCACAAATCAGCGCAACAGCTGTTACACCCACCGGGCCCAGCATTAATGGTTCAATAACTATTCACTTGGCACGTTATTGTGTGGGTTCCCTCACCTCAAGGCTGTGAGTTGTGTAGGTTAATCACTTGAAGGTTCAATCAGCTGATTGGTCATAAATCAACGCACCAGCTGTTACACCCACCGGGCCCAGCATTAATGGTTCAATAACTATTGACTTGGCACGTTATTGTGTAGGTTCCCTCACCCCAAGGCTGTGAGTTGTGTAGGTTTATCACTTGAAGGTTCAATCAGCTGATTGGTCATAAATCAACGCACCAGCTGTTACACACACCGGACCCAGCATTAATGGTTCAATAACTATTGACTCGGCACTTTGTCGTGTGGATTCCCACACCCCAAAACTGTGAGTTGTGTAGATTTATCACCCGAAGGTTCGATCAGCTGATTGGTCACAAATCAACGCACCAGCTGTTACACCCATCAGCCCCCAACATTAATGGTTCAATAACTATTGACTCGGCACGTTATTGTGTAGGTTCCCTCACCCCAAGGCTGTGAGTTGTGTAGGTTTATCACTTGAAGGTTCAGTCAGCTGATTGGTCACAAATCAACGCACCAGCTGTTACACACACCGGACCCAGCATTAATGGTTCAATAACTATTGACTCGGCACGTTATTGTGTAGGTTCCCTCACCCCAAGGCTGTGAGTTGTGTAGGTTTATCACTTGAAGGTTCAATCAGCTGATTGGTCATAAATCAACGCACCAGCTGTTACACCCACCGGGCCCAGCATTAATGGTTCAATAACTATTGACTTGGCACGTTATTGTGTGGGTTCCCTCACCTCAAGGCTGTGAGTTGTGTAGGTTTATCACTTGAAGGTTCAATCAGCTGATTGGTCATAAATCAACGCACCAGCTGTTACACCCACCGGGCCCAGCATTAATGGTTCAATAACTATTGACTTGGCACGTTATTGTGTGGGTTCCCTCACCTCAAGGCTGTGAGTTGTGTAGGTTAATCACTTGAAGGTTCAATCAGCTGATTGGTCATAAATCAACTCACCAGCTGTTACACCCATCAGCCCTAACGTTCTTTGTTCAATAACTATTGACTCAGCACGTTATTGTGTTGGTTCCCTCACCCCAAGGCTGTGAGTTGTGTAGGTTTATCACTTGAAGGTTCAGTCAGCTGATAAGTCACAAATCAGCGCACCAGCTGTTACACCCACCGGGTCCAGCATTAATGGTTCAATAACTATTGACTCAGCACGTTATTGTGTTGGTTCCCTCACCCCAAGGCTGTGAGTTGTGTAGGTTTATCACTTGAAGGTTCGATCAGCTGATTGGTCATAAATCAACTCACCAGCTGTTACACCCATCAGCCCTAACGTTCTTTGTTCAATAACTATTGACTCAGCACGTTATTGTGTTGGTTCCCTCACCCCAAGGCTGTGAGTTGTGTAGGTTTATCACTTGAAGGTTCGATCAGCTGATTGATCACAAATCAACTCACCAGCTGTTACACCAATCTGTCATAAAATTTATTGTACAATAACTATTGACTCGGCACGTTTTTGTGTGGGCTCGAGCCCAATGCAGAACATTTACCACTGATTGGCCGCGAATAAAACATGTTTGTTTGTGTGTAAACAGACGTAAAATGTTTGAATGAACATTATTGTTTCATTTTGTGGGGGTTTTACCAGTAAAATTCAGATACAATGATTAAATTTTTTACTTGTATTTGAATTTAAAAATACTCATATATCTGGTTAATTTCAACGTTATTTAGCTTATGGTCAACTTATCTGTACAAATTTTATAAATTTACTAGAAATTTAACGATACTATTTTGTAACGACAGTATTGTAATGATGTATTGTATTTCCCCTTATGTATTTATTATTTAATTTTTTTTCAACAACATACTAAATTAATGTCCAACAACAATAACTTGATTTTAACGAGTGTTTACATACTGGATTATATTGTATATACACTTAATTATTTTTTATATATTAATATTTTTCCCTACAAAAATGACTATGTCCCGAGATAAACATATTACATACATATGAAAAGCGATACTGCAATACCATACAATGTCTTAATATTTAAATTTAGACACAACGTGTGAAGGAGACTTACTAGAAAGTGATGTCTGTGTTTGAGTCGTACAACTTTCATATTACCTGAAACAATAACAAATACAGTAATTAAAACTAAAATTACATATAAATCGTAATGTTTATTCAGTATATAACTTTGCACTGGTTTCTACGTGAGTTATTTTTGAAAGTCCTTAAACTTGAAACTCAGTTAGTTGGTGGTATTTTAATCTCTTAAAGAAACTTCGCCATATGAAGTAGCCTAATCATACATACGTAGAAGTGAGATTCGTTAGTATTTGAAATTTCTCTTTTTACTGCAGTTGTGATAATAGGCCCTAAGATGTAGCAAAATTAACTTTAAGTAACTATAGTATAACATATAATTGTATAGGTGGCTGGGCGGGAGGGTTTTGTGCGTGTGTGTGTGCGTGCGTGCGTGCGTGTGCGAGCATGTGCGTGTGCGCGTGTGCGTGTGTGCGTGTACACAGCCCGGCTAAGTGTACATAAGAGGAGTGGGAGGGGGTTGTATAAATACATACAGAAGGATTGTTTTGTCAAGGGCAGTGTGAATTTACGTGAGGTTGATTAGTAGAGATAGGAGATAAACTGTTAAATTAGCGGTTTTTTCAAAGCTGGTCTTTTATCCCAGTTACTGTATGTATAAGAGAAAAGGTCCTTATCGGTTGAAGGTTTATTCACTCAAAATTTACAGTAAGCAATTTTTAGTTGATGACAGTTTAAAATAATTAAATATGTGAGTAAATAAATATAGTTTTTTAATTAGCATAATACGTGTTGGTACATATACAGTACAAGTAAACGTCACACAACACAAATTTATTACAATATAAGCACAAAATGCACAAATATAAACTTAAAATTATTCCATAAAAACCCATCAAAAGTATGCTATGTTAAATAATTGTAAATTGATTTTGTAATTTATTATTATATATATATCAGATGTTATATTTACTATAGATGTACAGACGTTCTTTACTAGCTATCCACAGACTACCCAATAATACTAAACATCCCCTCTGCGTAACACACTTTACAGGAATATAGTACTAGAGGAACTGATCGGTTGAACGCATTTGATTCCCACAAAGTTCACCGTTGCATTAATTTTGTGATTATTTCTACAGAGTCAAGGGAAATGCTGAGCGCCTGCAAATCAAGCGATACCACTTCGGGTCATGTAATAACAGCTTGGAGCCTTAGCGGTGGGGAGGGGGCAAGGCCGCGTCCTTGATTGGAATGCGGAAAGACCTTCACTAGGTTATCAGTCGTTTGAATGGCATAACGGGATTTAAATGTCCGCTCTACCCCTCCCCCCCGCCTCACACGTTCGGTTGTACTCCTCCACTTTGTTGTTCTGAGCGCTTGGGGGGGGGGGGATGAATGAATTAAACCAAATACACGGCCCGGTATGGCATTTCATTAATTAAATGGTCTTTAAATTGCATTAGAGCTCCAGCAATAAACCCGTCTAAGAATGTCTGATGGTTTTGACATCGCTACCAACAACTTCGTGTGTCAGTGTTTATTATACTGTGCGATCTAGCTTACTGTAATAGTTACATTTTGTATATGTTACTCGTATTAAATTTTGTTACGCTTTAAAAATATCATGGCAACACATCTAAAAATAATTACATATTGTATAATTGAAGTACAGGGTGCTTTAAAACACTCAAAACAAAATGCACGAATGAAAAACATTCAACTCCTCTCCATGTAAAGTTTAACACAATTTTTATACTTTTGACTACACACATAAATTATATTTCAGAAGTAATACGGTTGTTATTTTAACTATGATGGGTTCTTTATAATCGCACCATATTTAACGGATCTGGTAAATGCCATATCTTTGAATATTTTACTCGCCAACACAGCAGGAAAGGAAGAGACAGCAGTTATTTCTCTTGTTTGCCAAGTCAATAGGAGGGCCAGTCATTCAAAGCACTACAAAATAAAGCTATGGAGAAAGTAAATTTACAGAAAAATGAAAAAAACAGAAATATTAATTATATTAGAGAATGATACATTGATTTTGACTTATAAGTTTTGGGGATTGTTAAGATATGAATTTTTCAACATACCTACATTATAGATAATCATAAAACTGAGGCTATAGCATCTATATTGTTTTTGTTTTTTTCTAAAATATGAATAATTCATTTGTTTCATCCATGAAAAAACAATATAGTAAAAAAATCATAGTTTGAAATTTACCGATCACATTATCCAATGTGGATTGTTGAGTGCAGCAACAAAAGCATATAAACTGCTATAAAAGGTGATCAAAATTCTAATATAGTTAATAATACATTTTACGAAACCGAAATAAACTAATATTTAAAAAAACTATCATATGTTTAATAATATAAAACTCTCTTGTAACTAAAAAAATTTTAATTTCAATTGAAATTAAAAACTTTGGTATTATGAAAAAGAGTTATATAACTGAACCATCCCAATGCCATTGGGGAATCAATGGAGAAAATATGAATCATTTGGATTAATTTCAATCATTCTTATTAGTTATTGTTCAATTAGAATAGGTACTGATAATTATTGTATATATTAAATTGAAATGTAGGCTACCTGAACTATTTTTAAAACTTATTGTTGAGAAGCATATTTACTATAAATTATATACTGTTGTTTGAAAGTTAGTTTTTTTAGCATTGGTTTGTTCATGATAGGTAGATAATATTTGGAGATTTCCAATGCTTCAAGCGTTTAGGAAACAAACACAGTGTTTCGACAGGTATAACAAACTCCTGTCGTCTTCACGTGTACTTACTAGCGTGGCCTACATCTTAAACTATTTCCCAATTTTTTAAAATTTAATTGAATTAGAATGGGTTGAGAGAAAAAGGGGGTAAATAGTTTTAGATGTAGGCTAAGTTAGTAATTACACCTGAAGACGACAGGAGTTTGTTATACCTGTCGAAACGTTGTGTTTGTTTCCTAAACGCTTGAAGCATTGGATATATCCAAATATAATTATCTACATAATTATCTATTTCAACATTCAATATATAGATAATTATAGTAACGTAAAATTATATAAAAAAATCTATTTAAACATTTCTACAACACATAAATATTAAAAGAACAGATAATGTATTGAATAATTCATATACGTAGTTGAATGTAGTAAAGGGAATCACAGTAGGAATCACAAATTACCAAATAAATACTTTGATTAATTACTACGATATTAATTTATTTAGTAAACAACCATTTTATGTGGTTTAGGAGAAATAAGTTGATGTTTTAGAAATAAATAATATAATCACCATCAATTGGATCGTTAAATAGCACTGTTCAACAAATGTGAACGTAGGACAACACAGATGCATTACAATATAAGTACAGAGTGTAATAATATTGTGGTGATCGTTTTCGATAAACCACTTTTACGTCCTCACAATAGAAGTAATCATATATCCGTACCGTACCGTACCGTAGGGTTGGTCAATAGACTAGATAGTTTTGGCTCTTTTGGAAGAATTGATCCCAAGATTAAAAAAGGGTAAAGACGGTTTAATCGGTGATAACAAAAGTTCAACGCCCGTCAAGTATTACCAGGGTCCCATTAATTCACTTTGGAGGTGCTGGTAATTATTCATGCGTGTAAAAGCCCCCTTTCCTGCCGGTGTTTACTCTCCAATTACAGTCCTGAAGGACACGTGCCACATCCTTACAAACCCACAAGACGTTCATAACACCCTCTTTGTTAGCTGTCATCTTCATTTACCCCTTGAGGGTGTTCAAGGGTGCTATATGTCTTGAAAAACTATCATAAAATGTACACTAATCACTCTTAATTATTTACATGTAAAAGCTTTATATACACTACAAATAATTACATGACATCTCTCAAAATACGAATATTCATTATTATGAAACAAGAAATTTAAATCAACTGCAAATTAAACAATGTAAATACTCAACAATACAAAAACATTATGAATTAATAGTAATAAAATTATTGAAAGTATTTTCAGAACTCTCGATTCGAGTTTTGGAGTGTTAATCCATCGACAAAAAGGAACCAAAATATAAATAGTAGTCATTGTCTACCTCGTGTCGTTTACTAGCTGTCTGTCTGATATGTTTTTTACTTATAAAATAAATTATATTTCAGAAAATAATCAATAACATTTGACCAAACTTGTCTACACGCTTTATTTATTTACAAAAAAAAAAAAAAAAAAAAAAATATTATAATTAGATGTATAAATGAACGAATTTTTGTTAAGTTTCTTCAATTAATTTCAAAATGGTCGCAAATTGAAAATAATACAATTAGAATAACTTAAAAAGTATTTTATTTATAAAAAAGGTTACCCATGAGAAATTTTAAGGCGAATGTAAAACAAATTTAATGGTATATTGAATAAACAGGAACTGAATTATTGCAATTATTTAATTCCTGAGTTTCTCCAGATCAATTCAACAGCACAACAACAAAATGATAATCAGCTGACAAATTATTTGAAGCTGCCAAAAAATCACAGAAAAAGAAACGGAATAAACCACTTTAAAAGAGTTGTATTGTTTATTATTAATATTAAATTACTCATTATTTTGATTTAAAGTTTTTTTTAACATAATGGCAGATTATGATTTAGAAGCTCCCGTAATTTGTCTATGTTCGGTAATATACTATTATTAGAAACGAAAGAAGTACTTGACTTCATCAGAGATTTAGTAAATAAATTAACACATTTTTGTTAGTCGTTAATTAGTTGTTAATTATTCGTCTGTTAACTGATTATGGAAAATCTGTATACACCTATGGCCGGATTAATATTGCAATAATTAAGTTATTTGTTTTTAGATAAAAAAAGTAAGGGCCAATATACAACCAAATTTCTGTTAAAATAGTCTAAAACATGTCACTTAAGTAATTTTTTTTATAAAATTTATACTTTTAGAGTTATTTAAATTGAAATATTTCATATGACTACCATTTTAAAATAAATTAGACACAATTGAATTACTTTATTATTGTTATATATAATTATGGTAAAGAATTTGCATAAATTTGGTTAACTTTGGATGGGGAATTTGAAAAATATGATTTTTTACATAAAAATACAAACATAGACAATAAACGAAAAAAAGATGACAGATTTAATTTTTGGCTTTTTTGTATTGAAAATTTACTCTATTAAATTTTCAGTACAAATATTGGTTTTAAAGTTATTTAACTTTTAATATTTCTTATAGTTGCCATTTTGAAACTGATAAAGATAATTTTGTTTCTCTTTTATTTTAAAATACCGCTAACTAGGTTAACAAATATAGCAAGTTTCAAATTATTAGCTCAAACCATGTTTAAGATATAATTTTGTTAATAAAAAACACATATAGACAGACAGACACTTAACAAGGCGAGATAGGCCACATGTTTACAGAAACCTTTTGCTTATTTTTGTGTCTACTATCATATCCTGAAGTTGTACCAATCTCTCACGAAACACCCTGTATATATATAGTCTATTAAAGCCATGTTTACCTTGTTTCTTAGAAGACTAAGAAGAGGGTGGGTCAAAGACTCGCAATTAAGTTCCACAATAAACTAAATATAAAGTTTATTTAACAGTAAATTACGGTATGACACGTCAGTTACTATTAATGTATCTATGTAAAATAAAACATGCATTACAAGTACTGGTGTTTAATATGCCTTAAATACAGTCATAATTAAATAAACTCCGACAGTATTATTTAGATTGTCATATGGTTAATTTTCAATTTTATGTAGTTATAGTTCTACAATTTAACCTATGGGGCCGTAATAATTTTTCAATACAAATATTTTTAAAAATTAACTTTTTATTAAGTACAGTACAGAAAACCTATTTACAAGTACAGAAAATTAAAGTTTAAGATAGTTCCAAGTTCATAGGTTGGTAGCCCTGATTCTTATATTTTCTTGGCTATCAGCTGATTTACATTGTTGCATTTTCGTTTATTTTATTTTGGCTTCGTGCAATGTCAATAAGTTGATTTAGAAACATAGTTTTGAGCAAAGACCAGAGTGTTTATTGTGGATGAATATTTTAAATAAAAATCGTTTGTTTTATGTTACTAAAAAATATGCTTTCTAACATCAACTTCAAGCTAATGGTGAACTTAACAAATCTACTATTAACAGATTTGTTATAAAATTTAAAGTAACAGCTTACGATTTAAAAGAAACACCCTGTATGAACACATTAAAATAGATAAGAAAACAACACGTGTATCCAAGAACAAATTCTTATAAAACCACTAGAAATGGTAATATTTCAGAAGTGTAATTTATCCAGACCTAAGCGGAGAAGTTTCCATTTTTAAGAGTTGACAGCCCCAGATTCTCATGTTTGTATTTCCTTTCCAGCAATATTTCCTCTGTCTGACAGGTTCTGGAGGGTTGGATTGTTCACTGTTCCACGCCGATATTAAGCTATCATATCTCTCCCTCCTCCCCAACCAGCGATTTGTTTGAATACACGGGGAACGAGTAGTTTTTTAAAATTATTTTAGTTTCCTTCTTGCTTTAAGAAAATACAAAATTAGTTTAGGGGGATTTAAATATCAGCAATACATAGTTAAGCTGTTGGATTATTAATTATTCGAATAGAAGACAGTTAATTGTCGTTCGATTGTTCTTGGTTTATGTACAATCTACTTTTTTACTGATTGTTAACAGGTTTTGTAATGCAGTTCCAACCAACCAAAAGGCAATACTCCACTATTACATTGTACTTCTGAGCCTCTTGGGTGAACGATTGAATTAATCCAAACACACGCCCCGTTATGGCATTTCACTAATGAAATGGGCTTACAATTGCATTACAGCCCGAGCAATAAACCCGTTTCTGAATGTCAGATGGTTTTGACATCGTTACCAACTTCAGAGGGTGTCTAGTTGGAGAATTTTCTACCAACTTGAAAATTGTAGTACCGAAAAACAGCATATAATTATGACACCAACCGCTTAAGCCTAATATTAAAATATATACTTGAGACTATTCGTAAACAAGGTTTTCATCTCATCATAAATAACAAGGGAACAAAACAGTATAAATAAAATAAACTAGCTGATTAAAAAAATATTAATTTAAGATAGGTGAGAACAGGGAAATTTTTATTAATCTTATACAGTTATTTTTATTTAATATTAAAAAATTATGTATACGTTATTTTTGTTGGTTTTGAATATAAAAAAAACCTTTTAAAAGACTTAAGTATTTTAATATTTATCAGATAATGAGTGATGTTTTCTTTATTCAAATTAACATTAAACAAGTTTCTTAACACACCGAGCACTGTGTGATAGTTTGTTTCTTGTGTTTTTGTAATTTATCAGCCAATCAGCTAAGTATTCAACTTGTCGGAGTACAATTAAATGATCACTGTTGTCTCTCAGACGTGAGGAGTTAATTGTTAGGAGTTGTAACTGTTGGCCCAAGGATACGTGATGTATACAAGAAATCTTGTAAGACTTGGCAGGCCTTGTTCAACGTGTTGTTTGACTAATTGGATTAACGAAGACGGCTGTGGATCGTGCCTCGTGGGAACTTACAGCACTGTTGTGTAATTACCTTTACTGTTAGACTTAACAGACCTTGTTCAACGTGTTGTTTGACTAATTGGATTAACGAAGACGGCTGTGGATCGTGCCTCGTGGGAACTTACAGCACTGTTGTGTAATTACCTTTACTGTTAGACTTAACAGGCCTTGTTCAACGCGTTGTTTAACTAATTGGATTAACGAAGACGGCTGTGGATCGTGCCTCGTGGGAACTTACAGCACTGTTGTGTAATTACCTTTACTGTTAGACTTAACACGCCTTGTTCAACACGTTGTTTGACTAATTGGATTAACGAAGACGGCTGTGGATCGTGCCTCGTGGGAACTTACAGCACTGTTGTGTAATTACCTTTACTGTTAGACTTAACAGGCCTTGTTCAACGCGTTGTTTAACTAATTGGATTAACGAAGACGGCTGTGGATCGTGCCTCGTGGGAACTTACAGCACTGTTGTGTAATTACCTTTACTGTTAGACTTAACACGCCTTGTTCAACACGTTGTTTGACTAATTGGATTAACGAAGACGGCTGTGGATCGTGCCTCGTGGGAACTTACAGCACTGTTGTGTAATTACCTTTACTGTTAGACTTAACACGCCTTGTTCAACACGTTGTTTGACTAATTGGATTAACGAAGACGGCTGTGGATCGTGCCTCGTGGGAACTTACAGCACTGTTGTGTAATTACCTTTACTGTTAGACTTAACACGCCTTGTTCAACACGTTGTTTGACTAATTGGATTAACGAAGACGGCTGTGGATCGTGCCTCGTGGGAACTTACAGCTCTGTTGTGTAATTACCTTTACTGTTAGACTTAACAGGCCTTGTTCAACGCGTTGTTTGACTAATTGGATTAACGAAGACGGCTGTGGATCGTGCCTCGTGGGAACTTACAGCACTGTTGTGTAATTACCTTTACTGTTAGACTTAACACGCCTTGTTCAACACGTTGTTTGACTAATTGGATTAACGAAGACGGCTGTGGATCGTGCCTCGTGGGAACTTACAGCACTGTTGTGTAATTACCTTTACTGTTAGACTTAACAGGCCTTGTTCAACGCGTTGTTTGACTAATTGGATTAACGAAGACGGCTGTGGATCGAGCCACGTAGGAACTTACAGCACTGTTGTGTAATTACCTTTACTGTTAGACTTAACAGGCCTTGTTCAACGCGTTGTTTGACTAATCGGACTATAGAAGTGAAATGAATGAATTGAAATGAAATTAAAAAAGTCTTTATTTATATTACAAGAGGCGAAGTTAGGGCTGAAAAGCCCTCTCCACCACTCAACCACATCATACATGATAAAATATTATTTCAAATATAAATAAAAATTTACCAGGGAGAAAAATAGAAATTAGGCCTACAATGTACGAAGTAAAACACATAAATTAAAAAAATGTGAAACATTATATTTAAACTTAAAAATATTTTGACTACAAACTAAATCTCAAACAAAACTACAGTTATTCATTACAGTTATTCAAAACTACAATCATTCGGCACAATCACTTATTACCGCCGCCACCAGCCACTACTCCCGCGAGGCCGCACACCTCACCACCACCCCAAACCGAGTGCGCTTATCGATGGATCTGATATTATCTGGCAGAGCATTCCAGAGTCTACACGCAGAGATAATTAGGAATTTATTGAAAGTGGTAGAGTAGTGAACTGGAATAGGTAACATTGAATTTCCACGTCTCGTCCTATGCACAATAACTTGTGACAGGTAAACAAACTGCTCTGAAAAATAATTAGAAATTTGGTTTTGAAGAATATTTTACTACAAAACCAGGATATGGAATTGTCGGAGAGTGTTAACTTTAAGATGGATAGTTGGTAGATGATTGAATAACAAGATCCCTTCGCCTCAGGTTGAAAATAAATCTGATACAGTAGTTTTGGGAACGCTGTAATCTCCCCGTGAGCTCAACAGACATATCACTGATCACAGTAATTAAAGTGAATGGAAACTAGAGTCTTTTTTAACAGCAACTTACTATTTTTACATTGAGAGGAAAAAACATGTTAATGAAGACGGCTGTAGATCTAGCCGCATGGGAACTATCTACACTATTAAACAACACGAGGGAACGTTGTCTCTGTGTAAACTAGTCGAGGGCACGTCTTATACACAGTATTTACTAATGAGAGCCTGTACTAATACCGTGTGTATTGGGTGGGTGGGTGCATCTGTCCTGTGTGTAAATGAGTTGTGGTATCGTTTTCCTATTTTATTTAGATAACTCACATATTGTGGAAAGGAGGTAAGATAAGATTATTTTGAAGTGGAAAAGAATAAACATAATGTTAATTCAAAAACTCGGTTTGTATCACATTTATATTTTAATTCGTAATTTAAAGGTACGTTTTTAAAAGTTTAATGGTTGTCAGAATTTTAATCTTTTAAGAAAAAAGTTCTTACCAATTTCCCAAACCAAATTTACTTGGCGTATAGTGATCGTAAAATTAATTGCCTAGTAACATTTTAGTTCTTTAAATATAAATAATGAGTATACGTTACTTTTCTATGATTTAAGGCAATCAAGCAATTTTAAACATGTATGTTTATTGTAATAAGACAGTGCCTGGCCGTTACTAGAAATACAAGTCTTTCACAATGGTGTGATTGGATTGTTCATAGTTCTCTTAGTTCCTTTGTAAACAGCCTGCAAGTTGGGCACGCATAATTTCTGCACCGACAGTAGTTCCTACTTTGCCTTAAGTTGTAATATAACTCAATTAAAAACTTCCTAGGAGCCACTTAAACGTAGCGTTGTTCCAGTGAAACCTAGCGTTTTAGTTTTGCAATGAACAGTTTTCAGTAATTGTCGTATAACATTGTTATTGTTATAAATTTACCGTCGTATGTTTACACAGCATCTCTCATAATTTATCACGTAAAACGCCGTTTCTGCCATCTAGTACAACACTAACTTCTATTATTGACGAACAATCCAATCACACAGTTCTTCTTTGATTTTTTTATTTTTAGAAATAATAAAATACACACTGATAGAATATAAACGTGTTTTAGACGTTGTAATTTTGCTTAAAGGGATATGTTTGAGTTTCATAACTAGATTTTACTTTCAGAAGAGAATGTAAACGTTTATTTAGTGGTGGGTTTATGTTAAACTATATTTTCATGGGGTAGGCAATCAGATGATCCTTAAATTGCCAACTAAAAATATGAACCAATGTATAAGAGAAATAAAAATAAAGCGATGTTTAAATCTATACTTAACTAATTTAGTTTTCAGCCTAAATACATACCATACAAACGGTTAATTGAATTATATGGAAAGGTGTCTCCATTTTATCCCAAATGAAATGAAATCCCTTCATATGAAGTTCCTAAAAAACCATTATATACCTAGTTATCTTAGACGAAATATATTTATAAAGAGATATACATAGCTTCAATAAACAGTTTAAACGTTCTACCTAAAACCTGACGATAAACAGTTTTCACTGAACTCGACAATAAGATGTTTTTCATCCAACACGATACTACTGTGTACGTGAATGGGTGGGTGGGTCAGTACCACCGCATGTGTATAGGTGGGTGGGTGGGTCATTGTTAAAACCTGACGATTAAACAGTTTTCACTAAACTGGACAATGAAGATGTTTTCATCCAACACGATACTACTGTGTACGTGAATGGGTGGGTGGGTCAGTACCACCGCATGTGTATAGGTGGGTGGGTGGGTCATTGTTAAAACCTGACGATTAAACAGTTTTCACTAAACTGGTCAATGAAGATGTTTTCATCCAACACGATACCACTGTGTACGTGTATGGGTGCGTGGGTCAGTACCATCGCATGTGTATAGGTGGGTGGGTGGGTCATTGTTTTAAAACCTGAAGATTAAACAGTTTTCACTAAACTCGACAATGAAGATGTTTTTCACCCAACACGATACCACTGTGTACGTGTATGGGTGCGTGGGTCAGTACCATCGCATGTGTATAGGTGGGTGGGTGGGTCATTGTTTTAAAACCTGACGATTAAACAGTTTTCACTAAACTCGACAATGAAGATGTTTTTCACCCAACACGATACCACTGTGTACGTGTATGGGTGCGTGGGTCAGTACCATCGCATGTGTATAGGTGGGTGGGTGGGTCATTGTTTTAAAACCTGACGATTAAACAGTTTTCACTAAACTCGACAGTGAAGATGTTTTTCATCCAACACGATACCACTGTGTACGTGTATGGGTGGGTGGGTCAGTATCACCGCATGTGTATAGGTGGGTGGATGGGTCATTGTTAAAACCTGACGATTAAACAGTTTTGACTAAACTCGGCAATGAAGATGTTTTTCATCTAACACGATACCACTGTGTACGTGTATGGGTGGGTGGGTCAGTATCACCGTACGTGTAAGTGAATAATAATAGTAAAAGTTTAACTTTCAGCTATTCAACATTATTAATCATTATTTTATTATTGACTTCATCGCATTATTATACCACCATTTAGTTACCAAGTTAATGTAAAATATATAAAATATTTTTTAATCAACTAAGTCAGTTTAAATGTACTTATATCGTCAATATTGAGATTTCTATTACAATAAATGATCACTTTAAACAATAATATTAATTAAGTTCTCTAAAATGATCTAATATATATTTACCGTTAAATTTCATTGTTAGAGGATGGACATTTAATTAATTTGAGTTTAAAATAATAGCCTTTAAAAATATTTAAACGTAATAAATTAAACGTAATAAAAATAGATCACATATTTGATCACTTTTACAGTGAATGCTGTAAAATAACAATATAAACTAAATTACAGTATAAAATTGTTAAAATCTCGTAGTTATATGAATTGAAAGACTTCAAAAGCGATGTTGACTACAAACAGTTAGGTGTACAATCACTTCATGTTTTATGTAAAAGTATGGTACATATATTTACCGGTGAGTGAGAATTTCTTGGTTTGCAGCATTAATGAGACTGGAGTTCCAGGGACCAAAAGGGGCTTAGAGAGGGTTTACTTCACCTCGAAACTGATTTACATGGATTCAACACAGACTTGATGTTTCAAAACAATACTTACCAGGTACCGAGACGGAGATTTATTAATCAATGCATATTACCTGTTTATCAAATGTAAATAAATAACATAGCAGTACTGTGAGATATTTGTGGTGTGACACAAAACTGTGGGACAATCTGTTGTGGATATTGTTGACAATGTTTGTTGTACTTAGTTCTCTTAGTCAGTGGAAACTGCGTCCGCACAATGGTTGAATCCACACCACGTTGATCCAGTGAAACCTAGAGTTTTAGTTTTGCAACGAACAGTTTTCAGTAATTGTTATATAACATTGTTATTTTCACTTCAAGACGGTTATTGTTATACATTTACTGTCGTACTGTTACTACGTACTGAGGCAGCATCCCTCAAAATGTATCATGTAAAAACCATTTTTCTCCATCTATTGCAACACTAACATCTAATATTGACGATCACCCCAACCACAAAAGAGTAAGCAAAATAATACGATGTTGCTCTTAATGTAGACAGAGTTCTCGTCTAATAGAGTGATGTAAGGAAATAAATGTGTCAAGTAGTCAGTTCTATAGTTCACCACTGTAGAAGGCAACGGCAGCACAATCACCTGTCCCTCCCTCTCCGACCACTTCCAAATCCCCGTCTCTCTCCATCTCCCCTCTCTCTTTCTCTCCCCTCCCTCTCTTTTCTCTCCCCCTCCCCCCTCTACCCCCTCTCTATCTCCCCTCGCTCTCCCTCCTCCTCTCTTTCTTAATCTCTCTATATATTTCTCTCGCTCTCTCTCCCTCTCTATTTTTATCTCTCTCTCTATCTGCCTCTCACTCACACTCTATATCTCCCCCCCCCCCCCATTTCACATTAACTCTAAACATTGACAGCAGACTCTGGTGGCGAGGATGAGATGCATATTCTCCTCTGTAACTACTTCCGCCCCTCCCTAGCAACGTGAATTTAAATAAAACAGCGCTTTTTACCGGCCTAAATTCTAACTGCTACTGAGGCGCTCACTGCAGCCGTATGAAAACATCTGTTTCCTTTTTTCCCCTCTCGTGAAAACCACGCGAGAAGTTCGCATTGTCAGTGTTGGTTTTGACCGGAAGTTAGGGATTTGTGCAAGGAAGTGAATTTACTCATAGATTTACTAATATTAGTTAAGTAATATTTACTAAATATTGACCAGTAATATTAGTTCTGATTTCAAGTTAAGCTGTGGATATCTGGTTGGTGTACTAATAATAAATAACCCAATTTAAGGAAAAGTTAAATTAATTAATTATTTTAAGTAGCCGTACACTTTATGAAATTCATTCGCAACGCATATTCATACATGTCGTTATGATTGGTGATCTAAAGATAAATTAATAAATTATTGAAATAAAGAATTCTTAGGTACCCAACATACATTCCTATCTCAGATACCTTTCTCCAAATGGCCATACTATTTTACTTGAATTACTATATAAGTTATGTATCAAATATGGTAGCAATAATTTAATGGACATTTGTACTACACGCAAATTCCCCAAAAATATATTTAGTTAAAACGGAATAATACTTATAATAAAATGTTACTCTCCAATAAAAGTACAACGTGAAAGATGTTAAAATGCGTCGCAGGAATCTTAACATTGCTAAAATATATTAATAAAAATAAAATAAATACAATAATAAAATCAGATATAAAACAATTCTCTTTCTTTTTAAAATAATTGAGTTGGTTTGCTATGGAAAGAAATGTAATTGAAACATACTTAAAAAAAAAGATAATAATACGTACAAATGAATTTATTAGAACGTATGTTCGATAGTGGTTAACTATAGTCTTAATAACCACAGTATTGAAGACAATGCTTTTAATGTTAAAATAAATACAATGAAAGGGTAGGCGATATTTTGTCTTGTCTAAAGAGACAAATAAGAACGTCACGTTAAATAAGATGGTTGACTCTCTGATGTGTTTCGTCGACTGCAACACCTACGCCACATGCAAGACTTGTGGGGATAAATTGTTTTACAACGTCTGGTTGGATTAGACGATAACATATGGGGATTTACGTCAACACCCGCGTACATGTAAGGATTGTGACCATCTAAACAAACAAGATACTGTAATAATTTATTCAATAAGACTTGAATGAGACGTAGGTTTAACAGTTGACGTAACATCCCCAAATGTCACATGACATTATAAAGCAGTTAGCTCCCACAAGTCTTAATGTGGCACTGGTGGTTATTATAGTAAACGAAATATCCTGAAACGTGGACCATCTATTCCAATCTGACGTTGTAAAGCAGTTTGTAGCCATAAGTCTTACATGTGGCACGATGATGTTATAGTTAACGTAACATCCCCAAACGTCGACGGTCTAATCCAACCCGACGTTGTAAAATAATTTATCCCCAAAAGTCTTACATATGACACAGGTGTTGCTACAGTTAACGTAACATCCCCAAACGTTGACCGTCTAATCCAACCCGACGTTGTAAAATAATTTATCCCCACAAGTCTTACATATGTCACAGGTGTTGAACGTAACATCCCAAAACCTCGACCGTCTAAACCTAGCTGACGTTGTAAAACAATTTATCCCCACAAGTCTTACTTGTGGCACATGTGGTGCTACAGTTACGTAACATCCCCAAACGTTGACCGTCTAATCCAACCCGACGTTGTAAAATAATTTATCCCCACAAGTCTTACATATGTCACAGGTGTTGCTATAGTTAACGTAACATCCCAAAACCTCGACCGTCTAATCCTAGCTGACGTTGTAAAACAATTTATCCCCACAAGTATTACTTGTGGCACATGTGGTGCTACAGTTAACGTAACATCCCCAAACGTTGACCGTCTAATCCAACCCTACGTTGTAAAACAATTTATCCCCACAAGTCTTACTTGTGGCAAAGTGGTGCTACAGTTAACGTAACATCCCCAACCGTCGACCGTCTAATCCTAGCTGACGTTGTAAAACAATTTATCCCCACAAGTCTTACTTGTGGCACATGTGGTGTTACAGTTAACGTAACATCCCCAAACGTCGACCGTCTAATCCTAGCTGACGTTGTAAAACAATTTATCCCCACAAGTCTTACTTGTGGCACATGTGGTGCTACAGTTAACGTAACATCCCCAACCGTCGACCATCTAATCTAACCCGACGTTGTAAAACAATTTATCCCCACAAGTCTTAATGTGGCATAAGTGGTGTTACAGTTAACGTAACATCCCCAACCGTCGACCATCTAATCCTAGCTGACGTTGTAAAACAATTTATCCCCACAAGTCTTAATGTGGCACAAGTGGTGTTACAGTTAACGTAACATCCCCAACCGTCGACCATCTAATCCTAGCTGACGTTGTAAAACAATTTATCCCCACAAATCTTACTTGTTGCACATGTGGTGCTACAGTTAACGTAACATCCCCAACCGTCGACCATCTAATCTAACCCGACGTTGTAAAACAATTTATCCCCACAAATCTTACTTGTGGCACATGTGGTGCTACAGTTAACGTAACATCCCCAACCGTCGACCATCTAATCTAACCCGACGTTGTAAAACAATTTATCCCCACAAGTCTTAATGTGGCACAAGTGGTGTTACAGTTAACGTAACATCCCCAACCGTCGACCATCTAATCCTAGCTGACGTTGTAAAACAATTTATCCCCACAAATCTTACTTGTGGCACATGTGGTGTTACAGTTAACGTAATATCCCCAAACATGACCGTCTAATCCAACCCGACGTTGTAAAACATTTTAACCCCACAAGTCTTACATTGGGGCACAAGTGGTGTTACAGTTAACGTAATATCCCCAACCGTCGACCATCTAATCTAACCCGACGTTGTAAAACAATTTATCCCCACAAGTCTTAATGTGGCAGAAGTGGTGTTACAGTTAACGTAACATCCCCAACCGTCGACCGTCTAATCCTAGCTGACGTTGTAAAACAATTTATCCCCACAAGTCTTACTTGTGGCACATGTGGTGCTACAGTTAACGTAACATCCCCAAACGTCGACCGTCTAATCCTAGCTGACGTTGTAAAACAATTTATCCCCACAAGTCTTACATGTGGCACATGTGGTGCTACAGTTAACGTAACATCCCCAAACGTCGACCGTCTAATCCAACCTGACGTTGTAAAACAATTTATCCCCACAAGTCATACATGTGGCACATGTGGTGCTACAGTTAACGTAACATCCCCAAACGTCGACCGTCTAATCTAACCCGACGTTGTAAAACAATATATCCCCACAAGTCATACATGTGGCACATGTGGTGCTACAGTTAACGTAACATCCCCAAACGTCGACCGTCTAATCCAACCCGACGTTGTAAAACAATTTATCCCCACAAGTCATACATGTGGCACATGTGGTGCTACAGTTAACGTAACATCCCCAAACGTCGACCGTCTAATCTAACCCGACGTTGTAAAACAATATATCCCCACAAGTCTTACTTGTGGCACATGTGGTGCTACAGTTAACGTAACATCCCCAAACGTCGACCGTCTAATCTAACCCTACGTTGTAAAACAATTTATCCCCACAAGTCTTACTTGTGGAACATGTGGTGCTACAGTTAACGTAACATCCCCAAACGTCGACCGTCTAATCCTAGCTGACGTTGTAAAACAATTTATCCCCACAAGTCTTACTTGTGGCACATGTGGTGCTACAGTTAACGTAACATCCCAAACCGTCGACCATCTAATCTAACCCGACGTTGTAAAACAATTTATCCCCACAAGTCTTAATGTGGCAGAAGTGGTGTTACAGTTAACGTAACATCCCCAAACGTCGACCGTCTAATCCTAGCTGACGTTATAAAACAATTTATCCCCACAAGTCTTACTTGTGGCACATGTGGTGCTACAGTTAACGTAACATCCCCAAACGTCGACCGTCTAATCCTAGCTGACGTTGTAAAACAATTTATCCCCACAAGTCTTACTTGTGGCACATGTGGTGCTACAGTTAACGTAACATCCCCAAACGTCGACCGTCTAATCCTAGCTGACGTTGTAAAACAATTTATCCCCACAAGTCTTACTTGTGGCACATGTGGTGCTACAGTTAACGTAACATCCCCAACCGTCGACCGTCTAATCCTAGCTGACATTGTAAAACAATTTATCCCCACAAGTCTTACTTGTGGCACATGTGGTGCTACAGTTAACGTAACATCCCCAAACGTCGACCGTCTAATCCTAGCTGACGTTGTAAAACAATTTATCCCCACAAGTCTTACTTGTGGCACATGTGGTGCTACAGTTAACGTAACATCCCCAAACGTCGACCGTCTAATCCTAGCTGACGTTGTAAAACAATTTATCCCCACAAGTCTTACTTGTGGCACATGTGGTGCTACAGTTAACGTAACATCCCCAACCGTCGACCATCTAATCTAACCCAACGTTGTAAAACAATTTATCCCCACAAGTCTTAATGTGGCAGAAGTGGTGTTACAGTTAACGTAACATCCCCAAACGTCGACCGTCTAATCCTAGCTGACGTTGTAAAACAATTTATCCCCACAAGTCTTACTTGTGGCACATGTGGTGCTACAGTTAACGTAACATCCCCAACCGTCGACCATCTTCTCAAACCCGACGTTGTAAAACAATTTATCCCCACAAGTCTTAATGTGGCAGAAGTGGTGCTACATTTAACGTAACATCCCCAAACGTCGACCGTCTAATCCTAGCTGACGTTGTAAAACAATTTATCCCCACAAGTCTTACTTGTGGCACATGTGGTGCTACAGTTAACGTAACATCCCCAAACGTCAACCGTCTAATCCTAGCTGACGTTGGAAAACAATTTATGCCCATAAGTCTTACTTGTGGCACAGGTGTTGCTACAGTTAACGTAACATCCCAAACGTCGACTGTCTAATCCAACCTGACGTTATAAAGCAGTTTGTCCCCACAAGTCTTACTTGTGGCACATGTGGTGCTACAGTTAACGTAACATCCCCAACCGTCGACCATATAATCTAACCCGACGTTGTAAAAAAATTTATCCCCACAAGTCTTAATGTGGCAGAAGTGGTGTTACAGTTAACGTAACATCCCCAAACGTCGACCGTCTAATCCTAGCTGACGTTGTAAAAAAATCTATCCCCACAAGTCTTACATGTGGTGTTACAATTTACGTAACTCCCCCAAACGTCGACCGTCTAATCCAACCTGTCGTTGTACAACAATTTATCCCCATAAGTCTTACTTGTGGCACATGTGGTGCTACAGTTAACGTAACATCCCCAAACGTCGACCGTCTAATCCTAGCTGACGTTGTAAAACAATTTATCCCCACAAGTCTTACATGTGGCACAGGTGTTGCTACAGTTAACGTAACATCCCCAAACGTCGACCGTCTAATCCTAGCTGACGATGTAAAACAATTTATCCCCACAAGTCTTACTTGTGGCACATGTGGTGCTACAGTTAACGTAACATCCCCAAACATGACCATCTAATCCAACCTGACGTTGTAAAACATTTTAACCCTACGAGTCTTACATGCGGCACAGGTGGTGTTACAGTTAACGTAATATCCCCAAACATGACCATCTAATCCAACCCGACGTTGTAAAACATTTTAACCCTACGAGTCTTACATGCGGCACAGGTGGTGTTACAGTTAACGTAATATCCCCAAACATCAAAATTGTAAAACTGCATATTCATTTTAGATACTTAATGTTTTAACTTCTAGTGTTTTATAGATCCTGTGTTACTGAGTAATTGTGTAGTCCGAATATCTCCTTGAATGCGTTAACTACCGAATCATTCTTGTATTCATAAACTCTAAACATTAATAAAAGATCTTGAAAATATTAATCTCTATTATTTTAAGTTTTTGTTTTTTTGAATTTTTGAGGTATTTATTAAAATGTGTAACGTAATATTTACAGGATTTTGTTTGCTTAAAAATGTTTACTCCTTACTTAAGTGGACGTTAAAAGGTATTTGATAACTTTAAATTAACCATAACTGACATGTTTTTTAGGGTTTGAACACTTCTAGTATTTAACTAGTTCAATACGTTTCGATGAGCGTGAAACCCATCATGGCATTCTCCAGTATTACTGCATTAACGTATATTAAATATTTATATTGAAATAATAACACTATCACAACGCTTAAGCGACTACACAGTTATATATTAAGATCGAACTCTTTCTGAATAAAAATCAAGAATTAAATAAAAAACTTAATTACCTATCTACTGACATGATTGAATTGTTACCACACACTAAAACTCCCCACTTCATCCTGTAATATTGTGGAGGTCGTCAAAAACTAAATTACCTGATCACTGACATAACTACATTGTTACCACACACTAAAACTACCATCTTCGTCATGTAATGTTGTGGAGGTGGCCACAAACTAAATTACCTGACCACTGACATGATTGCATTGCTTCCACACAATGAATCACCCAGCTAAGTCCTGTCAGGTTATAGGGGTGGTTACAAACTAAATTACCTGACCACTGACATGATTGCATTGCTTCCACACAATGAATCACCCAGCTAAGTCCTGTCAGGTTATGAAGGTGGCCACAAACTAAATTACTTGACCACTGATATGATTGCATTGCTTCCACGCAATGAATCACCGAGCTAAGTCATGTCAGGTTATGGAGGTGGCCACAAACTAAATTACTTGACCACCGACATGATTGCATTGCTTCACACAATGAATCACCGAGCTAAGTCATGTCAGGTTATGGAGGTGGCCACAAACTAAATTACTTGAGCAGGGATATGATTGCATTGCGTCCACACAATGAATCACCGAGCTAAGTCATGTCAGGTTATGGAGGTGGCCACAAACTAAATTACTTGACCACTGACATGATTGCATTGCTTCCACACAATGAATCACCCAGCTAAGTCCTGTCAGGTTATGAAGGTGGCCACAAACTAAATTACTTGACCACCGACATGATTGCATTGCTTCCACACAATGAATCACCCAGCTAAGTCATGTCAGGTTATGGAGGTGGCCACAAACTAAATTACTTGACCACCGACATGATTGCATTGCTTCACACAATGAATCACCGAGCTAAGTCATGTCAGGTTATGGAGGTGGCCACAAACTAAATTACTTGAGCAGGGATATGATTGCATTGCGTCCACACAATGAATCACCGAGCTAAGTCATGTCAGGTTATGGAGGTGGCCACAAACTAAATTACTTGACCAGGGATATGATTGCATTGCGTCCACACAATGAATCACCCAGCTAAGTCCTGTTAGGTTATGGAGGTGGCCACAAACTAAATTACTTGACCACCGACATGATTGCATTGCTTCCACACAATGAATCATACAGCTAAGTCATGTCGGGTTATGGAGGTGGCCACAAACTAAATTATCTGACCACTGACATGATTGCATTGCTTCCACACAATGAATCAACGAGCTAAGTCATGTCGGGTTATGGAGGTGGCCACAAACTAAATTACCTGACCACTGACATGATTGCATTGCTTCCACACAATGAATCACCGAGCTAAGTCATGTCAGGTTATGGAGGTGGCCACAAACTAAATTTTCTGACCACTGACATGATTGCATTGCTTCCACACAATGAATCATACAGCTAAGTCATGTCAGGTTATGGAGGTGGCCACAAACTAAATTATCTGACCACAGACATGATTGCATTGCTTCCACACAATGAATCACCCAGCTAAGTCATGTCAGGTTATGGAGGTGGCCACAAACTAAATTACCTGACCACTGACATGATTGCATTGCTTCCACACAATGAATCACCGAGCTAAGTCATGTCAGGTTATGGAGGTGGCCACAAACTAAATTACTTGACCACTGACATGATTGCATTGCTTCCACACGATTAATCATACAGCTAAGTCATGTCAGGTTATGGAGGTGGCCACAAACTAAATTACCTGACCACTGACATGATTGCATTGCTTCCACACAATGAACCATCCATCTAAGTCATGTCAGCTTATTGAGGTGGCCACAAACTAATTTACCTGACCACTGACATGTTTCAATCTTACCGCACACTAAAACTCCCATCTACGTCCTTTCAGGTTTTGGAAGTGGTTACAAACTAAATTACTTGACCACTGACATGATTGCATTGTTTCCACACAATGAATCATACAACTAAGTCCTGTCAGGTTATGGAGGTGGTCACAAACTAAATTACCTGACCACTGACATGATTGCATTGCTTCCACACAATGAACCATCCATCTAAGTCATGTCAGCTTATTGAGGTGGCCACAAACTAATTTACCTGACCACTGACATGTTTCAATCTTACCGCACACTAAAACTCCCATCTACGTCCTTTCAGGTTTTGGAAGTGGTTACAAACTAAATTACTTGACCACTGACATGATTGCATTGCTTCCACACAATGAACCATCCATTAAAGTCATGTCAGCTTATTGAGGTGGCCACAAACTAATTTACCTGACCACTGACATGTTTCAATCTTACCGCACACTAAAACTCCCATCTACGTCCTTTCAGGTTTTGAAGGTGGTCAAAAATTAAATTCCGTCACTGTTGGATTACATTGTATTATACTGAGCACAGTAAATGGTCTTCCCATGTTCTGTCAGGTTGTAGAGATAAATATCAATTATAGTGGAGGTGCTAGGTACAAAAACGATCACATCTGGCAACCAATGTCCCCTTTTGATCTGGGATAGTAGATGGTTGGATGAGTCTAAAAAGCCTGAACACAAATTTTTTGACCCTCGATCGATTTATATGACGTCATCAATAAGGCTGCCAAAATCTGTTGACATGCTTGTGCATTTTACTGCGTAACTCTGTTTTGTAATTATATATTTACTCATATTATTAGTGATCATTACACAAGAGAAAACGCGCTTTCAGACGGTATACATTACACTAATGTTTACTTTAACTATACGAGAAATATTTGTTGCTTTATTTAAAGAATTGTTTTAAAAAAATTTTTTTATATTTTCCTAATGCCGTGAAATCCGTTATCTTTAGGTGAAAACACGTCCTATATTGTTTGATAGATAATTACCTTTGTATAAATAACTCATACTTCATCACAAAAAAAAGTTGCCAAAACAAAGTAGCTTTGCGGAGTAAAAACATCAAGGAAACGATATATTTGATATTGCTTTGGGAAAAAATATAGTAATTTTGTGAATATTAAAATATTAAATCTAATTATTGAAATTTTTGCTATTTATTAATAAATTTTGACTTTCAAAGGATTTTTCCAGTTTTATTTTTGTTTAAAAAAGAACATTAAAGGCATACTAATAAGATAAGTTTTAACTATCAATACTATACTTAGAAGAAAAATAATGTACAGTACAGAATTAAATAATATTCTATACATTACCAAATATATACTGTTAATATTGTACATCTTGACGTTGAAACGTTTAGATATCTTGAATCGGGATATGTGAAATGGATATATATTAATATAATATATACAATAATAATAAAAACAATTATTTCTTATATAATACTTATTACAAAAGTACCAGTACAGACAAGAAACAAGTGCACAACGTACAAGTAAGATTTGGGGCAAACACATACTCAGACCATTATTTATTTATTAAAAAAAAAAAAAAAAAAAAAAAAAAAAAAAAAAAAAAAAAAAAAAAAAAAAAAAAAAAATTGGTCTGAGTATGGGGCCAACACATACTCAGACCATTACCTCACAAGAATCAAAATCAAACTCACGCCAAGAGAATTCATCATAAGAAAATACACATACAGGAAGAAAATACATATACAACAAAAAAATAAAAAATCAGGCATTACATGAGAATAGGAGAAGGAACAGGCAAACAACTGGCGAACGATAAAAAAGAAAATCACTTAGAAAGCCAAAGAAATAATACCACTAAAAGAGAACACCAAACATCCATAGTGGAAGGGTGATAGTGATGAAGCACTACAGAATAGGATAATTGATTACAAAAAGTACAATAGCAATAGAACAGAAGGAACAGTACAAGAATTCAACAGAATAAGAGGATAACATAAAAAAGAATCAAGCAAACAAAATTCAATTTATGAGATTATTTCTTTTTGATCGTTCCCCAAGTTGTTTGCCTGTTCTTTCTCCCACTCTCATGTAATGCTTGTTTTTTTGATTTTTTTGTTGTGTGCCAACTTCCTGTATGTGTATTTTCTTCTGGTGCATTCTCTTGAGTGTGAGTTTTATTTTGATTCTTGTGAGGTAATGGTCTGAGTTTGCCCCTCTTCGCACTTGTACGTCGTGCACTCGTTTGTCGCTGTATTGTTACTTTTGTGATAAGTATTGTGTAAGAATTAAAAAACGTTACTATATTCCTTTCCCAAAGCAATATACATTATATAGTTTCCTTGATATTTTACTAGGCAAGGCTACTTTGTTTTGGCATATATTCACCAACTATTTGTGATGAAGTACAAGTTATGTATACAATTCGAAAGGTATATAGCAAACAAATACATATAGGATATGTTTTCACCTAAAGATAACGGACTGAGATAAACATCAAGGTATTTAGGAAAATATATAAAAAACTCAAAAAAAAAAAAAAACAAAAACAAACAACTCGTACGGTTAAAGTAAACACTAGTGTAATGTATACCGTTTGAAAGCACGTTTTCTCATGTTTAATAATCACTAATAATATGGGTAAATATATAATTACAGAACATATTTAGGCAGGAAAATGTACAAATATGTCAACAGATTTGGCAACCATATTGATGACGTCATAGAAACTGATGGAGGGGCAGAACAATTTGTGTCCTAGGCTTTTTCGACTCGTCCAATCATCTACTATCAAAAGGGCGCATTGGTTGCCAGTGATATGAAATATTTTGCCATTATTTTGTGCTTATCGACCCCACTATTATTACTTCCTGTCATCTAACTGTATCTGCACTTATTTTGCCTGATAATTAAGTATAATATTAATTAAGTTAAACTAATAATTAGTTCGGTTTGTTGGAAAATATAGTAATGTGTTTTACTGTTGTATACTGCAAAGAAATAAAATGATGTTAAAACACATTATATTTATGGAACATATTATATTTATATTTAAAAAATATTAGATTTATATTGTGCTAAGCAATTGTTACAGGCATGTTAAAGAATAATTATTTTCACTAACTTAGATAGCCAAGAAGTAAATCCAAAAACAGCAATAACAGTTCATCAAATAACTTTCCTTGATTTAAGGAGGACGTAAGAGGCTGTCTAATGCAAACCTAATGTAATTTTATGAGATCTGAAACATCTTTGTGATCTTTGTATTTTCGTTTCATATTGGTATCCAACTTGTTATTTTTTTTTATAATATATAAAATAAGACACAATATCAAGAGAATATATGTTTGTGACAGAAGTAAAAAACAATTGAATGGGAACTGAACTTTAATTTACGTATTATTTTATTTAATTTGAAAAACTATGCTATAAGATTCAAGTAACATTCCTCCTCTAAAAATAAAACAAAAAACCACATACAATAATTTTTTTCATTCATCTGTCACGATTGCTACTTGAGGAATTAAACACTGTGAGGCGCTAGTGTCGTGAGTACACTGAATTGTGAACATCAGCACTCTTAGCGTCAGAATCGCCAACTATCATCACTATGGTTTGAATGGAGGTCAGATTTTTCGAGTTGTGTGATTCTTCTTAATACGTAATATCAGTCAGGATAGTGATTAGAAAAATACACTATTAAGTTTACAGTAAATATTAAGTACTGGTGACAACCGTTAATCATTATCACTTTTTCAATTGATTGAACTTCATTATGTTTTGTTTTTATTAGTTAATTGAATATGAGACTATTTAATAAATTTATATCTTCCGATGAAATTTGTGCGATGTTTTCTCAACCACTGGTGGCACAGTGTTGTAACCCAGCTATTTGGGGACAAAGTGTCTGGGAGATTGTAGGTGATAGGTTCCATGCTCGGTCCTCTTAATACCGACACGACGTCCGCTCAATGGTTGCCATCGACGTGGATAATACTAGATAAGTCTGGAGTGTCCATGTTGAATATTAGTCAAGGTTCCGATGTTGTGTAGGGTAGAGAACTGAGTGTCAGGCTTGTCAGTTAGCTGAAAATCAGAGCAACGCTACGTGGTTCGTATTCCACACAAAGCTGTAGGTCCCATAGTTACCATAGCTATTGGGCTATCCATGAATATTCCTTTCTGAGCTGTCAAACTCAGATAGTAACTATGACTACACTCGTTTATCTACACTCAACTCACTCATTCACCCCTTATATTTACCCGTATCTCTATGATCGGCGTCTTAGATATGAATAATATATGAACCTACAAACCCAATAATTTGCTAGTATAAGAGTACGCAGTATCCACAGAGTAAAAATACTTGTTAAGTACAAGAAAGTCGTGAACGTTGGAACAATTTATTTACTACTCATTCTGTAAATAACAATAAATTATTTATGATGTTACAAAGTCTTGTTTTATGACTGAAATAAGCAAGTCAGCAATTCATTTAATTGTTAGTTTTCACCGAGGGAGTATAATGCCCTGAATGCCACAGTAAGGGGTGTCACGTTGCATTAAGCGCCGGTTCTCTGAGGGCTTACTGTGTCGTGTTGTTGGGTCCAGTCACGTCAAATATCGAGTGACGTATGACCGTTTGTTGATAGTGTCAATGGAATATTGTACAGTGTTACTAGCTGTTTTATTTAAATTAGTTAATTTAACCGTCTACTAAATTGTTGGCTATTGATTTATAACTACGTAAGAGGAAACACTTTGTAAAATGTTTGAACAAAGCGTAGTCGTTTGTAGCTGAGTACTTTGTGATTAAACATTTTAAATGTGTTTACGTAATACAGAAATTAACGACATTCAGTAGGAATAACTGAAAATGAAGTTAAACTTTGAAAATGAAAAACTTGCTTTGCTCAAAATAAATACTAATTGTAACTTAAATAAATTCTAAAATATTAAATCCAAAGCTTAGCATGTTCTGTATACATATTTATTTGAAAATTTTGAACAAACATCTCAAATTTCACTATAGGCAATTGATATCTGTATTTTGAATAAGAATGTCATTTTAAACTTTCCAGACAAATTTTTAATATTTTTTTAATAAAGATAAAATATCTATGAAATGTATATAATTAATACTTTATGTAAATTGCAAATTCTTTGCTAACACTAGAAAAAAAGAAAAAACGAACAGTTTTACGTTCGTTTATTAACTGATGATGATTATTAGTTAACACAAAACTGTAGGAGCTGACTAATTTATATACGTATAACAACTAACAGTTCGACATCGAGAAGCAAATATAGATATTTAAGCTTGATTCATAATTTTGTAATATAACTATTATTGTACATTTTCAGCCAGAACACCCTTAAAGTACAGCCACGTAAGTTACGATTAATTGTTATCTTGTGTTGTCCTACTTTTCGATATACTGTTTGAAAGAAGATTATAACTTTGTGGTTAATAAATTTGTACTGTACCTATTATTTTTTTTTACTTTGAATCAAAATCAAAAATAAAATTATCCAAACATCATATATTATAATATGATTACTTTGAGGTACATAAATGGAATTCAAAATGGAGGGAGTCGTTACTTAACCTAATACTTTTAGGCTGTTAATGTCAAAATAACGAACATAATACACTGTCTTTCATTGTAAATAACAAAATAAAAATATTACTGTATCAAAAACATAAGATCTTAATGACACTTGAAAGTGCTTAAAAGTTCACTTAAAATTTTAGTTTAAGAGATTTTTGTCACAAATATAAATAATATATCCGAAATTATTAGAAAAAATTATGAACTTCAGTTTTAAACTTGAACTTTAATTTTTTACGTATATAATGGTGACTAGTAGTTTATGAAACAGAAAAATGATGCGAGGAAACGTTGTCATGTCGGTGGAACGGTTTGTAATTAGTTATTTAAACAGCACTGGCTTTAAACATCATGGACCAATATATAACTACCATTAAGATTTTATCTATTTGATGGAATTTTGAACTTACGTGTACCCGAGTTTGAAGGCTGTTAACCGAGAAACTAAGAAGCCTGTGAACAATCCAATCACGTCATAGCTTTCCTAGTTTAATTGTACGTTAGAAAATTTTATATTTTTTATTTTAATAAAAACCTCATGATTTTTATCCTAATTTGGTTGAAAAATTACCGAAACTTTTACTAGTTTTCACTGGACATTGACCTTAACCCTTTAATGTAAGTAATATATACGAGTATTTCAATATGTAATTGTCAAGAATGTTTTCTAACAGGTTTACAAGTTTAATAATTTTAACTTTTAATAAAGTTCTTATCAATTTCCTGACACAAACTTTTTTTGGCTTGTAGGAATCGTTAAACCTGGTTAGGTTGGAATTCTTATTACATGTATTGCTACGGTACATTAATTTTTATATGCGAAAGACATGGCAGAAGTTTAAAACTGCTTTAAATAAGTTTAAAATTCAATTATATTAATCATTTTAAAATTAAATGCAATCAAATAAAGGACTTTTGAGTAATAAACGTGTAAAGTTGATGCACAGTGAAAACTAGTTACAATTTCAGTACAGTACATGTTTTGTTCCAATTAGGATATAAATTAATTGCATAATTCATGATGTAAAATTAAACGGGGAAAACAGTGGCGTAATTAGTTTGTCATATGGTTATTAGTAAACAACGTACAAACTCAAGGTCACATAATTTCTGCACCGACAGTAGTAATTGAATTATATATATATACAGAGTGGAAAGTAAGCAGTACTGGGACGGCTTAATTTTATGTTAACCTTTACGAATTGAGATAAATACTTAACGTGTTGTTAACGAACATCAAAGACTTATTTTAACACGTATTCTCAACAGAATACGTCATATATAGAATAGTGGTCAACACCGCTACGTATCCAAGGGGACGGTCCACAAGGGGTTGGAGGAAAAGTTTAAATAGGAGCGACGGTCGAGTTGTATATCAAGTTAAAGGTCTTTATTAGTAGAACTAGGGGCCACCCCTGCACGCTTCGCGTATCAACCGCGCCACTCGCTACGCTCGTGAGGGAAGCTCTGCTACAAGCCCCTTTATTGAAATCGCCTTACGGCCTCGTACGGCTTCCGGCCTCACCCAGATGCTACAATGGATTGTAGCAACAAATCCATTAGTGGAGTTCGGCATTACGACTCGAGAGGAAGGTCAGCCTACGGCCTCGTCAGGATTCTTAACCAGTATGACCATAGATTTTGGTTTTCGGTAAGTGGAGCCCATAAACATAGTCTTCTCTAAAATCTGATAGTATGTTATTAATTAAAAGAAGAATACCTAGAATTTGATACCCCACTTGTGTGTATTAGTTTAACATTACCCAATTTTACGTTTTGGAGCATATTTTTTATTTAGCGGGGGGGGGGACAGAGCCCTTAAATGTCATATCTTCCTAAAATCTACCCCACTTGGGCGTTTTATTTTAATATTACCATTTTTTTGGTTTTCGGAGATTTTTTTTCGGTTTTGAGGCATATACACCTTATTTATTATTGGGCCTTTTCAAAATATGATGGTATATTTGGATTCAGGAGAAAAATATCTTTAAATTGATATCCCGCTTGAGCAGATAATATCAGAATTAAAAAATTTACTTTTTAAAAAATTCAGTTTTTAGGCCCCCGATACCCAACATTTTTACGTATTAAGCTGAAATTCATATATAAGGTGCAAGTTTGTTACGAGTATAGAACTGAGATAGTTTGACAATTGTACTCAAGCTTTTTTTCAAGTAAGGTCATAGAAGCTACTTTTTTATGATTTTTCCATAAGAAATACATTGGGGCAGTTTTGGGGTAAAAAAGGCCTCCATCTAGTTTATGAGTTGAAAAAGTCAAGTTTTGTGAATATTGCTGGAGGTTTCAGACCGTGAGCTTCAATTCAAGTATGTACTTTACGGTGGTAGGACACCGGGAAGAGCCTCAACATGTACGCCAGTCAGTGAGTGAGTGATCCCAATACATGTACAGATATAAAATGCCGCAAACCCAAGCTCAAGCGGTTGAGTCTAGCCAAAATGGCAAGTGATTTTCCTGCAGTTAAAAATTATTTATTTTCCTTGATAGTGTTTTAAAAATCATGTTTACAACTTTTGAGTAAGCTTAAATGGTTGGAAACCCTACACACAACAAATCTAAACACAGTGTATTAAAACCATGCAACACATTTCAATATTGTTCCACTAAAAAATAAAAAGTTATTAGCAATAGTTTGAAAATTCAATCACCTGCCATTTTGGCTGGAGTCAACTATTTGAGGTTATATTTGCAACATTGTATTGTACTAATTAAGACCTACAATTTTATATACAACTCGACCTATGTTCCTATTTGAAACCTTTCTTTCGACTTCCCCTGAATACGTAGCGTTCAACAGAATATTGTTAAAATAGGCTCTGATGTCCATTAACAGCATGTAAAGTTTTGCAGCTCATTTCCTAATAGTTAAAATAATATTAAGCCGTCCAGGGACTTAATTTACACCCTCTGTACGTCATTTAATTTTGAAAGCAAAGTTAAATAGATTTTAAAGAATAATTGACTTTTAAAACAAATGTCTACACAGGATTTTTCATATATAAATTTAAACTATTTTTATTCAACAAAGCAAAGCCCATATAATCTTTAGGCTTTTTGGGGAAATGAGAAAATTAATCTTAGGTTGTTTCAGTAATTAAAGAGGCTATAAATTTCATTAGAAGGCCTTGGCAATATCATTAATAGTAACCTTTAACATCAAATTAAGTTTGTATGCTGATACAAAAACAACATTTGTTTTTACTTTTTACTGATTTAATGATTGGAAAACCGTAAACAATGATACTTATTTTCAGTGGGTATAAAAAATATTCCCATATCCATTTAAGATAATGCTGTTTTTTTATTTTATTCTTTTATTGCAAACGATCTGATTAAAATAATATATTAAAGTTTATATCTTTTAAGAACATCATTTATTAACTATTCAAAATCCGTCACAAAATATTAATATAGATACTAGTTTAATTAAAGTATGATTTTCATTAAAAAATAAATAAATAAAAGCAATTGACAAGTGAAAAATATAATATGTAAACAAAATAAGATGAATTTTGAAACATTGTGGAATATGTTTTTTTCAAATTCTCTTTTAAACCTTTGTAAACTATTAGCTTTAATAAGCTAACTGTACCTTGTGGTTTATATTTTCATAATTTTAAGTATCACTTTAAGGGTGGTTTCCTATATCAAGTTCAACCCCTACCTATCTAGTCATAGCTGCAATGGTAAAATATACCATTCGTATTAATTTACTTCCAAGTTAGGATAATCTTAATCAATCAATTGAGAAACTTACTTCGGTCTTAGAATTTCGTCACATAAATACCTATATGTTGTAATAATTCAAACATGACTCATATTGACGCTTTGTACATTTGTTGGTATGATTTAAACCTGCATAGATTCACTTAAACTTAAGGTCGGTTTAGACAGAAAGTTGTTCTCATTTTGGATGTCTATTTTTTTCAAATGACAGGAGAGATAAAATAATAAATAAATAGAGAAATAAATTAAATAATAAAAGTAAACTATTCCTTATACTACAATCTAAATTTATGTAAACCAAGATAACCTCTCAGGAAATAAGAACTTTTTTCCATCATAGGTTGATAACATTTTTGATCACGTTTCAAATAATGTATCATACTACAGTGTGTAAAAAATGAACGACCCGATTTTAAAAAAAGTTAAATTTATTAGAACAAGGGCATTATACAAGCATATTTGACATTAAAATATTCACAAAAGAATGAAGTTTACAAAAATGTATATAAATTGTTCAATACATCCTCCATTTTCAGCTCGGATGATATCTAGTCGATAGCTGCGATGAATTCGTCCTAAACCGTGCGTAAGGTATAAGAAATTTAGCTGTCAATTTGATGTCATCCGTGCTGAAAATGGAGGATATATTGAACATTTATATACTTTTTTGTAAACTTCATTCTTTTTTGAATACTTTAATGTCCAATATTTAAGGGTTAAGCATTTGTTTTTAATAAATATATTAATTTAAAATCAGAAAATTCCTGTTGAAACACCATTTAGTTTGTTAAGAATGCGTATTTTAATAAAAAAAGTAGTTAGTTGTATAAATAAGTTGAAGGTTTTTTTGGATAGTAGAAACATAAGTCTTATTATAATTGTAATGGTTTAATCTTCTCATGCTTAAGTAGTTTCTATCTTTTCTTTATTCAATCATTGATTTCATCAAATACATACAAACATTGTCCTTAATAAACTCTCTAGCCAAATTCGATAATTAATTGAGAGCCGAAAGTAATATATAGTATACTTAATTTAAACAAACATTTTTATATTACTAGCATATCTAGCAAACATTAAGTTAGAAAAAAATTGATAAATAAATTAAACAAAATATTAAAGAGATAAATTCAAATGGCATATAAATAGTTACAACTATTGCAATAGATAAATAATTTTTACAAGAAGTCTAAATATAATTTTAAAATATCAAAGAAAACTGAACATAAAAAAAAAAATGGACTCCTAAGGAATTTGCAATGGGAAAGGACCTTTCTTATCTTAAAATTATTTACAGTATTGTCTAACTTTATAGCTTCCACTTTCAAGTTTTAGTTGGCTGTGACTTTAATAAATTATAGCTTCAGAAACGTTTTGTAAGTTTAACCACTTAATATTGAAGAATCTCAAACTTATCGAAATTTTTATAGAGTACAGTTGAAATATAAAATAATAAAAATAACACATTTTTTTCATGTTTTAGTAAATAATTTGCAACGTTTGATAATTACTGATAAATAAACCAACAAGGAATGACGTCTAAAAATCATTACCTGAACGTTTTTAAGTTTGAGAACTCCATTAAAAAATATGTTTATTAAATATTTATTATTTTATAATACGTTACCTATCATGGCTATAAAAATAAATACCAGTTTCGTTATTATTGGTTCATTGTGAGCGAGAAGCTGTAAAAAGGGCAGTGTTTAATCCCTCATTAACAACCACCCACCCCGCCTCTATCTAACCACTGTGTATTTCATTAGACCGGATTTGACAGCCTCAGACCCCCTGATTGTGTATTGCTTGGTAGCCAATATTGCCTTTCTCCTGGCGGATTTCTGACATGGCATTTATTTTTGTCGTTCAAGATATTACAGATATCTTTTCGTCTCTTTTTAGATGGTTTATTTGCATTAGTATTTGATATTAATACATTTTTGGTTTATGAAACATTTTACTGGAGTCAGGTAACTGAAGTTTATCAAATTTCCTCGTGTGAGAAAATCCACTAGTACTGAGTTTTAGTGTATTTCCACATTGTTGTAATGAAGTATAGCACTGGTGTAGATCATAATTACCCAGGACACATATTATTACTGTTATGTTTTTATTTAACTATTATGTATAATAAACTGACATGTGTTAATTTTATATTTGTTCTTTTACAGAACAGAAAGTTTTATTTTATTAGAATAAATTTGATTTAGTAAACATTTCATTTTACTAGTTTATCATTTTCTCTAAAATCTTCTAGATGCTAAGGCTTTCATGATTATACATCAAACATTAAACATTTCAATTGTTATAACATTCTATAACAATACTCACTTTACAATTTAAGCGTAAGTGTAATAAAATTCTATCAATAACGTATTAAAATCGCTCAGGGGCTGTGGAGGGCAAAGGTCAATGTTCTAATCCCCTACTGAGCTAACGGTCTGTACTTGACACGTAAAGTGAAGTTTAAGCAGGCCTATATGAAATTGCGAGTGAAGAAAAGAAAAATACTCGTTTTAACCGAAAGATATCCGATTTTGTATCCGTATAATTTATATTATATAATATTTAAAAACTCTAAGAGCATTGGGTGTTTAATGTGACTGTAAAACATATCATAGTTTTACTATTAAAATTATATATAGTGTCAATCGATTGCCGTATTTATTAAAATTGAATGCAAACAAACCAAACAATTAAGGGTCACAGCATACATAGCCTATTAATATAACTTTTAAAAACAAAGCTCGACTATAGTAATTTTTCCAGCGGAGAGAAAAAAGTGTTTGAAGTAGAACATTGACACGAAACAGTCTGTGACTAATTCGGTTGTGGCCACTTGCTGGGGGAGGGGGGTTTATGAAAGGCCAAACCATTTGTACCGTAAACGTTGGGGCTAACATTTTATTAATTGTTAGATTCGGTAATTCATTAATAAATAATATGTACAGATAAGAACTATAATGAAAATGTATTTTTCTTATTGTTGTAAACTTCCATTATTGTTTAGTAAAGCAAATTTTTCTTTTTGTATTTTTTTTAATTTAGACGATTGCGCTCTAAAAAGAGTATTCGTAATGAACTTATTATATTTATTATACTTTTATTGAGTTTAAGACTAGTAATATGTAAGCAATACTTTTAAAAAATGTGTAAACAGTTACGAGGTTTTTTTACATATAACGTTTTTAATTTTTACTTTTATGACCGTGATTGTGAAGTGAAAATTAAGTTTAGTGAATGCGAATGTAATATCAGTTACAATTTAAGATCTGAATTTGAATATAAAGTGTCAATAACTAATAACTCAATGAGTTGTAACAGCTATTGCTTACCAATTTAGCTTCAGTACGAATTTGAGATCGAATGGTACATTTTTAATTTAAAGTTATCAAAAACGAATACATAAAATTAAATAATTTAGACTGATTAAAAAAAGAACTCACTAAAACTAAAATAAAAAATATTATATGAGACAATTTGTGTGTCAAAGTATGCTATTCTTTAGTTCGAGTACTACTTTTGTCAGATATCGGACGGTGGTTGTTTTTTAAATGGACTCCCATAGAATCGGGTTTTCAGTTATACGGCGGACGAATTTTTCATACCGATATTTTATTCGATTTTTTTGTGCCAAAACATCTTATAATTACTGTTGTTTCAAAGATATATCTTGGCTTTAGATTCATCGTGATTGATATTGCGTTTGGAGATGAGCAACTCTTCCTGTGTATTTTAAAAGGCACAACATTTCGACAGGCACACAACTTTAGTCGTTCTTAAATGTTACTTGCTGATTTAACCTACATTCACATAACAACTACAAATTAGAATACGTAATATTATAGTTTGATAAGTAGAATATTACCTATTGGTGCACAATAAAAGTTTATATCAACGAAATTACAAAATGTATAAATATTACTATAAAATACAAATATATTTTATTTATTGTAGTATTCCTATTATGAAGGGGCCTATAACTAGTACCTACTACTTCACTGCAGTTTAAACCTATTGGCGTTTTTAAGACAAATGTATTTGTAAGTGTGCTAAATAAAGGTTGTATCTAAGATCACAGAACATATATTTTTAAATCAACATATTAACATCCTGATTTTTTACTGTTCTTTAGCTAGCTTAGTATTTAATATTTTATTTGAAGAAAAATACATCGGACACCAGGACACCTGGTGAATTCGGAAGGATAGGCCTAAAATGATTCTCTGACAATTTTACTTTCATGACACTATTTGGTCCATTTGGTAAGAGCGTTAACCCCTTCCCGCTACAGTCCAAAGAATACCATTGGCTCTTTACTCACGGGAATCTAAGTGAAGCTAGTATTCTTACCAAGATGGCGGCCCCATCCATCGTCTGTTGAATTCTAGACGGAAGCTGAGCGTTAATTGAATTTTAAACATGTAATGCAGTATTGTGACTAAACCTTAGTCTTCCTACCTTCCCAATGCAATTGAGCTACCACAGCTGGTTGCAATGACAGCAATAAAAAGAAACAGGATGTAATGCCTTTTTACTTTCAACTATTACGAAATCAATTAATTTCATTTTTTGATATAATACTGTAACAGTATTATAAAGTACATTAGTACAGAGTGTGTAAAACAGCCCTCCCATACACATACGGTGATATTGACCACCCGCCCCCCCAAACACATAGCCTACTATAGTATTAACTCACCCACCCTCCCATACACATACGGTGATATTGACACATACGGTGATATTGACCCACCAGCCCTCCCATACACATAGCCTACTATAGTATTGACCCACCAGCCCTCCCATACACATACGGTGATATTGACCCACCAGCCCTCCCATACACATAGCCTACTATAGTATTGACCCACCAGCCCTCCCATACACATACGGTGATATTGACCCACCAGCCCTCCCATACACATACGGTGATATTGACCCACCAGCCCTCCCATACACATACGGTGATATTGACCCACCAGCCCTCCCATACACATACGGTGATATTGACCCACCAGCCCTCCCATACACATACGGTGATATTGACCCACCAGCCCTCCCATACACATAGCCTACTATAGTATTGACCCACCAGCCCTCCCATACACATACGGTGATATTGACCCACCCGCCCTCCCATACACATACGGTGATATTGACCCACCAACCCTCCCATACACATAGCCTACTATAGTATTGACCCACCAGCCCTCCCATACACATACGGTGATATTGACCCACCAGCCCTCCCATACACATAGCCTACTATAGTATCCCCCACCCTCCATACACATACGGTGATATTGACCCACCCGCCCTCCCATACACATAGCCTACTATAGTATTGACCCACCAGCCCTCCCAAACACGTACTGTGGTATTGACCTATCCGCCCACTCCTACACGTACTGTGGTATTGACCCACCCGCCCTCCCGTACGTGTATGGGCGGGTGGGTGAGTTAAGGCCACAGTACGTTTAAGGGTGGGCGGGTGGATTAATGCCACCGTACGTGTATGGGTGGGTGGGTGGGTTAATGCCACCGTATGTGTATGGGTGGGTGGGTGGGTTAATACCACCGTACGTGTATGGGTGGGCGGGTGGATTAATGTTACCGTACGTGTAACTGGTTTCAAGCTGTTTTACTCAGTTTAATATGGTGTTTAAAATGAATGATTTAAATTTTATCAAATGTTTAACCTGTAAAAAATAGGTTACATTTTTAGGTTAAATCAGCTGTGCCCATCTCAGATGGCGAATATCGGTTTCCACTACTACTGCAGGATAGAATGCATTATGACCACTCTTCTTTATTATTTGTTCTGTAAAGTTGGTAGTTGAATATAAATTTGTGGAATATAAAAGTGGGTCTTTGACCTAAAACAGTAGTTCTTCTATTCAAACCTCACAATGTCATCGGTATTAATTTATTTGTCTCAATGACGTTACATAATGTTTTATATTTCTTTCAACTTCGTTATTTAGACTAATGTATGTTACGAAAAGTATTAGGAAGTTATAGAGAATGAGTAATGTTGATGTATTAGAAAAGATATCAAGAACAACTGTAAAAAGAAAACTAATATAGTTGTCGAATAGGTAAAAATACCTTGTTCCAAGCAACAGTTAAACTGTGTAACAGTTTCAAGTAATAGGGAAACAATAGTGGAACAACAACATGTAAAACAACAAAACTCATTAGGTAATAACATTGTCAAAGGGAGTTTCGTAGTGAGTTTAACAACACGCGTTCTTGTGAACAATCTTGTTGTTTAAAATTCGACTTTTATAGTTTTTAGCGCTGTATAATATTATTACTGAGGTTGATCCTGAAGGTAAAAAGTTAGATGATCAGCGGGTCTCTTTAACTAAATTAATATAACTATCGATGTAATGGCTGACAATGAATGTATAGAATTCGACAAGTGTTAAAACAACTCCGTATTTATACTTGAAATGAAACTTTTTGAAAAATTCTCTTAGTTATTACAGTTATTTTTCTTAAGCCATTTTCTTATTAAAATGTATTAATAATTAATTTCTAAGGAAAATAATAATAGGTTTAAAAAATTATACAATTTGTAAATGTCGTTTCTAAATTTACTTATACTATCTCATGCGTAAGTTTGTTGAATGCACTTTGACACTTTGTTTACAAATAGTAAATATATCGCGTGAAATGTCATATAATTTACCCCTTATGAGTTAAACACATTGATTTAAGGCTGAGTTAAACTTAACCCACCGTAATTATAAAAGATATAATCAGAACGGTCTCGTGGGACAGTGACTATCCGTTGGGACCCTAGGGAGTTTAATGTCACTTCCAGGGGAGGGTTCCCTAGGGATAGTTGGAATGTGAACTGATTACCTGGACGTTATATATCCCTAAGCCTGTATGTGTGGGCGGGTGGGCCAGTACCACAGAGCCTGTATGGGTGGGCAGGTTGGCCAGTACCACTGAGCCTGTATAAGTGGGTGGGTGGGTCAGTACCACAGAGCCTGTATGGGTGGGCAGGTTGGCCAGTACCACTGAGCCTGTATAAGTGGGTGGGTGGGCCAGTACCACTGAGCCTGTATAAGTGGGTGGGTGGGCCAGTACCACTGAGCCTGTATGGGTAGGCAGGTTGGCCAGTAACACTGAGCCTGTATAAGTGGGTGGGTGGGCCAGTACCACTGAGCCTGTATAAGTGGGTGGGTGGGCCAGTACCACTGAGCCTGTATAAGTGGGTGGGTGGGCCAGTACCACTGAGCCTGTATGGGTAGGCGGGTGGGCCAGTACCACTGAGCCTGTATGGGTGGGGAGGTTGGCCAGTACCACTGAGCCTGTATAAGTGGGTGGGTGGGCCAGTACCACTGAGCCTGTATGGGTGGGGAGGTTGGCCAGTACCACTGAGCCTGTATGGGTGGGGAGGTTGGCCAGTACCACTGAGCCTATATAGAACTGTATGAACTGTATAGAACTGTATAGCCAGTATATATGATTGAAGGGAAATATTTCTCTACACAGGTAACATCTTATTAAGTTAACGAGGTGTTATTTCAACTGCAAAAATGGTATCACCATTAGCAGATAATTGTATATGGCATTTGTTTATGTCAAATAAATATTATTAAGACATACAAGTGTCACTAAAGTTCCACATATCCCCATTAACCTTTGGTCATTCATTACAACTGAACATTAACCTATTGTAAATGAAAATAGTAAATATTCATTATACATAACGACACACAAATTAGAATATGTCACTGTAAATTATTAACTTAAAATACAATTATTTTTCAAACAATACTTTATTCTTAATTCACGCCACAATGCTCTAACGAAATGACGGAGAGATATTTAGCCAACGGCATTGTTATTATTTTGTAAAGATCTCTAATACGGAATGTCACTCAATAGGGGTTTCCATTTAATTATTTTTACACCCCTAAAGACATATATTTTCATTATTGGGGTGAAATTCTCAAACAAACCAATTGGTTATTTGTTTGCCTTATAAAGCTAACCCGGATATGTGCTGTAGGATTTTTTACCGCCCTTAAAATCGTGTACTCTCAACAAAATCAAATTCACCTTACAAACACTCAAGTTTATTGCTATTATTTATGTAATATTTTTAGTAATTGTTATTTTAATTCATAAAAATTTGATTGGGTAGTTTGAAATTAAACGCTCTAATTAACTAACTTAAATGTATCCATCCGCATAAGTAGGCATATAATTAATTTCATTAAATATTTACATTTTAATTTAAGGTTCCAGTCCATTCTTCTAGACATATCTGACCTCTTACGCCAAAACAGCGCCTTCCAACTGTGAATGTAATTTGTATGTAGAATGTGTTTTACCTACCCCAATATATCACGGCACTCTTATTGCATCAAGGCACTGGTCATATTTATAAGGTGAGTTTGTGCTGACACACCCACCCACTCACTTGAATTTACAGTGTTGATGACCTCCCACCCACCATACACATACACAAATCCTTGATTGTCAGCCAACATTAACACAAATCATTACATGGCCGATGTCTCTAATAATTTTTTCTCTGGAAGGATGTGTCATATCAATTTAAATTTTTTTCTTTATGACCTTAAAAATTGGCCTGCCCTTGACAACTCTACTCAATACCTCTCTTCATTTCTGTCCTTGTCTGTCCATTTGATTCCCACAATTTTTCTTCATGCCAAAATTTCAAATGCTTACACCCTAACTTTATCTCCCTTTCTACACATCTATGTTTCTACTCCATGTAGTAAAACACTCTTCCAATTTATTTCTGAGTTCCATATCAAATTTACTGCTAAGGATCCTCATTTTGCTATGAACTGATGTTTTATCCACACCTATTACAAGGCTTTGGTTCGCAGTAATATTACAAGGAAGAGGCGATGGGGAGAGAATAATGGAGCATGCTGGAACCTGCTGGAAGAGCAGACAATTGAGGACGATTAAAGTTATGTTTCTGGAAATTGCGTTGTTTACAACGATAAATTCATTTAGAGACATTTTTTATGTGATACATATATTCAGATTAATCATATTATTTACACGTTTTATTAGTAATACACAATGGTAAAAGTGATACTCCTATACATCAGATGATAGATGTATTCCCCACCTCGTATAACAGCAATATAGTCTATTGTAAGGTTATTGGTTTCTGGAATTAATTAATGGAACCTCTTTGATCAGCTGTTACATATGCATGGACAGATTCTAATTATAATATGGACACATTTCCAACCTATGAGATGTGTGATGATATGAGATGGATACAAATTATACGCATATTATGAGTTCGCATGTTTATAATATTATTCATATTTTCTTATCGATTACTAACACCTTTAAAGTGTTCAATATTATATCGCATTACTATTTTATTGCTTTGTCTCTACTGGAATGCATATTATATTTTTAGGTTATCATTTGTAAAATTAAATTTATTCTTTCATTTTACTTTCTGCCCTATGCGTTAGCGTAGACAAGTATTTTGATCGTTTAAAAACAGTATTTTTCTGGTTGGTCTAAAAATACATTTTATGTCCCTGAACACCAAAACAGTGTTAAAAAAATGGTGCTATCCTTATGTGTCTGTGCACGTTGCCAAAGGGATGAATAGATTTTCATCAAATTTGTAATAGACAAACTTTTCACTTTTTTTTAATTTTAGTTTTTTTTATATTATTATGGAGAAAAAATTATAAAAATGAATTTGTCACAAAAACGCTTCAAATGATTTTGATTGAATGTTCAGGAAATTTATGAATTAAAATTTGAAATATTTTAGAAAAATCGCATTCATCTAACTAATATTATTATTTTTTACCTATAATATTTGGTTTGTTCGGGCAAGTATATTAAATATGTAAATGTTTCAAGCTTTACTCTAATGATTTCGATTTCGTTTTCAGTGAAGATGCAAATTACAACTAAACATATTTAAAAAAATGTAGTTTTATTTATTACTTACCACTCCAATAAGTTTGGGCTGGAGGCCGAAGGCTGGAAGCCACAACTCAGGTTGTTGAAGGTTGTTTACATACAGTCCGGATATTTGATTAATTGAACAGCAGTTTTGGAGATAATTTTTTCTATATTTTTATTCAAATAAAATAACTGTTTCAATTTACACTCCTTAGAAATGTAATTGATTGAACACATGTTTTTTAAACAATCTGATATAACAAAGTGGAAGGGAGAGCGTTTGTTCCAGTTACCTGGTACCATTTATTATTATTTTTCCATCATTTGAAAACACCTGGTTTTACATTTTTTTCCATTTTATTACTTTTTTAACCTTACTATCTGATCAGTTTTGGATTTCTGTTGTCTGCTGATTTTGGTTCTTGAGTATTTCGATCGCATGTCTTATATTTTCCAACGTAGATCGTATTTTATAGTATAAGTACATCACCTATTAGTTCTTTCTGATCTTCTTAATTGTTCTTTACTGTAGAAAAACTTTTCTATAATTCTGTTTGTGTTAATTAGGAAGTTATTTTTTGTTCGTTATATTTTAGGGAGCTTTTAGTATCATATACAGTGCCTGGATCTTCAATATTACAATACCTGATTTAAATCAGTTTGTGGAATAACAATGTGGTTACATGCTAATGAGTTAATACACCTACCAAATCACACGCAGCAGGGTTCATGTAACGCGTCCATCTTCCTGTAACGGACTGCTGTAATCCTTCCCCAACACATTAGTTAGCCTTAGTTAAAAGGAGTTCTCAGCCCTAATTGAGCAACGCTATTTTACAAACATACAACACGCGTTATTTACTGCCAATAAGGAATTTACTAACATAAAGTAATCCACATTTATGAACTTTGTTGCAACGCTATTTCTATTTGCTACTATGACAATGTGTCGATCATGACATTCTGTTGAATAAGCTCCATCAGTATAATATAATAGGCCGTGAAAAATCTCTTTTTGAATCTTACCTCAGCAATCGGCAACAACAAGTTTTTTCTAAAGGTACGTTTTCAGGTTATGCTGACGTTCCATTTGGAGTACCACAGGGGTCGGTACTGGGTCCACTTTTGTTTCTGATAATGATCACCGATCTAGATGTTAATGTTAACTGTAAAACAATAATGTTTGCTGATGATGTGACCTTTCTGGTCCCCGGTACATTACCTGTAACTAGGATAGTGGACGAGGCTGAAAGATGGTACAGAGCCAATATGTTTTACTTAAATCATGACAAAACCCAGCAAGTTATGTTTTCACTGAAATATGCAGGTAAAGATAACTCAGGTAACCAATGTGTAAAGCTGCTTGGTATGTTTGTTGATAGTAAGCTAGCATGGCATGTTCAGTTAGACTTTGTAAATAAGAAATTAAATAGAGTCATCTTTCTGATGAGGCATCTCAAACCACTCTTATCTAAAGACCACCTTAGAATGGTGTATTTTGCACTCTTTCAGAGTATTTTGACATATGGCCTCCTATTGTGGGGTAATGCTAGTGGCATTGACAGTGTGCTGATCACACAAAAGAAGGCAGTTAGATTACTGGCTGGAGCTGACTATAGATCCCATTGTAGACCTTTGTTTATACAAGAAAGTATTTTAACAATTGTAAATATGTATATATTCTTCTGTTTACAGCATGCCAAAGTCAAACTCCCTGACCTGACACGAAACAACCAAGTGCATGGGTATAGCAATAGAAGTATTCAAATTTGTATAGCAATCAAATTTGTAGACCATTTACTAGGCTAGCTAAAGTAGCAAACTCCTATGAGGCTGTTTAACAGATTGCCTTTGAATGCACAGCATGTTAGCATAAAGAAATTCAAACAGGTTATTTATGCATGGTTGCTTGTGAACCCTTTCTATAGAATAGCTGAATTCTTTGAGGCTGACACTTTAAATATTGATTTTTCCTAGGTTTACTATTAGTAAGGCTACTTAATTCTTACTTTAGGTTGGTCTTGTATTATAATTTTAGCCAAACTATATTTTGATTATGTTCATGGTTCGTATTTATATTGCATGTTTTGAATTGTGTGCTATATGCTAATAGCATGTGCATGTTTTAAAAATGACGAGATTCAATACATTGTTTATGTCACATGAATCAATAAATCTATTCTATTCCATTCTATTCTTGACACGACTTGGATCATGTATAACAGAAATGGATGATTTTCTAATGTAAATTGTATAGTCTATAATTTTAATCGTAGAAAAATTAGTCTCCTCCTTAATTTAAGTCTAAAGGACATTCTACAAATAAAACAATTTGAAAACGTAGTGCTTCTATATTTGGTTTATAAAAAGGGCTTTATAGCTTTTGAATAACACGATTAAGATGTAATGTAATTTACAATATTAAAGTATTAATATTACAGTATTAAAGATAGCTGTAAATAAAATAAAAACCATAGAACTGTAGCTAAGTGGTAAAGACCAGATGTACTCGATAGTTGAACAATAGTCACTAGAAGTTGTTCCAAAAACTAGTTTTAAAACTAAAGAAAGAGTTCAGCATATATTAATAAATTAACAAATACCTCGCGACTGAGTTGACCATAAAGATCCGGCAAAACCAATTTTTATATTTATAAAACTTGTTTTATAAAATAAACGAGTCAAAATATAAATAGAGTATTTTATGATTCTCTAATCAAAATATAATTTACGTGTTTAATGTTACAAAAATTACTTGAAATGGTATACAATAGCATATTTTTACTAAGGTTCGACTTAGAATAACGTTAGACGACTTTATTAAAATAGTTTACTGTGGGATCATGGTGAATCGAATAATTCAAATTAGGTAATAACATTGGAGAAAGACCTTTTATTTAAAAATGTAAAGATCGTGATAAATTAACAATTGAACAGGTTAATTTTGTTCAGAAATAGTTTTTTTCAATAATGTATTTTCAGCGACTAAAAGATCAGTAATAACAGCCAATACGGATTAACTAATAGTATAGCAGCAGTAGCCATTTTGACGATTTTAGGCAATGGGTTCACGTGATCATAGGTCAATAAAATGAGTTGTAGAACACCATTTTCCATTCTTTTGTGAATCCCTCTGGTCTGAGGAAGGTGAGTGTGGTTCGCAGAAATCGACCACCATAATATATGTGCATTTTGTACTTGCATTGTAATATATTTGTGCATTTTGTGCTTATATTGTAATAAATTTGTGTTGTGTGACATTTACTTGTACTGTTAATATTTTGCTAACTATTTTACAAAGACACACTGTATATATTAATTTAACACTTAAAATGTTTTCCTTTAAGTATGACACACTTGACGTAACAGGATTTGCAGCTCATTGGTTTAGTCGGTGAATTAAGAACATCCCATTCAGTAAAGTACTTAAGCATGAGTACAAAGGTTTAGTAAACGATGCTTTGAAACTGGAGTTAGATTCAACCACTGTAAATGTGATTAGTAACTATTTAAGCTTGTTGGACGAGTCATTGTTACCTTGTCTGTATCTTCTTCACACCTGAGGACTCAGCAACAAGTTTGCATCGTGCTGAGGCAGATTGTATGCAGGACAGATCGCTACTTCCGTGTACTATTTACCTCAGTTAGGGGTTTAATCGTTGGTAGGATGGATATGCTCCAACACTACACCACCGTACATCATGCGCAGTTAACTTCCACCTTCAAACTCCCGTCTGTGCTCAAATTTCACAGTGTTTTAAAAACACAAGGGTGATGCGTTGTACAAGTTTGTGTTATCATAAATTGTTAATTGATTAATTAATGTAACTGCGCAATTCATTTTCTACCATCTACTCTCGTTTCCATGACAACGAAATCAAGTGACACAGTTGTGAAAGAGTAGAAAAGCTCACTCTCTCATTTCCACCACTCAGTGCATCTTTCTCACACTAGTACTTTCGGTAGGTCGCAATCACAGAGCCCACGATTCACGTGACATCGTTTTAGCTACTCAGAAATCTTGATATTAATTATTGTATAGTATTCACTAACCCCACTTTTTAAACACGCAAGAGTCTAGACGACAATGTGAATAAATACTCGTCAAATATATTCTGCGCATCACTTTTGTGATAAAAAAAAGAAAAACTTAAAAATATACTACCCCAAACTCTGAAGGCACGTTGAAACGACGCCCAGATAGCTACTTAAAAATCTTTTATCTACTAAAATATGTAACAAATATAATACATAAAAGGCACTCATGATCTGTCATTTTTTTATCTAGTTTGTTCATCCATAACCCTCAAGTACGTATTTGGTAAACATTATTCAGTGAAACATTTTTAACAGTCAGAATTACTCGTTTTTAAATGATCAATTATCACTTCTACCCTCTAATAATATACTTAGTGTGGTTGACCAAAATACTTGTAGCAGTTTGTTAATGTCAAACTACTGCGAAAATAAACATATTATTTGTAGCCAAATTTTTTTACGAGAGTGAAAACTTTTTTGTAAATACTGAAACATAATTGATGAAAATGTTACCAAAATTTATAAACAGAGTTAAATGGTAGTCTTTATTTATTGCGGTATTTATGTCTGTTTGAAGTTTTCCTGTTGTTTAAAGCGTACAAAATTTAAAAAACAAAGTAAAGAATTTTTGTTTTTAACTATGTATCTCTAAATTTAAAGTTGGATCAAAAGTGATTGAGAATCCGTGAAAGTCCATGTGTTAATCTAAACGTGGTTTAAGGTACGGTTTTCACTATTATATATGAAGAAAAACATAATTTATCTTGTTGTAATAGAGCAGCGGCTTTTTATTTTTAGCAATGTACTAAAAATGTATGAAGCAATTACAAATAAGTATTCTGACGTTTCCAGAAAATAATTTGTGAAATTATTCTACATGTCGGGCATGTAAGAAGAAATTTATAAAATAATTAAAATAAAAACATTCTTAAAGTCTATATTCTGATGGTCATTATAAAAGAGTTTTAAAATATATTAACTTTCTTTAAGATATATACTAATGTACGTGTTTTGGGCATTTCAATGGTAACTAAAAAAAGAGATAAAAAATCATTAATTACAGAGTGTGGTAAAAAAACCATATTAACTAAGGTATAAGTGTTGAACTAAAGGACTTAAAATAAGATTTGACTCAGAAAAAGATGTTTGACAGAAACGTCATGATCAGTTCCTTTCAAGAATATGTTATTCAGCAATAGAGAGAAACAACTTCTTTTTTATGAATGAGACTATTCTGAATTAATGTTTTGGTTGCAGAGGGACGTCAACTACCAGAGATTGTCTTTAAAAAGGAGACAACCCCATCTTAAGGTACTGATCATCAGTTGGTTTAAATACTGGTAGGTATGACTGACGTAGGGCGAGAGTTGGAAAAATTCGAATGAATGGAAGAGTGAATGTAAATAATGTATGTTTGAAAGGGTCTTTGTTTGTAAGTGTGAAAGCAGCATTTTAACATTAATATTAAGCTTTGATGTTTACCAATACAATTATACTGAAATTGTCACGGAAATAAATATTATTATTATTATACTTTATACTTATCATAAGAGGAAGAAGAACATTTGCTGTGTTATCAAATGTGTATTATTAAATTTGGTTTAATATGGGCTTAAGGACTTAATAATTGTTGTATGAGGCCCATACTTACAAGCAATGGGATACCTTTAGCACAACGTTGTTGTATGAAGCCCATATGATTTCATGGGCTTCAGAAAAAGCAATTTGCTCCAATGTCTCATTACAAGGACTAGAGATTGTGAAGGATGTATTATCGGCAAAGAGACATATTTTAGATGAATTTACACCAGTAGGAAGGTTATTTATATAAAGAAGAAACAGAGTCAGACCCAAAACAGAACTTTGGGAAGCCCTCTCTTGATCAGACCGCTCACCCATATACGTACAATAGTAATGACCCACCCATACACATACAGTGGTATTGACCCACCCGCCCACCCATACACGTACAATAGTAATGACCCACCCGCCCACTCATACACATACAGTGGTATTGACCCACCCGCCTACCCATATACATATACAGTGGTAATGACCCATCCGCCCACTTATACACATACAATGGTATTGACCCAACCACCCACTTATACACGTCCAGTGGTATTGACCCACCCGCCCACCCCTACACATACAGTGGTATTGACCCACCCGCCCAGCCATATACATATACAGTGGTAATGACCCACCCGCCCACCCATACACATACAGTGGTAATGACCCACCCGCCCACCCATACACGTACAGTGGTATTGATCCACCCACCCACCAATACAGATACAGTGTTATTGACGCACTATATATATTCCTTGGCCATTTTAAGGCAAATGAATAATTTTATTTGTACTTACATATTTACAATAAAGTTATACAGGGTGTTTCGGGATAAGTGTAAACAACTTAACCAGGAGATTCCTTACATCGAAACCAGAAAAAAATCTTATATGAACATGGGTCCGTAAACCAGTCGTTCTCAAGTTACAGCCAAAAATTGATTTTTTTCAATTTTAAGTTTAGTTATTGCACTTTTGGACCTCTAGATTGAAAATTTGTAAAGATAATAAAATAATAAAGCTGATCTCAAGATAAAGAAAATTCATCTTCTTTTTTTATAAATGTGGAAGAGAGGCCACTTATTATAATGTAAAAATAAGGTAGTATTAAATTTTACTTAAAGATTTATTAAAAAAAATTTTAATCATTTTCAAATTACAAATCACAATGTTTTGTGAAAATACACATAAAAATTAAAGATCTAGAGTGAAATAATACTGTTATTTACAAAAAAACGAGGGTACCATGGGTGCACCTTACTAGAAATTTTCAAAGTGACCACCATCTTTCTGCCTGCACAATCTTGCTCGTGAAATCAATGAGTTTGTTGCAGCTCGGACGACTGCTGGGTTGTTCTTGATGGACTCAGCTACATTCATTATCCTTTGCAATAATTCTTCTCTTGTTCTAGGCTTTGTTGTGTAGACTTGTGATTTCATCCATCCCCATAAAAAATAGTCCATAGTCCATGGGTGTAAGGTCAGGAGACCTTGCGGGCCAATGTACTGGACCGTTGTTAGCTATTACCCTTTGCCCAAATTTCTGATGCAGTAGTTCTACAACTTCTCTTGAAGAGTGAGGCGGTGCACCGTCGTGTTGAAACGAGAGATTTACTATGGTTCCAAGAGGGACTTCCTCTAGGAGTCTTTGTAACTCATTGAGCAGGAATGCATGATAAGTGGCTCTGTTTAGATTCCCCTCGATGATAAAAGGTCCAATCAGCTTATCATTAACAAGGCCCCTCCACAAATTTACAGAAAACCTTTGTTGGAAATGATTTTCTATTAATTTATGGGGATTTTCTGTAGCCCAGTTGTGTAGGTTTCTTAAGTTATTTATTCCATTTCTCAGTAAACAAAATGCACTTAACTAACCTCCGGTTAGCCACTACCCAATTGCAAAATGCCAGCCTAGCATCGTTGTCCCCAGGGTGAAGGGCTTGCACTTTTTGAAAGTGATAGGGGTGCATTTTTTCCTTCTTCAGAACTCTCCAAACCTTTGTTGAAGACACTAAATGTTGGTTTGATAGTCTCCTAACACTCGTACCTGGACTTTGCTGCACTGCTTCAATAATATTTTCTTCAGTATGCACATCAACTTGATCGAATCCCTCTCGCTTTCTCCTACTAACCGATCCTGTCTCTTTAAGTCGGTTGTGCAGGTCGGTAAAAACTCTCGGGTTTGGAATATTTCTGTTTGGATATCTTCTCCTGTACTCAGCCGAAGCTGCCTTTGCATTCCCATTGCAATACCCATAGACAAAATGCATATCAGTATACTCACTGTTTGAATACATTTTCAATTTGGAGTTAAAACCACCAGCACTTACTGAGAGGAAACTTATTTTAATGGACAGGAAACCACATTATTTCTCAACAATGAAATTAAACAGATGTGGCTTACGGAAACAGTGCTGCCAACTCACCAATGAAAACAACAACATACAAGACGGAACGATGATATAAGTATTGAATGAGGTTAAATTAAAATAAACCCAATTCTCGTGTATTCATCCGATAAGTACTAAATTAGTTTATGTCTTAAGAAGATTACAGTATTTGTTAAAAAAAAAACGTATAATAACATTTTGGTATTTTTTGTTTTCAAACTGTTAGTTGACAACGTTTATTTTTTTGTTATTGTTGTTTTTTTTTGTGTAGCCATCCTGTGTAGGAAAAGGCCGTTTTTTAAACATTGCCTCAGTGGGGTCCTGTGGTGGAATGTTAAAGGATTTAGGATCCTGTAAATTTTAAAATTTTTTGAAGATTTTATAAAAAAAAATTCAGCTGAAAGATTTCCTTTGGTTTTATGGATTTGATTGACTGGCTGGATAATTGATGTGTTCCTTTCTAAATGTTGTTATCTTACAATATTTTGGGTTTTTACATAAATATTATTTTTTAATGCATACATAAATTGTTATTATTTTGTTTTCCATAAAATTTTACAGCTTTTGGGAAAGTTGCAGCCCAAATACTCAAACGGTTATGATATAATAGCTAATCAAAAACAAAAATCATTTTTGAGGCCTTGAATTTTTGGAAAAATTTTATTTTTGAACTATTTTTTCTCAGCGACACTTAACATTACAGTACAAAACATCAATGATATCTCTGTGAAATTTCATAATCTATCTAACTATGAACATTATAACAAACTATCTTTACAAATTTTCAATCTAGAGGCCCAAAAGTGCAATAACTACACTTAAAATAGAAAAAAATCAGTTTTTGGCTGTAACTCGAGAACGACTGGTTTACGGACCCATGTTAATATTATATTTTTTTGTTGTTTCGATGTAAGGAATCTCCTGGTTAAGTTGTTTACACTTATCCCGAAACACCCTGTATATAAATAAGTTTGCCAACTAAGTTAGAGAACATTTAAAAAATAAAACAATGAACATAATGTAGAGAAGAAAAATACGGCATGCCATTTCAAAACTAACCTAATCACAGTATTGCTCCTGTACTACGTGGTATATATTAACTTCAATGCATTATATTAATTAAAATACAATTACTTAAGTCAACTGGGAGGAAATGCAATTCTTAACATTGACAGCATCTGTAGTAATAAAATGTAGATCGCCGCAGCATTATGACTTGTATATCCAGGTTTATGTCGACTTTATGACCGGTATAAAGAGTATAGACGCTATAAATAACACAGGTTTACTAGATTTATGTAAATAGTGACCCAGTTCTGGTAATATGTAAATATAATGAAAATATATTAAAGTATGCTGTGAATACTGCCAGTTTTTTTTAATAAGTTAGAAACTGTAAAACGTTGTGAACCTTGTATCAAAATGTGATTTGCACATAACAATAATACTGATTAAGAAGCCAAAATTACGATTAATAATAAAACTTCACTCGAAAATATATTAGTGAAAACATTTCATAAATAATAAAACGATTTGTTTTATAAAGAAAGTACCCTGCTATAAAATAGTTTTGATATAGTGTTTTTGCATTAAAATTATCAATTAAACTAAGTTATTTACTATGATAAAATTGTTACAAAATTTAGTGTACCAATCATATTCGGCTATATTGTCAAAAAGAAAATGACGTGTAAAATATTGGGGATTTAAAAATATATGTGCTCTAAACAGTTTTAAAAAATCTAAAAAAATATTTACGCGACAAACAAACTTCTAAGATAAAATGTACTATTTAATAAAAAAAGTATTGGTTGTAAAATTGTTTTAATACCATAACATACTATTATATAACTAATATTTTTGTGTTTGGAGAATTTTCTTCTATTTTATAAGTTGAGAGTTGAATCAGTATATGAATTATATTTATGAATAAATATTTTTACTTTACGAAGAAAACTATGGATTTGTTTGTGCTGTTTAAACATTTCCTTTTTTGAAGTTTTTTTATAGGAGAACAGACTAAACAGTACTGTTAATTATCAAAATTAAGGATTTTACTAAAATAAAAAAAAATCGTAATTAACCAATGCAATTTATATCAATATCATATTTATGAGGGTTTTAATATTGTCACGACATTCTTTACATTCTCCTAAATACAGATCGACCATAACCTTGCTAGGACTTTGGATATCTTATCATGGTTCGAAAACTCACCTAATAAACTCCACCAAAGCGTAAGATGAGTCAAAATATTTTTTAGTAAATCGTTGTTTAATATATGGATAAAGAAACACCTCAATACTCCAAATACAGAAGCCTCTTGTATTTGGTAAAGACAAATTATTTTTAACCAGTTGGTTTCGTAGAGCTGAGTTTACGACAAAAAAAGAGGGGGAAAACGGATTGTAACTGAAGCGAAACTAATTTAAAAGCGAAACTGTTTTCCCTTAAAACTTACTCAAAGTTACTTTGTACTTATCGCAAACTTTTGACGTAATTAAAAGCTGTAAGTTACTTGTATTTATCGAGCACACCGGACATCAAACATTTTATTTTGTAATTATATTAATTTTAATAAAATTTACGAACATACTTAGAAAACGTATTTGTACTGGAGCTCAATATATGAATCTTCATAATTGACTTCAAGTTTAAACTAGCTAGTTTCAATTAAGGCTACATTAATACATGTTATATTTAAATCACAAATATTCTGATAACTGGTTGTGGTTTAGTTTATAAAACGTAGGCTATTTTATCAATATATCCTACTCCGTCATAACGGAATCGGTTCAGGATGGTAAATACCCAGCTATAAAACAAGCGGCAAGTCATGTAATGGCCAGTTTTATTGCCAGGACATTGATTGGAAGGACATTTATTTTTTTATAGGATATTTCAAAATCTACTTTTTAAATAATCGAACAGTATCTATTTTCCCCACAAGTTACAACTGCCTTACTACTATTACATGTAAAATATCAAAACTTGGAGTGAAATGACAACTTAGTGTTACCTAAAAGTTTGTTCATAAATTTGGAAACCTACTCATAGCTGTGCATATATAAAAACTCCAATGTAATAATGTAGTTGAAATTTATTCAAACTGTAAAGTGACTCCAAAGTATCGTTATTCACACAGTTAGCAGCTCATATGAATGCACTTTATTCAACTGAATGCCAAACAAATGACAAGCGTGATAAAAAGTCTTGTTAGCGAAAGAAAAGTTTTTATAATATTTTACTCAGCTCAAATTAAAATATCTAGAAATTTTTATACTAAATGATTAAATTTCTTGGACCTTTTAGTCCAGTCATACGAGTACATTTGATTACATATTTATTTCAATTAAACAAGATTTATTCTTGACATACGGGTTTACAAATATTAATTACATCGTTTAGTGTATTGTTAGTGCTAATAAGCTCATTTAAATATAGTGTAACATAACATTTGAAATACAGGAGTACCAACATTAACATTGTAAAGGTAACGAGTAGATATAGATTATATTTTAAAATTAATACTTATTTTAGTTGAATGCTTAAGTTATTTCATTACGATATAATGAACGTTATTTCATTACGATACAAATACGATATAATTCACATCAGAGTGAAAGTTACTTTCCTTAGAAAATATAAACTTAACCATTAAGGGACAGGAAGAGGTTGTAAAAGCATTATGCATATGAAAGACCAAGTAAATTAAGAAAAAGTCATTAGGTAATATTAAAAGTATTAAAATGTTTTCTGCTCCACTTAACACCTACATACCTTTACTAAAGCCCCTTTAGAAGAGAAGAAAGAATAGAAAACCCGCAATAAATGAATGTCTTAAAACGTTTATTAAGCTTTTGATAGTTATGAGATTAAACTAACTGACTCGAATACCTTGTTTTTGTCCGGTTCATGTTTTGTTGCCATATTGACGCTCTCTGCAGTAATTGTTAAAATAATGAATTGACTTAAGCGAGGGACAATCATTGGGTGTATACGAAGTGATGCAAAATACAAACGAAAACGTATATAATAATTTTATAGTAAATATAAACGGTACAACTGACATTTTTCTGGGTAAGATTGGGAAAACATTTTATTGGGTATATTAGCAAATGATAACTAGTGAAACATTCAATGTGAAATAGCAAGAAACCTGCGCATGATGGCTACCAGATCTATGTGAGTGTAACACAAGTAATAGGGGTTAATTCATCAAAATATACGTACGTTCATCACCATGTCGTGTAATAGCTGAAGAACTTAGGCATATAAGTAAAAAAATTGGCTTCTCTTTTCTGCTCAATGGTTGCAATCGACGTCAACACTACTAGAGAAGTCTGGAGTGTCCGTGTTGGATGGTAGTCAGGGTCCGGATGTTGTGTAGGGGAGATAACTGAGTATCGGGCTTGTCAATAAGCTGAATATCAGACCAACACTACGTAATTTGGATCCACGTAAAGCTGAAGGTCCCTTAGTTTCCCTGGCTATTGGCCCTTCCTGATTAATAGTCAATTTGAGTTAGTAACCAGACTACACAGGCCATCCACATTCATGCAATAATTCATATTCACCTTCGAATACGCACTTAGTTGTGTCGGTGTTTCAAATATAGTGATCTAAGCCTTATAAAAAGCTATGTGCAAAATCTCTACTGCCAAATAGGTTTAACAAGTCTTGAATTCTACGGCAAGCGTGAATGTGTAATTGTAAATAGTCCCCTGGGTTGTACACCTACAACATATATCTCATGTAATAGGAATAATTCTACTAGTAACTTCGGTCAGTTAGTGAGGGCCGCAACCACAGCTGGTTTTAACTGCAATACATTTACATGGCACTACACTAGCGCTCTACAACGGGCTATTAAAACATCTAATAATTTAAGCCACGACATTTATTGTTGGGTAGGAAATGTATGAATATATCATTTCTTGACGGTATTTTTTGTGATGGTTTTTCATTAATGATTTATGTTTAATAGCTACACATCACATAGTTTTTTTTATGTTATGTTTAGGCTATACAGTCTGGAGCCATTTTCAAACATAAATAGTTTTTAATAAAATATAAATTAATTAGTAGATCATATGTTTTTTTTAAATATTTAAGAGATGATTTGATCAATGAAAATAGTTCAATATATACTATATAAATTTTGATAAAAATTGTTGTTTAGTCACTTATTAATTTTGAATTTTATTAAATAGGTATATGGGCATAAGGTGGCACTAGGTTGCGAAACACAGCTTTCTACATCCATACATGCAGCTTCCTTTATTGTTCTTTCTTTCCACTTACTTTCTTTATTATACTATATGTACTGCTGTCCATTGCACCTTATGCTCTTCCGCCAAAACATGATCTGAAAGTTTAAAATAGTTTTCAAATTGATTTTTATGCTGTTTTTAAGTTTTTCTTGTATTCTTTTTTTTAATGGTCAAGATGTTTGTCCTAAATAATTAAATAATACTAATATACCTTCCTATTATTATATCATAAGTATTAAATAAAATTTAAAATTAATAAGTGACTATTCAACAATTTTCCTAACAATTTATATAGTATATATTCAACTATTTTCGCTGACCAAATCATCTGTTAAATATTAAAAAAAACATGATCTACTAATTAATTTATATTTTATTGAAAATTATTTATGTTTTTAAATGTTTGAAAATGGCTTCAGACTGTATAGCCGAAATATAACTTTAAAAAAAAAAAAAAAAAAGACTATGTGATGTGTAGCTATTAAACATAAATTAGTAATGAACACCTATGGGCCACCATATTAAATGTAAATAAACAGCTGTCATAGTTGTTATTGAATACAATGATGTAAATATTTAAATTGATTTTTTGAATTTTCCTCATGAATCAAACCGTATTAAATCTGATGTCATGAGTTTATAATAACTTATTTTTATATTTTGATCAGTATATTTTATGTACAAAAAGAATTAGAAAATAACTGTGAAATTGTACACAGCTATATTCATTACCCATCTAAATGGATTACTGTTATGCTTAGGTTGTCTTGTGATTACGTGTCATAGACGTTGTCACTACCTTGTTCCATGTTTTACCGACAATGCCCAGAGGAACACTATTAAACTTACGTTTCACTAAAGACTTATTTATGCAAACTACTTACTACGGTCTTCTCGACTCCCATTTATTTATTGTACGATGTGAGTCATCTTTGCACAGGTTGCAAAAAATGAGTTAGTTGCACTTTAAGAAAGGCTGTAAGCATAATATTTATATTAAGGTAATTCGGACCATATTTAAGACATTCCACCACAATGGTCAGATGAAAAAATGATTTTCGTACTGTAAATTGTGTAGATATGAATGTTGTGGTGAATTGTAAGGGTTCATCTAATTATACTTTGTATTGAATAATCGATGAAGAAGTACTTTGCGTTCTTTGCACATCTATAAAACTCATAAATTATATTAATTTTTCCTGCAAAGATACTGTAGTAGGCTTTACGAAGCTGAGTATTCCAACCCTACGAACCTTGTCATAATATAATAATATCAAACATAGTTCTAAAATTTTTTGATCATAATTTATTCCTATGTATCTATTTGCCCATTAGAACATTAGGTAGTCAATATTTGTTTATAACCGAACTGAAGGTATGAACACTATTACAAGTTTAATAATAAGAGTTTATATGTGCACAAATAAAACATAAATTTGTAAATACCCTTTTTTTAGTAGGAGATCTAGGATAGTTCAACTATGGAATTCATTGTAGGATTAAAGAGGAGGCCAGACTCTCCTTATAATTATAATAATAGTTGTAAAAAAAAAAAAAAACTGTTATATCTTGGTTAAATAAAAATTCATATCAAGTATTATTTATTCTAAAATAAGTTATACTCTTATCAGATAGAAATACAAATACAAATACAAGCTGTAATGTATTGCCTGAAAGTTGGATAATTCCTCTCATTATGACAATCGTTTATGTTAGAGAATTAAAAAAAAAGAAGTAGCAGACATTAAACACACTTAATGATAAATGGTTCCAAATACATTTAAAATCTAAGGTGAAATATAAAAGTGAGGTTTTATTAAATTTACGCATCTTCATTATAATATGTAGTCTACGTCTTAGTTAGTATTCTCTTGTATCATAGTTAGTATCTCCCTTAGTATTCCATGCATCTACCCTCAAATACCTTCAACAACCCAATCAATGTTGTGGAGGACTATTAAATAGTTGCTACGTATAAATTCAAGCAGAACATTTATATCAGTACAAACAATTTGCTCAGAGAATACAAAAATCAAGACAGTTCATGTTACAAATATTCGGGGCGATAATATTTAACCGACCGATCTTTAAGTATTTCATATGTTAAAGAGAACTGGTTATTGTTATTTAGAGAACGTCCTTGTGTTGTTATTCATGTAAAACTTCTTAGTGTTGTGGGTTAACCGTAGCAAATGGCTGTGTACATTATGTAAATAATATCGATCTACCGCTCTCCCTACGGCCATTTATTTTCAAGATGGATGTTCACGCTTACACCTGTTCAGACTTGTTCAACTGAACACGTTATATCTAGTATAAAGTCTATAATTAATTCGATACTTATACAATGAAATATGTTAAAGTTTTAAAACTTTTGTGGCGTAGTATTGATTGAAAGGAAAATGATTACCACAAGTCATTCAAGGTTGCTTAGGTCGAAAAACATTATGATTTGTAGTTTTCCAAGATACGCGAAAGACCATACTATCAAAACTGAATTCTTAGGGTGTGTTAAGAAAAATTTTCTAAATTATAGTTTGGAGTCTTTTTTAGGTTAAAGTAACTGTAACCTGGCAATAAAACTGTTTTAGCTGATAATACTTTATATTAATATTAAAAAATAAATACTGTTTTTGGTATGGAGAGATGTTTGTAATTAAATACGGCTAGATTTAATGCTAAAATCAAACTTTAAATATATAGTATTCAGTTAAAAATTACAATTATCTTCTGATTTGATACTCCTTTGTATAAATTTTGGGTTGAATTTTTATGAAAAAATGTGTTAAAAAATATATATTATTACGTATATAATTTTTATTTCAATCAGATGTTCACTCAGGGCCGAAGGTCTGGTGATAAAATTCAACAAGATTATCTCAGCTGTGTTAAAAGTTTCAAACCTAAATGTTAAAACTTTCCAATCGTAAAAAATATTTAGTTACTGTGGTGTGAGGACGAAAAGGTAATAGGATCACATTCTTCTCTGACAGAAAATATTACGTTTGTTCACAGATACTAACTGTACCAGTTCGGTAGACAAACATTTAGTCTAGGCTGATATCGTGGCTGGAAATATGTTGCAAAATAACTCAAATTTCAATTGTATAGAAAACATTCAATACTTATTATATGCGTAATGTTTAGCTAGAGTGCGCTAGTATGAAAAGAGATTTGTTTCGTAAATATTTTCCTAAAAGTATTAGCTTAAATAATTTACTAGTATATATAATCATAAATAGTGTTTTTCTCATAATTTAAAAAAGAATGTGAAAAAAAACAAAAAAATCAAATAAAGATCTTATACCTTTTAAGACTATGACAGTAAATGAGTTTGTAAAGTAAAAAATAAAATTTTCCAGTCAATTTTTTGGAATTGAGTCGTTCCTGCAACACGCATCACTGCCCAGACCAGGTGCATGTTATATTTCCGCTGTACCAAAATGACCGCCTTTAGGCATTTACTTGTACCAAATGCAGGGATGTGAAATTTTTTATATACTTTTGGTAGACATGTTAATATTATACTGCAATAAGAACATTTGCCCTGGATATTATTTCGTTTTGTTACAAATTAGTTGAATATTTCATATAACATAAGAATAAAACTTTACATTTTTAAAGCAACACCGAAAAGAATCATTTCTTGTTTGATATATAGGACTACTATATATATGGCAAGCTCATATTAAATGGTCCCATTTTTTAAGAAGTTTTGCATTATAATTTGAATTATTGTGTTTACTCGCCAGATTATAGTTAGACGTGAAGTAGCTGAAATTGTCTCTAAGTTGAACTGATGTAGTTATAATACCTATGTTTGTATGTGTAAAAAAAATAAATAAATAAATAAATAAAAACTATACGAAATTGGAATTATATTATCAAACTGTATAAATTTTGAGCAGCATTCAACAATTATTTATTTAAATTTTATTTAAAAACTAGTTTCACCAAAAGATAACTTACTACTAATAATTACAAAGAATTATTGGATTAAACCTCAAATAATTTCTTTAAAAGTCTAATTTTTAAACAAGAATTATCACCTACGCAAAGTAACTTACCATGTTATGTCATAGTTACGGTATAAATTTAACCTAACAAAATAAGATATTAAATACTATAAAATATAGAATGGATGACCAAAAAATGCATTAAAATATAACTAAAATAATATTAATGCAATTAATCGGGTGAAAGGATAGTAGAATTATGGTACATTTTCCTTCAAATGCAAATGCTTTTAATGTTGTCTTTCTTGCTACAGTTAAAAATATAGTAAGATAACTATAAACATACGTTCAAATATAATCATCTCAATAGAAAACTGATCAAAAGTATAAAATGAAATTTAATTAAACTTCTTTTATATCTTGTTAAAAAATGGCATCACTATATGAATGACAGTTTGACTATTATTGAGAAACTTGGGCAAACAAAATATACACTTTACCTTTGTAGATAGATAAAATTAGCTAATTTCCACACCTTGTTATTATACAAATAACTTAAAATTTTTATTGATTTGTATAAAATAAAATGCACACAGAGTAAATAGCAATCGAGGGTAATGATATGCTTATCCACTTAATATGCTCATCCACATAATATGCTTACAACGAAAGACTGATCTGCAGCTGTCTTTGCGATCGAGACCAAAAATCATCATCAAAGCCCTTTTCTGCTGCCTGAATACCCTTAATAGACGTTGGTTTAAACAATTTCTCCAAAATGTGACTTGATGCAATAACAACCTGTTAAAAATATCTAAAATAAACTTGTTTCAAAATATATTTTGGCAAACATTACGATATATAATAAAGTACACACACACACACACATATATATATATATATATATATATATATATATATATATATATATATATATATATATATATATATATTAAACAATTTAGATAGCTTAAAATAAAGTCCGTAAATATGGCACTGCTAAGATAAATCAGAATAAATTCCTATTCCAGAAAGAAAATAGAATCAACTACAGGAATAGTCTGACCATCCGGTGAACAAGACATTCCTAAAGGTTCACCACGCCATTGAATAACCTTACTTTTACCTAAGTTCAAAGTTAAAACACCACAATCAAACCTCCCTTTATTCCCAAAACATCCCTGAGGAAAAACTTAGTAGTCATCATCAGATGTACAAAGATGTTTATTTTGTATAGTTTCCACTAAGGCTTTCACAAAAGAAAGAAACCTCTGTTTCCTCCATCTCTGTGTTAAATTTGAATGTTTGCTGTTAATTCAGTCAAATAAACACTCCTCGGAATTCTTCCACTTGTAACTATTAAAGTTGGATACATTTACGCCACTTGTTTTCATAGAGTCAAGTTCACAACAAGAAAGAGGGTGAAAAACATTGTAACTAAAGTTAAAATAATTTAACAGTGAAACTGTTTTCCCTCGAACTTATTTAAGTCTCCTCTCACTTGTGCCAAAATGGAAATATTTACGAAACTTTTATACGTACTTATTTCTTTTTACTTTCATAATTAACTTATTTTTAACAATAGAATTGAACTTTAAATGATAAATTCATTACAAAACTTAGTTAAATGTATTTCACTTACATAAGTGAACTGAGATATGCACAAGCTAGTTTATCTACTTGTAGTACCTGTAACACAAAACCATTTAAATTACAATCATTAACGTGTAATTGAGATGCTGTTTTTACTTGATCTGTTTTCTTTAAATTATGTTTTTTTTTATATAAAGTATCAATAATCAAATTTAAACTAGAATAAAATTAAATGAAACGTGATTTATTGTCTGATATAAAGCTAGAGCCATTCGGTCCTCTCTTACACTTAATATGCTCGTTTGTAGCTCAATAACATTAGTACATTAAGTGTTTACCTGTAACTCGTGACGTTGTTGTGTTATCGTAAGAAACTTGATTACAGGATATATATATATATATATAAAATTAGAGGTGTGCATGTTGTATTGTTATACCGCTTACTTACCCTATTAATTCTAAAATAAAATTGTTAACCTGTTAGCAATGTTAATGTTTGAATAGTACATAAGGTATTACAGTATACATCTTTCAAAACGTTGATTAGTTAATAGACATTACTTAATGGATCTGCATATATAGGGTGGAAAAAATATGGAAATGCTTACACAGCAACGTTATATTTTTTCCATAGATAATTTATTTTTTTTTTTTAAATAATTTTGTTCCATAAAGTATAATTTTTGATCAGAATAATTTAATTATAACCGTTTAATAGGAGAAATAATATTGATAAAATTAGTTAATTTGAATTTCAAATCACCGCTACTCTGAAAAGATTAACCTTACGAAGTCCGGTTTGCAGCAATTAATTTCTCTTCACTAGATCTTTCATCAATCAACCTTTCAATTCGACCTAGGCTTACGTTGAAGATTTTTGTTCAAACTCCTCGTGGGCCGTCCCCCTGAAAATATGAAATTTCGCTAATGGTGTCAAAAAGTATGTTCTTTGTAACCATGATCATATACACGATTTCACTTTTATAAGTGAAGTCATATAAAAGTCCTGAATGAGTTTCCTAATTTTTTCCCACCTGGTATAGAATACTCATAGGAAAAAATTCAATTCTGTATAGTAAAACGAGAGAAGAGATTGATAAAAAAGGGATTACTGGTTAATGAAATAAGAATTATACATTGTAAGAACTAAACAATCGCGACGCAAGAACCGAGAGAACCATTCCGCGGAACATCATAAGTTTAACTGGCATTTTAATTTTAGGTAGAGGGGTGAAGCATGTTGACGGGGTTCACACCACCGGTTACAAGGATTAGACAATGTCACGTGATATTTGACTGTTGGCAAGTGCATGTGTATAGAGGCCAGTAATATTATTTAAATTTCAATATAGTAACAGGTGAATATGTTATGAGTATGTGAGTAACAATTTATGCTTAAGAGTTTATAAAAAACAGACTATATGTACAGACTATATGTATTAACTATATCTACAATATTTATTACTAAGTACAGAACATGCACTATTTGGAAGGAAAGATAAGATAGAATAAGTTTTGTGTATTTAAAAAGACCAAGATACCCAAGAATAATACAAATTAAGAATGGTTTTTATACGAGCACTATTCCCAACCCACACCTGGTCCTCTCGCCCCCTCTGAAGAATAAAAGAGAAGGAATAATCCACAACAAATTAGCTTCCCAAATAACACGTTCCTTAAACCTCTGGTATTTAGGGAATTAAATTAAAAATCCTCGTAAATCCCAATGTTTATTGTAGGTAGTTTTGTTAGTAATTAGTTATGGGATTATGTTAACAACAAACTATTTTTTAGAGGATATATTTTTACTTACAATGACATCCATATTAAAACAAATAGATTTTTATATTAACTGTATTTGGTAACTCAACAGTCATGATGTCATAACATATATGATACAAGAGCGGATTATGGAATAGTAATACTTTTCCATAGAATGTATTCGACACGAAACACTCAGTAAACGTGCGGTTTAAGTGTGTAAAGTGTAAAGAATTCAAGAAAACCTAACAAATGGTTTTCAAAATTCTAGTTTCATATTGCCTAGCTGATTAAATATTTTCGGTAACCATTTGCTCACATTTTGATATTAGTTCTTGGAGGCTGCTAAAAAAAAAGTTGGTGGTACTTTTTATTTATATTCTTGGTAAATTTTAATTAAATTATTTTAGCAACATTAATTCAAATACATCATTTTTGGCTCAGTGACATAATTACAAACATAATTAAAACTGACATTATGTTTGGTTTCAAAACTTTTAACACCAAAACACAAGCAAAATGTTATGTTCAACATTGAAATAGCAGACCTTCCCTTGCCCTAGGCAAGGGGGATAAAGAGTTGCAGTGAGTACATTCTGTAAATGACAATCCATCGAGTTGTCTGCAGTTTAAATGTGAATCAGAGGAGGTGCTTATTTGACTAACATTAAGGGCTGTTTTGTCTGAAAAATATGTTTTTCTTTATTTTCTGAATTGAATGAGGATTATGTGATATTAAAAAAAAAGATTAAAGGCGTGATTAGTTAATATACAATAAAAACTACATTTCCTTTCTTTCCAGTGCTTTTAAAAATATAATTAGCACAAGGACATTGTATGAGAAAGTCTACAACTTAAAAATTGTAACGAATAATTTAGAGTGTGACACAAATATTGAGATATTTATGTGTAAAGTTGTGAAGTATACATAGGGCCAACATGTCGACTGTCAGTGTAAACAAACAGATAAATATTTTGGTTAGGTTTTGTTCTGGTATCTTTTTAGGATTGATTTGGTTTTAAAACAGATACGTTGTTTGTGTCCGTCTAAAGTTAATTACAAATGAAATAAACTAGTTCTGGAGTACTGGGTAGTTTTTTTCTTTGAAGCTAAAGAAGGCAAAAAAAAAATATTATTAGAAAACACAATTTGAGTTTTTTAAAAATAAATATACACCTGAACACAAAATGATATATAATTACTGCAAGATTTAGTAGCTTTTAAACGGTGTTTTTTTTTTTTTTTTTTTTTTTTGGATTCCACAACTCATTAAAAAACTAACAGTGTTCATGTGATAAGGGAGAGAAATGTGATGAAGTTATGAATGTATGTGCATTTTTTGCAAACTCTACTAAAACGGCCTATTATACGTTACTATTGTTGTGTATACACTTATATGGGCGAGGGTTGTTAAAGGGGTTCACAAAAATATCTAAGGCTAACAATATAACCACTGGTAAAAAAAATTTATATATGTGGACGATTTAAAATATACATTTTAGTTGTTTGGTCTATAGTCGTTTTGAAATGTTATCCCCTAAGAAATTTTAAGGCTTTCCAATATAGATTTTAAAATTAATATTTCAGTGAATTCTTTAACAAGTTGGTTTTGAATAAATAAATAAACAAAACAAGTTTAAACACTCACCATCCTTCTATACACGTTATTATTATTATTATTATTCATCGCAAAGATATTGATCGCAGAGATATGAGAGGTGTATAATGAGTTTAGTTGTTTAGACTAACTAAGCTTTACTGTTCCTCAGAATGAGCAACTTATTATAGCCTGATAGTCAGGGCAATTAAGTGACTTACAGCTTTACGTGGACTCCGAACCATGTGTTTTGACTGGAACCGTACACACGTCTATTGATTCACTGGTCAAGATACCAGGTCGTTAAAAAACGAGGTAACTAGTATAGTTGACAACAAATTTACAAAGTATTCTTAGAAATACATAATTAAATATCGGGCAATGTTTATAAACTAATTGCCAGACAAGTTGATGTTTGCTACTACAAACTATGTACAACTGTTTACACATTTGAAGGCTAGCATCTTTACCTAAATAGCCAATAAACTTTTTATCTTTGAAAATAATTCATTAAGTATATAATACAATTGCTTAAAAAGCACATTGTATGTCGTTGAATTACCACTCGCAGTAAATGCTAACAAAACCTCTCGTTTTAAATGACTTTGATTTCTCATTTAAATCAGTTTTAAACTTTTATTATTATAAATTATTCATCATTACCGGTATCAGTAAGACGACGATCACCAATATACGGGTGAATATGAGGGGCGAATTAGTGTGATGAGTGTACATGAACGAGTGTAGTCTGGTTACTAACTGAAATCGACTGTTAATCAAGAAGGGCCATTTATTAGTAGCCCAATAGCCAGGACAACTAAGGGACCTTCAGCTTTACGTGGAATCCGAACTACGTAGTGTTGGTATATTTTCAGCTAACTGACAATCTTGATCCAACATGGACACCCCCAGACTTCTCTAGTAGTGTCCACGTTGATGGTGACCATTGAGCGGGCGACGGATTGGTATTAAGAGGATCGACATTTTTATAAATGTCATAATCGTATTTATATCATATTAAATAAAAATAATTCATTGTTAATGAATGAAATGTTATTAAAAAGCACCTCTTCTTTTGCTAAAGTTGGACACTCGCAGCGAGTTAAAGAACAAAACCCTCTCGTAATAGACAGTGTTAATTACTTATTGTCAGTTACTCCTGACGACCTTTGTTTTAATTAACAGACATTCTTTAACTAAAAACGAGGTAGAATATATTATTTTAGATCCATTTGAAAATTGTAAACAAGCTAATAAAGGTAATATTTACATCTACCTATATCAATAATTAATAACATCGTTAGATTCACATAACATAATTATAATTCTGCTATTTATTAGCGTTTAGCCACTCTCTTTTAGGATAGCTTGATTACTTAAAAAAATTTGTAATAAAAAAATGAGGAATGTAAAGAGTATCACAAACGATTTTAGGGACTTTATCATCAGCACCAGGTTATATAGATTAGTCGAATATGCTAAGAATAATTATATTTTAATTTAATTAGTCTTCATTACTTCGTTTTTTACTAATTTACTTGTTTTAACAATATTATTTCGCAAATAATATGAGAAATTTTTAAGAAACTTTGCAGATGATGTCTTGATAAAATAAACATGTAATATTTAAAAAAATATAACTTTGTAATGTATCAAATGATAAATTGGCGTTGATTGACAAGTGTCAACCATTAAAAAAACCCAAATACCATTAAAAATACTAAGAATCAGACAAATTAAGAAGATCCGAAATTTTTAGACAATTGTAATATAAATATAACGATATCTTGTTTTTGTATATTTTTAATTTTTCTTAATCTTAAAATGAAATTTAACTTTCAACGTTTCAAATACGATAGATAATACAACCAATAATTTTTTATATATTAACACACCATTTTATTGTGACATTGGCCAGGTTCGATAAAATTATTTCGAACGTTTTACAAAATAATGTTTTTATAGAGAACAAAATGATGGATTAGACTAAAACGAAGCTAAATGCAAAAAATAATTTTCTACTCATTTTCGTTTTTATTATCTGGCCTGTCGAGCACGCCGAGCTTTATCGTGATTCTCTCTATAAAGCTTATGACACAAAAAACATTATTTAAATAATTTTCATGTAGCACTTTGGAGAAAACTTACAATTCAGCTCCCAAACTAGCTCCCTAACATCAATGCTCAAAAAAATCTTAGGATATTACAATTATATGTAGAATGTTGGTGGCAACATTGGTACTTAATTTTGAAAAACTTAGTGTGCTTAAAACTTCCAAGCATTACAACACCATAACTATAAAAATTACGATCAAATCAAGTATTCTTTCAAGTATAGACCCCTTGTCCAAATATATTTTAATATAAAATCTAAATGGTTTGTTATGTACAAGTGTTAAAATATTGTGTTTAATAGAGGATAAAATGATTGCTTATTTACATAAACAAACTTTCTTTTAAAAGGCCAAATAGTCAAAATCTGTACTCATTTATGACTGTATTAATATAATGACTAAACATATAACAAATAAATCTAAATTGACTAAATGTTTGAAGTGTAAATTATCTAAATAAACTGTATAACTATATTACTCGTCTGAGTCGATTTTATAAATATCCATTAAAAAGACAATAGTATGAACAATTTGTAATAATAAACGTCTGGTTTACTGAGTTTTTAAACATATATTAATAAATATAATAGTGCAAAACGAAACAGACCAATTTGAGCCAACCCTTTTGGCAGTGCGCCATTTACTGGTGAACGCATGAACGCCCAAACCAGCCGCGTGATATATTTCCAGCCCCCTCCCCCGCTTTATACTGTTACCATTACATATCTACCTAGAACATTGGTTTTTGGACAATCGAATATTATATTATTTAGAAGGTCAATTTTTAGAAATAATGCTTTAACAGTTTTAATATTGATTTTACATATTTACAAAACTAGTTATGAATTTATAAACTTAAACATTATTTGAAGCAGGATGATCTCGTAATGTATCGAGTTTTTAATAATATATAGTTTCTAGCTCAATTATTTAAGTGTTACAGAAATTGTTCGTTCTGTGATGATGAAATTAAATATACATTTATATCTGACAGACAATTATGAACTTGAAACAGGCAAAAAACTGTTAACATAATCAGTGATAAAAGATTAAAGTTGAACTATTTGTGTATTTATTTTGATTAAATTATTAAAAGAGGGTTTCGAAAAGGGAATTTATTATTTTTTTTTCAGTTACTAACAAATAAATAATTGTTGACCCTGTAAAGAGAAGTATGATTCAACAAACTGTGCCAAGGACAAGTTAACAGTCATTAAACAGTCTTTAAATTTCACAAACATTTGTTCTGTTCGATTTTACGTTTATTATATAGAGGGCACTCCTGCATGCCTCAAATGCCAATTTCATTGTCTATCATCTCTTAGGTTTGTGTTTCCTTGAGTAAATGAAAGGCGTAACAATTTGTTAAGTCTGAACGATGGATCTTATGATTTGTTTTAAGAGTCATTGATTTTTCATATGATATTTAGTGGAGGAATAGTCTTTCCACAGTGTCTGTCAAAGATAAAGCCTGTTTATGACTGTAACAGGAAAATGTTAAAAACATTGTAGTAAATATAACTTTTGATTTTGAAACCTCCATCACTTTTCAAATCTTTTCTTCAACTATTCTTTTATGTTGTATTTAAAAAATGCAAACACAGCTCCATCCTTTTTTATCTGAGTATTTATAAGATAGTATCTCGTTCATATTGTAAAATATTATAAAATTATTTATAGGTTTTCAAAAAATAATCTTATTTAAACAACGAGGTATGAATTCCAGGAAGGTCCTGATAATGTTTAAGAGTCACATTTAAGTACATTCGTTATGATATATTTTATACGAAATGGCACTTGGCAGAAACACATCACGCAAATAATTTCTCACTTGCTGACTTGTATGTGAGAAATATTGAGTTAAAGATTTTAATTGTGATATTTTGATTATCATTTTAACTTTGTTTAATAGTATCATTTTATAGAGAAATACAGATGTATTGATCCACCCGTACACCTAAACACGTACAGAGGTACTGACCCACTTACCCATCCATGAACGCACAGTGGTACTGACCTACCCAAACATTTATGTACATACACATGTATTGACCTACCCACCCACCTACACACGTACAGAGGTACTGACCCACCCACCCAATGAACGCACAGTGGTACTGACCTACCCGACCAGATATGTACATACATATGTATTGACCTACCCACACACCTACACACGTACACAGGTACTGACCCACCCATGAACGCTCAGTGGTACTGACCTACCCGACCATATATGTACATACTGATGTATTGACTACCCACTACCTACGTTAAATTTTAATGTTTGAGCCATCATTACATATTTGTAATTGAAGATAACATTCCAAACCCTTTCAAATAGAACCATTCAAATATTTTTCTGTAATGTTTTATTGAAGAAGTCGGTATTTCTGATAACTTGCAAACATTCTTAACGTTTATTTGTTTAACTGTTCCATACGCAGGTGACATTTATTTAAAGAGATTGTAAGTAGAATGTGAGTCCTTCATTTTGTTATTGAGCTGGAAGAACGGTCTGTGCAGTCGCTGCTCAACAAAGGGGTTGCGACAGTAGAGAGGGTGTTTCACTTTTGTTTTTACGACTCAACGGAAACACATTGTAAATTCTCTTTGAAAAGTGAACTGGTGTCAAGTGAAAACAACTCTGACTCACTGCACTGATCTTGTTCATTCATACCCAAAATCTTTTACAAACGAACGTTTCGTAGTTATTGACAATAAAAGTATTAAATTAAATTAAATGTTGTGATTATTATATTAGTTGGATTTAAATATTTCTAGTTACTAATAGGAGTTTCCCTTGAAGTACCTGATTACTAGCTGAAAAACACTCGATGGATAAATAGTATAGTCACACGTACAGAGGTAATGTGTTAGATAAATTTGGACTCATAGTTTGCATTTTTTAATCCACCAAATTAGTTGAAGTTTTACATAATTTATATACTGTGGATTTTTAATTAAACTCTTGATTTATGCCTGGAAGACTTAAAATATGAAATGTTTTGGCCGTATTGCTTAATAAGATAACAAAATTAATAAATATCACTAAAGAAGCCACATGTTTTAGAATATAAGTATACTCAACTATAAATATGAATATTCTCTAAATCAATGTTGAATTTGCGTTAAAGTAAAAATTCAAAGAACAATTTAAAAAAAATAGTTTTAATTATTTCATTATTAACGCACTGTACGGAACCTCCCCTTACATGCAAGACAACCTATAGGGATACTGATGAATCATCATCTGTAGATATATACAAAAATATTGCATCCATTTCATCTAAAAAATCAAAAGACATATATTGGTAAAGCATTACTTTTGTAAAGACCATTTCATGATACGTACATTTATATTAAATAATATTATTATTCGCTTTTATATACTTTTAATCTGTTAAAATGCCACATAGATAATGTACATTATGTATGTATAATAACGGGTAGAAAACGTAGAACATTACACAACGCATGTTTATTAAATTTTCAACGTATTATAGTGACCTATTTCAGTAAACCCAGTTTTTATTTCATCATACAAGTCCACTGAGAGTCCCTCTAGTTTTAGGAAGCTGTACGTAGTCTGTTGGCATTGATCATCATAGTATGATGTACGTTCTGTTGGCATTGATCATCATAGTATGATGTACGTTCTGTTGGCATTGATCATCATAGTATGATGTACGTTCTGTTGGCATTGATCATCATAGTATGATGTACGTTATACTTTTATAAAAATTTTTTTCTGATGTCCACCTGTTTTCGTATTTCTATAATCAGTAATATACTAACTCAAAAACTAATTATAACCTTTCTCTACGAGTCGTAATGAAAAATAAAGAAAATTAAAACTCATCCAACAGTTTGTAAGTGGGCCTAACTTTAAATTTTACTAACTAGATTTTTACTAATTTTTGTAGGTATTAAAAATCTCATTACAAGAGGGAACAGTTTAATACCGTCTTGTCTTTGTAGGGGAGTTAATAACAGGGCATCAAGTTAAGGAGCAATCTCTCTATGAAGGTCTTAGTAAGGGGGTACCTTAATAAGGTCTATTAGACTGTACTCAGAACTTCCTTAGGTCCCCACAGGATAATCTTGGCCCCTTGCGACTTCACTCATTAGTCACTACATTGTTCTTATTATAGTGTTCTTACTTCTATATATAACGTAGAAAACACAAGACTACTTACAATCAGGTTTCATTTTACATATTAACATACATTACTGGCTATACTATTTTTTCAGATTATTTTTTGAATAATCTAATTTCTAAGTGAGACAGAATAACTGTTATAGTTGAGAATTGGATTAAAATAGAATAAAAGTGAAAAATATACAATTTATATTTTTGGTATGCCACACAGTATAAACTACGTAGGCTTACATATAACTAAACATATTCAGTGAAATCGACACACAGTTTAACGCACGTTTACAACTAGTATTATTAACGCGTTGAAATACGAATATTTCAATTTTATTATTAGTTTTAGTAATATTTTCTTAGTTGGAACAACAAAAAAGGACTGCAATTCCAACTAGTATTTTTATAACTCTTTAATGTTTTTATTACTCGTTAATGTATAGCATCTATATTTCAATACGTTGTTAAAAATAGTGATTTCTATATGATTTATAAATTCATGAATTTTAACTTTTTGAGAAAAATTTCTTATAAATTTCCTGACACAACGTGTTCCTGTCTTCTAAAACTTCAAAGTGAATCACTTGGTCACGTTGTAATGCCTATGAAATGTATAGTTATAACGCAATACTTATATACTACGCGTAAGTAAATGTATTGTTTTTTATTTATTTTAGTAAATATAATCAAGATTGATCTTAGTGGAAAAAATATTCAAAGTAATGATCTCTAAAGAAATAATTAAAACAAGGGAGGTAAAATTGCCCGAATAAAAGTAAAATCAAATGTATTTATCAAATTTCACCTAAAAATAAATTTTGTATTCTTCAGCCACCAAATGAATAGTTAGAAAAATGGTATAAAACAACAATATAACTAAGCTTATGTTCCCAACATAAACTAGACACATGTATTTTGTTAAATTTGAAAAATCAAACATTTAAAAAAATGTGGTGACTATTTATTTTAAAAAGCTGTACACTGATTAAAAACATATCATTGAACCAACCATATGGATCCCGTGAAGACGGTTTAACTGTCTGGAGAAATTGATTTATATTTGGTTTTCACAAGTAGTCCCTCCCTCCCCCTCCCCCCCTCTCTCTCTCCCTCTTTCTTTCTTTCTTTCTCGATAGTACACGCTGAACCGTACGCCAAATATACGTACGAGTCCTTTTTTTGAAAGTGATCACCGTTAGATAGCAGCACATGCACGTGTATACAGCAAATGTATTATCGAACAGTCTATATTTTTTTCTATAGTCAATTCATATTTATGGTTTATGGAGCTTTTCCGAACTAAATACTTTAAATCTGTATTTACTAACAATACACTGTCAATTGTAAATGAATATAGGTGTATACAAGTGTTAAATGTAGGCCTACCATTGCCCCAATAAACCTGTACAGGTGGTAATGTAACTCCCAACAATTAATTATTATACATTTTTGTCATGATATATCCTATTGGTAAATAAGTTTTCACGAAGTGGTTATTAGGACATGATTATTATAATACCCCGACACTTTCATTTATTTATACACGATAACATTTACTTTAAAGACGTTGAATTTTAATGTTTGAGCGATCATCGCATATTTGTAACTGGAGATAACATTCCAAACAATTCAAATAGAACCATTCAAATATTTTTATGTAATATTTTATTGAAGAAGTCGGTATTTCTGATAACTTGCAAACATTCTTAACGTTTATTTGTTTAACTGTTCCATACGCAGGTGACATTTATTTAAAGAGATTGTAAGCAGAATGTGAGTCCTTCATTTCGTTATTGAGCTGGAAGAATGGTCTGTGCAGTCGCTGCTCGATAAAGGGGTTGCGACAGTAGAGAGGGCGTTTCACTTTTGTTTTTACGACTCAACGGAAACACATTGTAAATTCTCTTTGAAAAGTGAACTGGTGTCAAGTGAAAACAACTCTGACTCACTGCACTGATCTTGTTCATTCATAACCAAAATCTTTTACAAACGAACGTTTTGTAGTTATTGACAATAAAAGTATTAAATTAAATTAAATGTTGTGATTATTATATTAGTTGGATCTAAATATTTCTAGTTACTAATAGGAGTTTCCCTTGAAGAACCTGATTACTAGCTGAAAAACGCTCGATGGATAAACAGTATAATAATGATTGTTTTGGAATTATGTGTAGCATCTATAGAATCTCAGGCTCCATGACTCTCACACTACCTTGTGCCAGAACTACCATGGTAAGTTTGAGCTAACCACTTAAATATGTGTTATAGAAACTAACACTTGATGAAGAAATGAATATGGTTATGAGTTAGCCTGTAAAATAAATAGCTATGACAAAATTGAACTATTAATCAACCAGCTCTACTAGGGTGTGAAACAGTTAATAAGTGAAACAAATAGGGGGAAACAGTTATTATATCTGAAACGGTTAGAAGTGAAACGAATAGGGGTAAAACAGTTACAAGTGAAACAAAAAGGGGTAAAACAGTTAGAAGTGAAACGAATAGGGGCGAATGTGTTAAAGATACAACAAAAAGGGGTGAAACAAGTTGAACAAGATATATAGTTAGTTATTGGTGAAGAGGGGTGACACATACGAGTGACGAAAATAAAGTAAACAAATAAAGGATGTTGCTTATTTTACGTTTATTTTTCAAATACCGAATCATGTCAACCCACCATAGAAGAAATATAAGTAACGAATGTTTGATATAGTAAAGATTAAATACAAACTAGAGGAAAATGTACTACGCATACCAGAAAGATATTTCGGGAAAACTCAAAAGAACTGGGAAACTAAAGCCTAACTAAACGAGGATAGATTAAACAATAATATTACTATCACTTAGGTGGTAGTTATTGTTGACAATTACGCTCATATACCTAAATATATTTCTATTTGTATCATACATAAATATTAAACAAAATAAAAGTGAAAATATATTAAAAACATTGTGATACGCTACAGGAGTGCTAGAACTGAATGTCGTCATAATGAATGTTCGATATGTATCCCCTAGCAACGTCCAACTAGGGGCTAAACTAAGGGTGTTACATTTCATTGCACACGTTGTTTATGGAAAATTTTTTCAATTAGCAGATATAAGTAATAAAACAGCACGCATTAATATAATTAAAAATAATAATGCACAAAGACTAATAAATAATAAAAATATGTATACTAGAAAAGTAAAAATATAAACTCGTCAAAGGCAACTAAACGTCCCATAGTAATTAAGCTTGTCCCTTAATATACAGGGTAGAAACAAATGTGGGAATGCTTTCAAAAACATATTATTTTTTTCTAAATAATTTAATATATACATTTTTATTTATTTACTCTCTAATAAATACATAAAAAATATATAAAATTTTTAAATATTTATTATTTAAATATTGCTCAACTTAGAGAATTTGAACTTAAAATGACCGCTACTCTCGAAAGGATAAACCTTTTGATTGCCAAGTTTTGGTAATTAATTTCTCTTAAATATAACTTTCATTTGATTACAAACTCGACCTAGCCTTACGTTGAAGATTTACGTTCAACTCCTCTTTTCGTCCAATTCTTCTTTTCGTCCAACTCATCTGTTCGTTCAACTCCTCTTGGGCCAAACCCCCCACCTCCCACCGAAAAGATTAAATGTCCTTAATGGCATCAAAAAGTATTTTTTTTCAACTATGATCATATACAAGATTTTAATTTTACAATTGATGTCATACAAAAGTTATGAAAGCGTTTTCATATTTTCCATCCTGTATATTATATATTGATAAGTATCTTAAAATGCTATTTCAGATCAATGTAATGTATTTAAAATTGAAGTAAAGAGGGAACGGAAATGAACCTCCGATGGAATATTTAGGGCTGCAGTTGCGGGAGGAATGCCACAGACGTGGAACTATCTCTGACATTTCATCAGGAAGTTGGGGGTGGAGTGGGGAGTTCGTCGGGGTGAGGGGGGAAAGGTTGGTGCATGTCACGGTTGGTTTTGAATAAGTAAATAAGTAGTCTACGTCACTGGCACACACAGTAGTTGATGATAAACATTATCAGTTCAAATTACAAATCGAAATTGGTAGAGTAGTTGTATGTTTTATTTTTAATTAATAACAATGCAAACAAAATAAAACATAACTGTATGTAGAGTTGGAAAAAAGAAAAAAAATTGAAGAAACTTGTAATAGAAAATCAAGGCGTATGATGAAACTCTTGTGATGGGAAACTAGGAAAAATATTAAAACAAGGTTGTGTTAATAATATTTTATATAATAGAAGTGAGTGGTGTACATTTTTTAAAAGGGCTGCATAGTTTACATTTTCCGTAGCCAGAACCAAAAGATTGGTCACTTTCTTATTTGTTTAGTTTTTTTTTAATTTTCTAGAGATTTTTAATACTACGACAGCATTTAAAACATAAATACGTTTATAAACTTGATTAATTTTTTTTCAATGATTTGAATTCACTTGAGGATAAAGCCTTTAAATTATTTGTTTAAATTTCAACTATTACTTTAACTTCAACTATACGTACATTGTCCTTAATAAACTCTCTAGCCAACCTGGCTAATTGAGAGTTGACAGTAATATATAGTATACTTAATTTAAACAAACATTTTTTATCACGTGTATATATAGCAAACATTAAATAAGAAAAACTTAATTAGTAAATTAAACAACATCTCCAAAAGAAACTCAATAGATAAAGATTAATTCAAATTGGATATAAATATTTATAACATTAACGATAGATAAATAATATAAATACATATAATTTTAAAATATAAAAGAATATTCACCAAAAACAAAATATGGGTCCTAAGGAATTTGAAATGGAGAGGAGATATGAAGACCTTTTAAATTATAAAATTATTTACAATATTTTCTAACCTTATAACTTGTCACTTTCAAGTTTCAGTTTGGCTGTGACTTTAGAGAGTTACTGTGCTACTTTGTGACGGGTACTTTAATAGGTTATATATATATATATATATATATATATATATGTTTAGGAGATTATCGGTCCTCTTAATACCGACAAGGCATCCGCTCAGTGGTTTCCATCAACATTTACACTACTACAGTAGTCTGAGATGTCCATGTTGGATGGCAGTCAGGGTTCAGAGATGTTGTGTAGGAAAGTGAATCGAGTATCAAGCTTGTCAGTTAGCCGAAAGTCAAACCAGCACTAAGTGGTTCGGAGTCCACGTAAAGCTGTAAGTCCATTAGTTACCCTGGCTGTTAGGCTATTACTAATTAGATTGTTCTGAGGACTATTTGATCTTAGTTAATAAAACTTACTTCACTGGTTCATCTACACTCATCACACTCATTCTCCCCTCATATTTGCTCATATCTTGACGATCTCCGTCTTACTAATCTATAACCTATCAATTAATACTGATTAATTATTTTTGTAGGGATCAATTTAATCTAAAACTAACTGTAATTGTAAAGTGACATTTTGTAGACATTAAATTAATTTATTTTTAGTTTACAATAAGGGATGCACATAATTAAATATGGAACACTAAGAATTTGATTTAAGAAGTTTGTGAAAGAATTATAATTGTGTGAACACGACCTAAACATGTGCAATCTTCATACTGGAGTAGAAAACATGTACCATATCATGTTTGGAGATATTTGAACTATGGAAATCAGAATTCTCAATCGAATTAGTGTTACTAAATTTCGATTACTTAACAGCGCTAAGTGCATAGAAAGAGCCATAGATTTTGAATGAATTGAACACTTTGATACAGTGTGAAAGACTACTTTTTCATTGTATCTGGCCCTTTTTACTGCCTTGTTAATTAACTTGGAAGGTTACGGCCGGATCTTTGTTTGTACACGCAACCCGGAACACGGAATTTACAACAAGTAAAACGCCAGGGTTGCCAACCAACTTAACAAAGTAACAAACAAACTCATTCTGTATTGATTCATTTACGTTTCTGGATTGTTTAACTGAGTTTTGTATAAAATAACCTTTCTTTTGTTTTGATCCCAGAAAATAATTACAGATTTATATTTGTGACCTTAAAAGAGTTTTAAAGTGAACAAAAAAATGAAAAAAAGCTCCAAAAATAATTCAGTTACACATAAAATACAGTAATTAAGACAACGAACAGCAAATGATTTCATACTATGTTTGTAATTGTTTCATTCATTTGTTTCATAATTTTACTATACATTTTTGTAATGTATTTTAGATTTATAAAATAAATTTTTATTATATTGCGTTATATGTGTTCAATTGATTGAAGTAACATATAAAATAAAAACAATTCATATCTTTGACTTTCCCTCTCCAATCCGGAAATTTGAAACAGCGTATGATAAGATATAAACTAAATATTTGCTTGGGTCCTTATTGATGACTAAAAACGACACTTCCAAATGAAATTGTAAAGAATTACTATTTTCTGTGAACTCACAATGTGCAATTTAATCAATCACAGTAAAAAATTAATTTTTTTTACAAGGCCATTCTCTTTTTTCCTTACTCTGCCCATTTCCCATAGACTATTGATCTGGATTGAGAACTTATCCAGAGAAAGTAAGGCAGAGAAACAATAAAGTACATGGTGATAATTACTGATAAAAACTATCCAATGTCAGTATTCGAACTTTCCCTATCCCTTAGGCTCAAAGTCCTGACTCCTTAACCACTCGGCCACCGGATCTCTCAAAGTTAATTATGTTATATTATTAGGTATATTTAAATGTGTATACAATCCATAACAAAATAATAGTAATAATAATATATCAATAATAACATATTTTTTACAGCTTTTTTTACCATATTACATGTTGGTAGTTCAAAAAATGTAAAAGTGACAAAGCACAAGTTTCATATTGTAGGAGTACAAAGGAAACAAAGATTTCTATGGTTTTTAGTTCTGATATAAACCAGGTAATAGCCATGGGTCCTGACAATTAAATGAGGAATTTATTTTTGAAAATAGCTAAACTTAGATTTACACTGACATCTAAATTTTATTAGCTAATATTTTGTGGTGCGTATTGAAATATCGCCTATTGACTTCCTTTGATAACTATGAAACGAGTCTTACATTTAAAATGTCCAGTCGTTTGTGAAAATTAATGATTAACTGTCATAAAAATGCGCGAAATTACCTGGAAAGTCATTTTGAAACTTCCTAGAGATCGAAGAGGAATGACATTGACTTCATGAATAATGACATTCAAGACATTAGACACGTTTTACCGTCATATTTTATCTTTTTATACATTTGGAAAGCTTAATATGAGTGAAATGTTTAAATTTTAACTGTTTAATAAATAGTTTCTTAAAATGTTCTAAAATGTATATTCTTTAAAATGTTTTGAAATTGATGGACACCAATTATAATACTGTTAATGTTAATTTTTGAACAAATTGTTAAAAAATACAAGTCCGAAGAACAGCTGATTATTTAGCTGCAGACGACGTAACGAAACGTAGCTCGTCATCAAAATAACTTCCATAATGTTTTAAACATTACATCAGCTGTTTTTAAGACAGTTACAACTTGTTTCACAAACCTTAACAATGTATTACTATTGTATCCATCCTTCTTTAAATAATTTCTTTTGCTAAACAAAGATGAAAAGCAACATATACATAAGTCTTGCTTTGGCGAGATAAGAAAATAAAATTAATAATACAAAGTCTTTCTCATCATTTAGGAATGCGAATTGCTAATTAGTGAATGTATGTTGTTGTTACAAACAAACGCTAAGTAAATGCGACAGTAAGTTGTGAACACACTTAAGGGGATTGCGGTAAAAGTTCTTCCTACCTAAACTCCCCAGGGATGTGAGGGTTGCCGCATTTATGGCGAAAAGAAGGGTGTTACTTTATCACGTATTTGGGGACTGTTGATTAATCTTCAAACAGGAGTAGAAAACATGTAACATATCATGTTTGGAGATATTTGAATTATGAAAATCAAAATTTACAATCGAATTAGTGTTACTAAATTTAGATTAATTAATAGCGCTAAGTGCATAGTAATGAAAAAAAAAACGAATTTGAACGATTTTGAACGAATTGAACACTTTGATACAGCGTGAAAGACTACTTTTTCACTGTATCTGCTCCTTTTTACTGCCTTGTTAATTAACTTGGAAGGTTACGGCCGGATCTTTGTTTGTACACGCAACCCGGAACACGGACTTTACAACAAGTAAAATGCCAGGGTTTCCAACCAACAACAACAACAACTCAACAACAACAACAACTAACAAAGTAACAAACTCATTCTTTATTGATTCATTTACATTTCTGGATTGTTTAACTGCGTTTTGTATAAAATAACCTTTTTTTTGTTTTGATCTCAGAAAATAATTACAGATTTATGCCATGATTTAATACCAATGTTCGTGTATGGGCGGGCAGGTGGGTCAATACCACTGTTCGTGTACGGGTGGGCGGGTGGGTCAATACCAATGTTCGTGTATGGGCGGGCGGGTGGGTCATTAAACCAAAAATTTTAGTCTTTAAGGAGAGCCGGTTCTCCTTTTATTTTGTCATGAAACTTATCACATGTTAGTCCAACATTGTACTTCAGCATAAGCATTGCTCTTAAAGTTGGAACGTTCAATTGAGATTTATTTTCAGTCCATATATTGTTCATGTTAGTAAACACTCGTTCAACTGGAGCATTAGTTCCTGGCAGACACAGTAGCAAGAAGTCGATAATGTTCCAAATTGTTTTTTCTGCATGTACATGCCATGCTTATTGTTAATGTTAAACAGTAACAATACATTTTACGGAAATGTTTCTCAGGTAACACCATGAAACAGTGCAGTATAACATGATTTCTACTTCGATAAATTTCTCTATATGCGTCTCTAAGTAGTATTTACATCCCTCGAAACATATATAAAACAGTTTGAGAAGTTATAATAAAATAATTCTACTTAAAAAGATTGAATCCCTACAAATATCAGTTTCAAAACTGTCGATCTCTAAATAGTTTATTATTCAGTAGCCTATCTATAAAACAAAATAATTTGCAAAAAAAAACGTTGGTTAAAATATATGGACTGTTTTACAAATATTAGTCTACGATTTATCATTTTTAAGAATCAACTAATAAACAAGAGAATAAACCAATATTTTGTGACCGAACGTAAACGAAATACAGACAATTACATTTCAGATAGCCATAATGTTGGTAAAATAGTTAAAGTTTACTGTGATATTTATTACTTTATATTAAAAAATGATATACCGTTGAATTTATTGTAAAATTGTTTATAAATTCCGCCCTTTAATATTTCGTTGTAAAGGTTATGTGTTTTATTCGATGTTATACATAACCTTTAGACATTTTTAGAAATATAACTTTTTTCAGTATAATGTGTCTTTTAATTCTTAAAGAAAATTTCAGAATTAGATATAAGACCACTTTAGGGACATTTCTATTTTTGTAAATATTACGCTACATAAATATAGAAAAGGGTCTGCATGAGATTTATGTTTTTTGCTTTATGTTTTTCTTTATGCTCATATAAATCTCTATATGAGATTTATGCTTGTTTTGACTTGACAAGCAATCCCGTAGAATATGGAACAGTCGAAGCCAGACAATCTGCAAATAATAGGACTAGTTATTTACTTGCGTCTGTATTGTGTAATTTAGTCAGAATTAAAAATAATATTTTTATATGCCTTATATCATTGGCAAGATTATGAAAATTAGCTTAAAACTACGGGGTTTAAAAATATAAAAACTGGCTCCATATATCTAATGAAATTTTATAATGTAACATGTATGGTTCAGGTACTTTAAAGTATCTTACATATTTATTTTAATAGTTGAATTCCACTTTTTTTATAATTATAAAGTAAATAATTAAACTTTTTCAGTCGTATGATATGATTATTGGCTCAAGTATGTTATTTAAATTGAAAATCGTCACCCTTTATCGAATAATGTTTAGAGGAGTACACATTTAACTGTTTTCGTAAATGATTAACATATATGTAACCATGGTACTATGTTATTTTACTATTTTCATTCTTGAATAATTTGGTTTCCAGATAAGGGTTTGTTTCGCGTGAAATCTATCCAACACTTAATTATTATATAATGGTGCCCATTGGTTATAAACTGAACACTTCGGTGTAAAACATAGTTATGGTATAGTTCATCATTACTGGTTGGAAGACGACCCTTTAGTTAATAAATCTTGTATGCTCGGAGTTAATGTATATTATTGAACACTCTAAAACGTTTAAAATGTCAACATCACCACACGTAGCATATGGATGGCAAATATTTTCAACATATCAATACATCGATATATCGCAAACCTAATATCGTTTTAACGATAATATTGAAAGAAAATATTGATATAGGGTAACCGATATATCGAATTGTAAATGATTTAACCGATTACAACTATGCAATAACTCTTATGTCATGACTAAAAATACAATCACGGTTTGCTGTCACTATTTAGAATAGCTACTGAATATAAAAATTAAATATATATCTGCACGAAATAAGTACCAATACCTTTCATTAATACGTTAGTTATAAAGGGATGAAGTAATAACATTGTTATTTTATTTTTTACATATAAAAATACCATTACGCTTCTTATAAACACTAAACTTCCACACACTGCTCTTCAATAAACTACGTTTTAGTGTGTTCACCTCATGTAAAAAATCAAATACATTTACTTTATTATTTCAACGCATGTTTGGTACAGATAGGAGGCAACTAATTTAAATGTGTTTTTTTTCGAATCGTGATGATTGTGAATATCATATCGTGAAATAACGTAAATATTTCGTGATATGATATAGTGGACCAAAATATCGATATGGCCGATATTATCGAAAGAAAAATGTCAAGACTAATATATACATATACCGAAACATATTTTTCGATATTTCCGATATATCGTTGCCATCCCAAGATGGGCACGCACGGATCACAACCAGTTCTTGGGCTTGGTCCCCAACTGGCCGGATGATCAGTGTTAGTTCTGAACAAACGCTGTCCAACTGGCTAAGAAAACGCACCTCCCGGTCTCAGAGGATCTCGTCACGAGTCGAGTCGTGTTCCTACTCATCACGAGTCGAGTCGAGTACCTACTCGTCATGAGTCGAGTACCTACTCGTCACGAGTCGAGTCGAGTACCTACTCGTCACGAGTCGAGTCGAGTACCTACTCGTCACGAGTCGAGTCGAATACCTACTCGTCACGAGTCGAGTCGTGTACCTACTCGTCACGAGTTGAGTCATGTACCTACTCATCACGAGTCCAGTCGAGTACCTACCCGTCATGAGTCCAGTCGAGTACCTACTCGTCATGGTCGAGGAGAAGCTCCTGAAATTATGCGTAGGAAACAGTGGAGAGGGCTGCCAAAATCATCTCCACTTTTGATTTTATTAATTTATAGCTACTTTTGCAGATTTTCCTACAGAAAATGTCACCTGCTTGAGTCTACAGCATGGTCAGTTCACTTAAACTGTGATGTCGTCTGTGTGTGGAGGAAGTGATATCACGTCAGCGGCGTGGAACATTAATAATGTAATTCACTCTTGGTCTGAACCGTGGGTGGTTTTAATATTCTGTGACTATACCAGTCAACCTTATTATCTCTCCCACAGTTGTAATAGGTGGAGGTTATTTCTGCAGAACGTTTCGAAAAGATGAACCTTAAGCGTGTGTTGTTCAAATCTCAATGCCATCCTAGAATCGTCTGCATGAAGAGTGCCAACCAGTCATAAGGTAGCAGTTACCCAAACGGCCAAAGTCACCGCTGGGAGTTGACAGCCAGAATAATTACAAGTGAAAAAGCGATGTAATTTTACCACTAGTAAGACAAAACATACGTTTCAATGAACGATTCGTGTTTATTAACAAAATGAGTTATAAAAAACACTGTATGGTTTATAAAGGCCAATTATAGTCAGCCATTTAGGAGTGTTTTGGTGTAACATTGTCAAGAATGGCATTTTAAGTTTCACGTAATTCACTCTTAAAAGTGAATAAAAATATTCAACAAAAAATAAGAAAACTTATAATCCACTAGAATATGTCTTCACGTAATAAATGACACTTCAATTGTTACGATAACATTGTTATTACAGACCAAATCGTTGAAATAGAAACCCATTTTGTATCTGTTCATTTCGGAGGGAAACTAGTCCCCTTGCTGTAAGTTGGAAAGAGCGCCTGCCAACGAAGGACGCAATATAGCTACACCATTCATATTGCCTAACTATGAGATATCACGGCACTCCGGCTATACTGGGTTACCTATACGGCCAGAGGGTCGTGCGTGTGATAAGGATGGCTGAATATATTAGTATTAGTTATCTCGTAATAGATGCAGAAAAGTAACTAATACTCAGAGTAACTAATATGTGATCCAGATTATTATTAATATTTTTGTATTCCTGATATGATATGATTCGCTGGTGCTGACTGCTTGCTGGTCTAGGTCAGTATTCACATGAAAAATATTATCCCTTGCTATTCCTCATATATTAATATTAGTGTGAATGTACGAAGAAATTATTTTTACAGTCATGTTAGTTAATATCAAAACACCTTATTCTGATTAGTAAGTAATACGTCTATACAATCATTAAAATAATTATAATATTTAGTTTAAAATAAGTGTCATTATTTTTTGTTAAATATTTTTTTTGTTGTATAACTGCAATTTTATTTCGTTTTATGTTAATAAACCTAATTATAGGTGAAATATTAGCAAATGTTGTAGTTTTGAACAAATGTTATTTTGCCCTTATTTGATCAAATTGTGTATCTTCATTTATGCTATAACCTGATGTTAATAATTGGTCGGTAGCGTAGTTGGTTAAATCCCAGCTTCATGTGCCAAAGGTTCTCAGTTCCATCCCAATCAAAGTTAATACATTTTGAGGTGGATCAGCTGATAACCACCGGCTGTTCATTTGTCATTGGGCTATTAATTAATGACACTTTCTAAGGAATAGTCGGCCTTAATTTGTAACAATGACTACATTCGCTCATCTACACTCATCACACTCATTCGAAATCCATATTCGCCCATATCTTGACGATCGGCGTCTTATGAATGAATAAAAATAAATAAATAAAATAAAAATATATTGAGAAATCATTAATATTAAAATATTACTAATATTACAAGTACATACATTATGACTAGAAATATTAGTGTTGCTGACCTTATTTAATCAGTGTGGTATGGTGAAAAATATTAGTAATATTTGGTATTGGATATTTTCAACTAATATTTTTCTGTAGCTAATACGAAAGTAGCTAATATCATGAAATATATAATAGTGGTCATGCCTAGCGTATGTTAATTGTACCACACTCACCATCCACCTAAACACGTACAGAGGGGGTATCCCTCCCACCCACCCATACACGTACTCGTAAACTGGTGATATTATGATATGGTACTACGTTGTCAATTTAATCGTTGTTGGGGAAACTAATTGTATACATCTGAAGTCATTAGAAATAGGCCAAACGAACAATCTAATTAAAATGTGATTACAAAATAAATAAATTTTTTATATGGTAGTGTTCCCGAGTTAGATTCCTGGGGTAGTGGTTGGAAAATTTAAGCTCAAGTTTTCTGGTTTTGACCCAGCATATAAACTTGGAAATAACAGTGCTGGATGTTCTATCCATTCATGCCTAAACGAAAGCACCATCCAGCAATCGTTAGTCTTGATAACATAATAATGAATAAAGGGTAATTATTTTTTAAATATTACTTAATTTAGGAAATATGTTTTTTGTAAATAAATAGTACTTATAATTATTAAATAGTACTCATTTATACATTTATCTTATTATACTCTCTATTGTTTCACTTATTACAGAACAGTCGACATTGGCAATCTAACCAGCGTGTCTCTCGGTTCATGTTACACCAGGGATGAACTATGGATCTTCACGAGCTAAAGTTAAGAACATTTTGAAGCTGTATTGGTGGATAACATGAGGTAAAAATCATTTCATAATACAGTTTTATTCAATTTACAAACATAAAACTCACATAAACTTCCTTACGTCAGCAGAAATAAGTGGTTAGCAAGGAATAAAAAGGAGTTGATAGCCAGAGATCAGGTGTGTGGTAAAAGTTAAGGGTGCTTTTACCTGCTCTACCCTTTGTTTACAACTCCGTTGTAAAACCCAAAAACGTAGCTTATGAGCCACAGTTGTGAAATTCATGTACAGTAGATGCTTTCTTATCCGACCCTCTTGAAACCTGAGGCCCGACCGTATCATGATTTGACCTGTTAAAGCAGCGTGGTAAGGATCTTTTAATATTACAGCTTATAAAACGATAAATTTATTTATTAATAAGACATACTGTACCTTAAAGCTTACATAGAAAAAAAAACAGTTATCTAAGCTTAGGGTGTAACATCGAGTTAGATGTTTTATTATAATTGATTATTTTACGCTATTTTAATAGTTACACTGAATAAGATATAATTACCTTATTTAATTGCGGCAAAAAGGTTTTTAAATTAATAAAGTTTTTTACAATACAATAATAATCAAACCACTTAATTAATCACAAATGTACACGATTTGAACAATGGTAACTTACAACTGTGTTTGTATGTATGGTTAAGATCAACTCGCCACGGATGCTCTAGACAAACTAGTATAAATAACTAAATCTATATATAATAATGAAGCAGACAAAAGTAAACACGTTGTGACAGGTCCATATTACAAACGTCACCGCGGGTATGTGGTCGGATGTAGGGTGGGTCGCTGGACTCCTTACGTCATGTGTGCTTAGGGTAGGCAAGATGCATGATATAAATTTATGAGCTTTATATAGGATACTTTACAGTTTTATAAAAGACAAACCTAAATATAAGAAGGTATAATTTAGCATTCGAATAACTATTTACAGTCTTTAGACATAATTTGATTATAGTTTTAATATCATTTCAAAAGAGTTTCTGCTGGGTTAAAACATGACAATATTTACATGGATGAAAATAATTATAATATAATTTTATTAATAGCTTGGAAAATATATTTTTAACATGAAGTGAAGTACAACAATTATGAAACATAACATAAATATTCTCCAGTTAAGTATAGTTTCCTTCTGTACAACCGTTGTTTGAAAGAACCGTATCAAGAATCACTGAAAACATTTAGCATCATGGCGATACTTTTCCAGTCACAAATCACAGTACCACATTTTGGTGAGCTGCCAGGCCAATAACTTTTTAGTGTTTGCAACTAGAACGTGTGGAAATGGAACAGTCCCTTCTTGACATTCCTAAAATATAACTTTCTACTATAAAGTGCTATTACAAAATAACTCTTGCAAGCCTCATAGTAGTACATAGAAATGATGCTCATTTGGGATAGTATATCAGAAAACTTTAATAATAAATTGCACATGTGATAATGGCAATTTATGTGGCACCTCCTTACATTCCTGCCATCCTGTAACTCTTAGACACCTATCGTCACCTGCTCATACCATAGCTACTCACCCATAGCACTCTCCCTGCTCACACAACCAATCACATGAACTCAGCGGAGACCATCCTATAACTCACAAACACCTCTCGTCACCTGTTAATACCACAACTACTCACCTACAGCACTCTACCTGCTCACACAACCAATCACATGAACTTAGCGGAGACCATCATGTAACTCGCAAACACCTATCGTCACCTGCTAATACCACAGCTACTCACCCACAGCACTCTACCTGCTCACACAACCAATCACATGAACTCAGCAGTGACCATCCTGTAAATCTAATATACCTCTTGTCACCTGGTCATGCCACAGCTACTCACCCACAGCACTCTTCCTGCTCACACAACCAATTACATGAACTCAGCAGAGACTATCCTGTAACTCTCAGTGTGAATCGTGTAGGGGTTTCCCCTAGTTTAGACATAGGGATCATTTTCGCCCAGTCACAATCAAGGCTTAAAGCTTTTTCCAGTAAAATTTAATAATTTTGGTAATCACCAATGATCTTGGTAAAATTCTGGTTATTTCGCAGGACATGGCTAAATATGGTGAGAAACGAGATATTTTACTGATTCAGAGTCAATAATGTTTTCCCTCTAAAAGTAGATTTACTGATTTGTTTAGAATATGAAACTTGTTTATCTAAGAGAACAAACTGATTTCAATTGGAAAATTATAAATTTAATTTTAACACATGTATAGCCAGTTCTTCGGTCTTGGCTAAATATGGTGAGAACCCTGACATTTAATTTAGCTATAAGTCCAGTTGACTTGATAATTCGTACATAGCTTTATCTTGGCCTCTAGAGACTCACTAAGAAAGGATTTCTTCTCCGAACTCAGGACTCCAAAATTGCCATGATATTCTTATGAAGCTATATTAATTTTGTTTGATTTATTTCATTAATAGCTGTTAGCTTTTAAATAAAAACGAATAGAAGAAAATTGTGATAACTTTTAAAATTGAAAATAAATTAAATGAGCAAAGTTGTAAATTATTCATACATCAGCTATGAAACTGTTCTAAATTGGATGGTATTTAAATCATTGTTTGATTTACTTTAAGTAATTTTTTAATGTTCTTGGATTTGTTGGAATTTTTAATTATATTTTGATCGCAAGTCTTCAATATTAGGTGAAGCAGGAGGTTTCAGCTAGGGGTAATATATGGCTGTCATCACATAAATAAAACTTTGATTTAATATTACATTTTAGAGAATAAGATACATAATATCAATATATATATATATATATATATATATATATATATATCGAGATATATCAATTTCTCGATATATAAAAACAATTGTGATATATGTGATATATTGTATGAAGGTGGCACTGGTGGTGCCGTGCTGTAACCCAGCTACTTGGGGACAAACTGTTGAGAATATTGTAGGCGATAGGTTCTGCGCTCGGTCCTCTTAATACCAACATGGGGTCCGCTCAATAGTTGTAATTGACGTGGACAATACTAGATAAGTCTGGGGTGTCCATGTTGGATGGTGTTCAAGGTTCAGATGTTGTGTAGGGAAGAGAACTGAGTGTCAGACTTGTCAGTTAGCTAAAAATCAAACCAACGCTACGTGATTCGGATTCTATATAAAGCTGTAGGTCCCATATTTGCCCTGGATACTGGGCTATTAATAAATATTCCTTTCTGAGTCATGTCGAACTCAGAGTCACATGCCGAGGCCGAAGGCCGAGGTGTATTGAGCGCAGCGAGCGTCGGGGTGGGCACGCGAAGTTTGCAGAGGTGTCCCCTAGTGTTTTATATTGTTTGACCCATATCGTATGACAGTGAATCTTTGTGATGTATATTATTAAATTACATTGTTTTTCGTCTTGATATTGCTCAATTGATGAGAGGTTTGTTTAATTAAGATACGTGATCAATGTATGTACAGATCAAGGCTTGTAGGAGAGGAAGTGCAAACGAGATAGTGAATATCCCCCGCCATACTTTTCCTACGTCCGTTGTATACAGTCTGTTCAAAATCTTGTTTTGATTTTAGTTTAGTGATTTAAAATAAGTTTTACTTACTCATTGAACTTATATATATATTTTAAAATCATTATTTAATTGGTTTAAATTAGAAACTTAAGGTTGAACTAGGGGACACCCCTGCACGCTTCGTGTGCCAACCCCGTCACTTGCTGAGCTCATGACACCACGGCATGTAACTTTTTACTTCAAATATTAGTAATTAAACTGTATTAAGTAAAATCATATTATTTAAATTCATTTACAGTAACTCACTCGCTGCACTTTATTTATTGTATAATGATCATACTTCAATCTTATTACTAAGCCTATTTCAAATGTTTTCTTTTTATTTAACAGCTGATGATAAAAAACACACAGACAGACATGTATTTCACTCTTTTATAATTGATATTTTACTGTGCTGCTCTCTATGTTTAACCTAACAAAATATTTGGGTTTGAACATCCGTGATAGTTTACTCCCTCTTCACCACTTTGCTACGAGAAGCTGGCAACCGCCTTCTTTAGTTGAACATTACTTCACTTACAGACCTGTCATTCTTATATTTTTAAATAATATGAATTCAAATTTTACCATGCTTTATAGGATATGTGTAACTTACTCTACTTACTTTTTGGATATTTTGGTTTATTTTTGGAAAAAATTAAAAATAAATAAGAAAAATAATTATTATTTGTACTACAGAAAAGAGAGTACGAACAAGAAAATATGATCAATAGATGCGAGCGAACACAATCCTGTTCTCTTTTAAAAAGTCAATTCTTACAATTTAAATTCATACAACTGTATTTTTTATTTAAATTGAATACAAGCCTTATGGGAAATAAAATCCAATATGGTGACAGTTATATAAGCCCCTTTATGATTGTTCACGTGATTAACTGTTTATATGATTGTGGTTTGAAAATCATAATTATTTCAAAATAATGTCAATTGTACAACATATTCAGGACGATGTATACATTTACAATGTAATTAGTATACCTTTGGTTTAAAGTGAAGCAGAACATGTGTCGAACCCAGAAAACTATCACACTATGAACGGAAACACCTGTGATTGAGGCTAATGTAGCCGATTTCTCCAAGTTTAATTGGTGGATTTCCGGAGAGCCGAGTCTTTAAGCACTTTACAGCGTTCTGATGGATTGGGTTTCCACACCAGTTCGCTACAGTTAGGGGATGTTTGAACACAACTCGTTAGGGCTTCACTTTCATTATTTACAGCTCAAACACGAGTCCTGTTAGTATAGTAAATCTATTTAAGGGTTGATGATACCAGATTTGGAGAATAGCGAGATATTTAATGTTATGATTTATATTTAAGTATAATTAAAGTAAAAATAATTAGGCGTTGTAATCGGGAAAATAAAGATTTAATATAGTTGTATTAAAAATTAAATTGATCACTGAGTATGTTTTGATATGGTGTTACTAAAGTTGTCAGGTGGCCAAGACTTGTGCGTTGTTATTTCCTAGATAATATCGGTAAAAACTGTCACCACGACGCTCACCAGCTGCCCGGAAGTTTTCTCAGTAACACTGCTGATAGTATGTTTTTAAGTCCGCGTTCATTGTGTATCGTACATTAGAGATTATTGACAAAACAAATAATTTGCCATGCAACAGTAGTTTAAAAATATCTATCAGTCAATATTTTATACCAAATACATCAACATAAAAGGTCAAACATCAAACATGTACTCTTTCTACGCCAATAGCATTTTTACTGGGTTTTAAAATTGTGTTAGGGTACAACGGTCTTAACACCTTCAGCAAATTTCAAGTAGACCTCAAGAGATTCGAACCTGCGACCTCCTGCAAGTTATGTAAAACTGATAACCACTAGACTAGCAGCAGGCTCATATTGTAATTATAGTACAAAATTATAAGAAATATGTTGAAAATGTTATTTGCAGATCACATCATGTCTCAAATGTTTAAGGTTTTATTTATTTGCACCAATCGCATACAAAATGTTCGTTTTTAAATGTACATAAATGTATGAACTTTGTCAAGAAGTAATTGAACCTACGAATACAAGATGACAACACTTGACCTAAGAGTTAATATAAAATAAGACCGAATAATTAAAGATAATTTACTTGGTGGTGACAAATCATGTTAATACATTGTCATAGCAGCTCAACATGACAATGTGGAACTAGATACTTTATATGCAATGCAATTATATTTGTAATTTCAGTGAGTTAATTTGTTGCGCCAAAGCCCCACGACTGCTTAATAAACAAAATTACCATAGCGATATAACGGTAATCGGGTTAACTCTAACAACGACTATGTCACTCATTTCTAGCTATCAGAGAGGGAATTCAACAATATTGAGCTTACAAACCTATTTGACTCTAGTAAACACTCATTGAACAGGTAGCAGTATAAACACTGTCATTGAATATGTTCACCCTATTATCATACATGCTTCATTTTATGAATTAGAAAGAGAAAATAAAAAAGGAATTATTAGCAAAACGAAAGAAAAATTACGTATTATTTGAAATGTAAAAATACTGTGACAATTAAATGTTAAATTAACTGTGGCTAAAAGTAACATGATAGTAAATAAGCTGTACGCTTCTTATATGTTAAAATAAATTTTAGTGACTGTACTTTATACTAATCAAGATATTCATCAAGGCAACTTTTCAAAGGATTTAATTTATGAATTTAGCAAAAACATGATCAAAAAATTACAGTAGTTTAAGTGACTGACTAAACAGCCTGTGAATATAATACAAGCCATATTACGAGTACAAATGAGCTGTGCAACAATTTCCATAATGAGATTTTGAATCTAATGTAATATCTTGACAGTGTGCCTCACGATTTATACATATACATCACGACAGTCACCATATACATCGTGGAGTTTTACACCCAATACCTGTCTGCCCGAACAGCTGATAAAGTTCTATGAAGTGCAAACTATATTTACCCTGGTAGTGTGCCTCACGATTTCTCTAAATACGTGGGTGTTTACTCCCAATACCTGTCTGCCCGAACAGCTGATAAAGTTCTATGAAGTGCAAACTATATTTACCCTGGCAGTGTGCCTCACGATTTCTCTAAATACGTGGGTGTTTACTCCCAATACCTGTTTGCCCGAACAGCTGATAAAGTTCTATGAAGTGCAAACTATATTTACCCTGGTAGTGTGCCTCACGATTTCTCTAAATACGTGGGTGTTTACTCCCAATACCTGTTTGCCCGAACAGCTGATGAAGTTCTATGAAGTGCAAACTATATTTACCCTGGCAGTGTGCCTCACGATTTCTCTAAATACGTGGGTGTTTACTCCCAAAAGTTGTCGGCCCGAACAGCTGTTAGTGTTCTTTGAAGTGCCAACTATACTTATCTTGGTAGAGTACCTCAATATTTACCTAAATATGTTGGGGTTTACTCCCAATAGCTGTTGGCCCAATTAGCTGATTGTGTTTTGTAAAATTCCAACTATAATTAGCTTGGTAGATTACCTCAATATTTACTTAAATACGTGGGTGTTTACTCCCAATAGCTGTTGGTCCAATTAGCTGATTGTGTTTTGTAAAGTTCCAACTATAATTAGCTTGGTAGAGTACCTCAATATTTACTTAAATATGTTGGGGTTTACTCCCAATAGCTGTTGGCCCGATTAGCTGATTGTGTTTTGTAAAGTTCCAACTATAATTAGCTTGGTACAGTCCCACAATATTTACCTAAATACGTTGGGGTTTACTCCCAATCGCTATTGGCCCGATTAGCTGATTGTGTTTTGTAAAGTTCTAACTATAATTAGCTTGGTAGAGTACCTCAATATTTACCTAAATACGTTGGGGTTTACTCCCAATAGCTGTTGGCCCGATTAGCTGATTGTGTTTTGTAAAGTTCCAACTATAATTAGCTTGGTAGAGTCCCTCAATATTTACCTAAATACGTTGGGGTTTACTCCCAATAGCTGTTGGCCCGATTAGCTGATTGTGTTTTGTAAAGTTCTAACTATAATTAGCTTGGTAGAGTACCTCAATATTTACCTAAATACGTTGGGGTTTACTCCCAATCGCTATTGGCCCGATTAGCTGATTGTGTTTTGTAAAGTTCTAACTAAAATTAGCTTGGTAGAGTACCTCAATATTTACCTAAATACGTTGGGGTTTACTCCCAATAGCTGTTGGCCCGATTAGCTGATTGTGTTTTGTAAAGTTCCAACTACAATTAGCTTGGTAGAGTCCGTCAATATTTACCTAAATACGTTAAGGGTTACGCCCATTAGTTTTTTGCCGATTAGCTAATTGTGTTTTGTAAAGTTCCAACTATAATTAGCTTGGTAGAATCCCTCAATATTTACCTAAAAACGTTAAGGTTTACGCCCATTAGCTTTTGGCCAATTAGCTGATTGTGTTTTGTAAAGTTCCAACTATAATTAGCTTGGTAGAGTACCTCAATATTTACCTAAATACGTTGGGGTTTACTCCCAATCGCTATTGGCCCGATTAGCTGATTGTGTTTTGTAAAGTTCTAACTATAATTAGCTTGGTAGAGTACCTCAATATTTACCTAAATACGTTGGGGTTTACTCCCAATAGCTGTTGGCCCGATTAGCTGATTGTGTTTTGTAAAGTTCCAACTACAATTAGCTTGGTAGAGTCCCTCAATATTTACCTAAATACGTTAAGGTTTACGCCCATTAGCTTTTGGCCGATTAGCTGATTGTGTTTAGTAAAGTTCCAACTATAATTAGCTTGGTAGAGTACCTCAATATTTACCTAAATACGTTGGGGTTTACTCCCAATAGCTGTTGGTCCGATTAGCTGATTGTGTTTTGTAAAGTTCCAACTACAATTAGCTTGGTAGAGTCCCTCAATATTTACCTAAATACGTTAAGGTTTACGCCCATTAGTTTTTGGCCGATTAGCTGATTGTGTTTAGTAAAGTTCCAACTATAATTAGCTTGGTAGAGTACCTCAATATTTACCTAAATACGTTGGGGTTTACTCCCAATCGCTATTGGCCCGATTAGCTGATTGTGTTTTGTAAAGTTCTAACTACAATTAGCTTGGTAGAGTCCCTCAATATTTACCTAAATACGTTGGGGTTTACTCCCAATCGCTATTGGTCCGATTAGCTGATTTTGTTTTGTAAAGTTCCAACTACAATTAGCTTGGTAGAGTCCCTCAATATTTACCTAAATACGTTGGGGTTTACTCCCAATCGCTATTGGTCCGATTAGCTGATTGTGTTTTGTAAAGTTCTAACTACAATTAGCTTGGTAGAGTACCTCAATATTTACCTAAATACGTTGGGGTTTACTCCCAATCGCTATTGGTCCGATTAGCTGATTGTGTTTTGTAAAGTTCCAACTACAATTAGCTTAGTAGAGTCCCTCAATATTTACCTAAATACGTTAAGGTTTACGCCCAATAGTTTTTGGCCGATTAGCTGATTGTGTTTAGTAAAGTTCCAACTATAATTAGCTTGGTAGATTACCTCAATATTTACTTAAATACGTGGGTGTTTACTCCCAATAGCTGTTGGTCCGATTAGCTGATTGTGTTTTGTAAAGTTCCAACTACAATTAGCTTGGTAGAGTCCGTCAATATTTACCTAAATACGTTAAGGTTTACGCCCATTAGTTTTTGGCCGATTAGCTGATTGTGTTTTGTAAAGTTCCAACTACAATTAGCTTGGTAGAGTCCCTCAATATTTACCTAAATACGTTAAGGTTTACGCCCATTAGTTTTTGGCCGATTAGCTGATTGTGTTTAGTAAAGTTCCAACTATAATTAGCTTGGTAGAGTACCTCAATATTTACCTAAATACATTGGGGTTTACTCCCAATCGCTATTGGCCCGATTAGCTGATTGTGTTTTGTAAAGTTCTAACTACAATTAGCTTGGTAGAGTCCCTCAATATTTACCAAAAAACGTTAAGGTTTACACCCAATAGTTTTTGGCCGATTAGCTGATTGTGTTTTGTAAAGTTCCAACTATAATTAGCTTGGTAGAGTACCTCAATATTTACCTAAATATGTTGGGGTTTACTCCCAATAGCTGTTGGCCCGAACAGCTGATTGTGTTTTGTAAAGTTCCAACTATAATTAGCTTGGTAGAGTATCTCAATATTTACCTAAATACGTTGGGGTTTACTCCCAATAGCTGTTGGCCCGAACAGCTGATTGTGTTTTGTAAAGTTCCAACTATAATTAGCTTGGTAGAGTACCTCAATATTTACCTAAATATGTTGGGGTTTACTCCCAATAGCTGTTGGCCTGATTAGCTGATTGTGTTTTGTAAAGGTCCAACTATAATTAGCTTGGTAGAGTATCTCAATATTTACCTAAATACTTGGGTGTTTACTCCCAATAGCTGTTGGCCCAATTAGCTGATTGTGTTTTGTAAAATTCTAACTATAATTAGCTTGGTAGAGTCCCTCAATATTTACTTAAATACGTGGGTTTTTACTCTCATTATTTCTTGACCCAATCAGCAGAATTTTTTAAAATGTACAAGTATATAAGCCTGGTAATGTGTCTTAATATTTGTGGGTGTTCTTCCAATAGCTATAGAACCGACCAGTTGATGAACTTTCCGAAGTGCATCTTTGAAGAAACGCTTGATATTTTCACTACAATAAATAACACACAACACTAATTAATCGAAGTTGAGCGTGGTTTATCATGCTCGATCATCTTAAATGTGTACGCTTTGTCCTTATATTGTAACAAATTTACGAGTTTGTATCGTTCACTTTTATCATATTTATACCTACTTATTGACACTACTAATAAGCGCTTCGTTATATTGGTAATATTGGAATGCATCGTTTAATTACGCGCTCATGGTTAGCACTTAATATTTGAGATATTTCACATTTATATTTACAGAGAAATATTATACATTTCTTAAATCATTGTTTAAGAATATTTCGATGTGATAAAGTTAATGTAAGTTTGGTTCAAGAAATGTTTACATGTTTTAAAAACATATTGGTAATCTGTTTTTTCCCCTGGGAAATGATAAATAATTGTTTGCAACAACAAAAATATTATTTTTTAGTTGAGTAGTTTGAAGGATTACGTAATTGAAATATGTTATTTTTATCATTTATTATGAATCTAACTTATATTATACTTTTTAATTTTGTTTTCAATAATTTGACCTTTCTTATAAATAAGGGCTGTTTGATAACCAGGCACGTACACACGCACAAAGCATTGACTCAACCATCAACTATACACGTAAAATGGTATTGACCAACCCACCTACTAATATACTTACAAGAATTGACCAACCCACTCACCCATACACGTACATTGTATTGGCCATCCCACGCGCACATACACGTACATTACACCAACCACCTATACTCATATACAAAAACTGGTGGAAGAGTCATCACCACCATACCAGAATATATTTATAGATTTTAAAATATCGCACCTTAAAACATGATACATTCATCCACTTGGTCATCGATCAAGTTATTATTTAGTATAAACAAAATCGACTAACACTCTAATACAATTAAGCCATACACTTATTATGTTATTATATTATATGACCTATCATACAATTATATTTTTATCATATTTAATTGATATCCTAAGTATAGAGTTTTAATTGGTAGACAAAAAAACAACTAGGATATACCCTTATAAACTTTACATACCAGAACACACCCTATTTTTTATCAAACAAAGAAATCTTGTAATTAATTTATAAATTTAAATATCCAACAAGTAAATTAAGTATGTGACATTGGCAAGACTGGTTTTTACATTTCTTTAGAGAATAGGGAAAGGGTTTGTAGGTGTAGGGTTGGCAAAAAACAAGGGTTGGGAGAGAAGAGTGATCTGACATAAACATCACTTTTGTTCATGGAACCGTGAGTTCTGTATGAAAAATGTACGTAATTGTAACTCTGAATTCTATCAGGTAAAATGTACTTACCCATATCCAAATATTATTTTAATCTTCGTTTTCTTAACTTCGTACAAACGAATCAGATTTGTCCAAAAAAATACTATATTACGGTTGTAAAAAGTAACACTTGAAATGGAAAAGTTAAATTTGATTTCTGCATAGATAAAAATTTCAAACGAGTGGTAAAGTAAAAAAAAAAAAAAAAAAAAAAAAAATTTAATGTTTCCAACGTAAAATTATCTATGTTAATACAACCGCTTATAATAAAAATGGCACATCGTTTAATAAATTATTTGGTTACGTAAATAAGTTAAAAATATAATAATACATTTTTATTTATTGATATATCATTTATAGTAAGTTTAAGTAATAACAATTAAGTAGTGAAATAAATATACGCATTTTAAAGTTAAACAAGAAGGATTACTGGTTATGTAGATACAAAATAGTACATATTGAAAAGGTAAAGTATGACGGTGATTGGTTTTGGTAAGCCAAGTTTTCCATCTCCAGCCGATATGGATATACAGAGGAATAAGGACTTTTGTGATCCTTTCTCGCCGGAGGTCGGTAAACGGGTTTTAGTCGGTTACTTCATTCAGTTGTACTGATATTTCAAAAAGTTCTGTTGTTTCACTCTTTGTACGTTTAAAAGGTTAAGTTGTACAGTGAGAAAATGCAATAAATAAACTATTCGTGGGATTGTATATTAACATGTCAAGAAATATAACGCCGTTCATAGTAGATTTGCCACGAAGCCGTATAGAACATTAATACGAATTTAAGTTAGTAAACAATTATATTTGTATTTGATATAATGCCAAAGAAAAAGAACAAGAGATTATGACGTAAATAGGATCGTTATAGTTTTATAGTGAAGCACTAGGGAACACCCCTGCACGCTTCGCGTGCTAACCCCGTCGCCACTCGCTATGCTCATGATGTGTGCTCGGCCTACGGCCTCGCCTGGGAACTATAACTTTAGCCATTTATGGAAATCGGCCTGCGGCCTCGTGGGGAAGCTCGGCCTAAGGCATCGCGGAGGCTTCTTTTTGGGAGCCCTTAAACTTTCTTTCTTCCAAAATATAACGGTATAGTTATATTTAGGAGATAAATACCTCTAGTTTGGGCGTTTTATTTTAGTATTACCCCTTTGTGGTTTTCAAAGATTTTTTCAGTTTTTGGGGCATATATCCCTTATTATTTACGCTTTTAAAAATTTGAAGGGATATTTGGTTTCAGGGAAAAATACCTTTAATTTGATACCCTACTTGGATGGATAACGTCAGTATTCAAACATTTTACATTTTAAAAATTATGGTTTTTGGGACCCCGATACCCCAAATGTTTGAGTTATTACGCTGAAATTCAAATATAAGATGCGCGTTTGTCACATGTGTATAACTGTGAAGGTTTGTAAATTTTAATCAAGCCTTTTCTCAAGTTAGGTCTTAAAAACTATTTTTTTTTGTGATTTCCCATAAGAAATACATCGGGGCAGTTTTGGGGTACAAAAAAGGCCGCCATATTGTTTATGAGTGAAAAAAGTAAACTTTTGTGAATTTTCCTGAACGTTTCAGACCGAGAGCTTCAATTCAAGTATACAGTTGTTGGGGGTAGGACGCCGGGAAGTGCCTGAACATTTAGTGTCAGTCAGTGACACTACTATTGGGCGTAAACCTTAACGTTTTTAGGTAAATATTGAGGGACTCTACCAAGCTAATTATAGTTGGAACTTTACAAAACACAATCAGCTAATCGGGCCAACAGCTATTGGGAGTAAACCCCAACATATTTAGGTAAATATTGAGGTACTCTACCAAGCTAATTATGGTTGGAACTTTACAAAACACAATCAGCTAATTGGCCAAAAACTATTGGGCGTAAACCTTAACGTATTTAGGTAAATATTGAGGTACTCTACCAAGCTAATTATAGTTGGAACTTTACAAAACACAATCAGCTAATCGGCAAAAAACTAATGGGCGTAAACCTTATCGTATTTAGGTAAATATTGAGGGACTCTACCAAGCTAATTGTAGTTGGAACTTGACAAAACACAATCAGCTAATCGGCCAAAAACTATTGGGCGTAAACCTTAACGTATTTAGGTAAATATTGAGGTACTCTACCAAGCTAATTATAGTTGGAACTTTACAAAACACAATCAGCTAATCGGGCCAACAGCTATTGGGAGTAAACCCCAACATATTTAGGTAAATATTGAGGTACTCTACCAAGCTAATTATAGTTGGAACTTTACAAAACACAATCAGCTGTTCGGGCTGACAGCTATTAGGGGTTTACCCCAACGTATTTAGGTAAATATTGAGGTACTCTACCAAGTCAGTCAGTTACTACATCGAACTTTATAATATATATGCTAGTTATGACTAGTGTCAATTAATTAAACTTAAAGAATTCCTTTAATAGTTTAAATAAAACGTAATTTACTTCGATTAAAAGAAGTAAAAACGTAAAAAGGAAGAACTCAGAGAACAATTAATGCGGCTATGTAGAAGTTTGATTGACCGAAAACGTTTGATGACATTTTTTTAAATGGTTCTCAAATAAAAAGAGAGTAGTTGCAGTATTAAAGAAAACCTAAATACACCCAATATGAAACGAAGTAGTTTGGTGGTCCATTATTGTTTCCAGTCCTTAAGTTAGTCTTAGGGGGTGAAAGAATCATTGCTTTGTTTTACTATTGTAGAAGAAATATATTGTTGAGTCCACTAACCACTCCATGTATTTAAATGTCAGATAAGAGTCGATGGGGGACAATAAGCTGTGACTGGTTAATTTAACGATTTAAATGAATAATCTCTCTACAAAACAGTGGCAATAGAGTCAACGCCGTCGGTGTTAATTAGTGGTTAATTGGACTGATCGATAGAGCAAGGGATGAATCAACACTTCACTTTGTGTCGATGATTTATTTATGTAGACTTATTTACGGGAGGCTCTAAAACTTTAAACTCCTCTTTGAAGGGTTCTTATCCAATATATTCAAATTAAGAAGTCAATTTGAACTGCTATGCTATATTCCTATTTAATACTACAAATAAGACTATCGTGAACACATTTTTGGGCTAAATGACGAATTTACTGGATAATAGGGTCAACTACAAATGGAGAGTGTGAAAGACGGTAGGGTTGTTTACCGACGGTGTAGAAGGGATGTAAGTGACCCACCGAGGGTCGAGTGTTTATAGAACAGGGTGGACTCTGAAGTCATACGTCTTATATTTAAGTAACTAACTCAAATATCAACAATATACGTCTTAGATTGTTGGGTAAATACTTGATAATTACGAGAATGTTTTGATTACAAACCACCTGAAAAGTAGTTTGAAAAACATCAATTACTGAAGTAAAATAAAAAAAAATCTTACCTAAGGGATATTGTTCCCTGGTTAAGTTTTAGAGAGAGCTTAACTTCACTAGATAAAATAATACTATTTTACTTTTTTAAATTGCTGTTTGGATAAATATTTAATTATTGATGAAAGAAAATTAAAGTACCAAACAAATAATTATGGCAATATAATATTTATCATAGCTATTTGTTGTGAGGTTAATAAAAATATCCTTAGTTGAATTTACAACTATTGTAAATTTTCACTACAGATATTCCACTAGAGCTTAAGAAGGCAAAGTGGATGTCACTTACCGGATATTACTTAGTGCATAAATTTAAAGTTTTAGTTTTAGAAATATTATTAACTGAAGATTTTTGCTAACCAGATGTATTTTTATGAAAAATGTTCGACAAAGTATTTTTTCTATGGATAACTCTAACTGTGTTTTAACAGAAGACATGGTAGGATATTTTAGATTCTCAGAACTACTTCCTGTAATATTGTAGTTAATTTTTTGTTCTCCCTTACATTCTCTTTATCTCATTTAAACAAAAACTATAATTTACTGGCTTTGGATTTATTTATTTTGCCTAATTGCTAAAAAGTATGCAAGTTTTTCATTCAATTCCATAAAATCACATTCAATTCCAAAAAATCAAAAACATTTGTTTACGGTTATTAATGGAAACATATTGAGTGGTATAAGGATTACATGTTGATGTGTCACTTGTGTTTGGACACACCCCAACAGATATATGTTTGTTGCTTTTGGTACGTCCGACCTGTAAGACAAATCGTATTTCAATCAATATAAAAACAACAAGATTCGACAGTTGTATCTATAGAGACATTTGTGATAAAGGGGTCGAGCTGATTTATCTTGCCTTAGATTTATATGCGAATAAATTATCTCGTATATTGTAGATTTTATATAAAATGTACACATAATATCTCATATGTGTGTGTGTAAAAGTTTAAGAATGTCAATTTGACCAGGAAAACTTATTGCTCAGAAGCTCTCTCTAACATGGCGACCAGAGAGCCTTGAGACCAACGGATTAAGGGTGACTTCCAACCACCACTAGTGACCGTTAAAGGACGGGATCACTGAGACAGTCACCCATCCAAGGAACAGCCACGTTTGATGTTGCTTACACTGTTCTGGTCAAGGCTACTAGAATATATATAAATGATACCACATAAATATATAACTTCATTGTTTATAATTACCAGTATAGTGAAAGAGCAGTAATTTATCTAATTTACAGGCACAAGTGGCGAATTGCTGTAACCTAGCTACTTTGGGATAAAGTGTTGTGGAGATTATAGGCGATAGATATGTAGGCTGACTGGCGTCTGCTCATTTGTTGCTATTAGTGTGGCCACAGCTAGATGACTCTAAAGTTTCTCAATGTTGGGTGATAGTCAGTGTCCGGAGGTTGTGTAGAGGAGAGAACTGAGCGTCGGGCCTGTCAGTTGGCTGAAATTCAGACCAATTGTTTGTCGCTTTGTTTCCACGTAAAGTTGTAGGTTACTTAGTTGCCCTGGCTATTGCGGCAATAATAAATTTATGTCAAACTCGGTTAGTAACCAGGCTACAAAGGCGGTCCACACTCTTCCTACACCGTATAATCATTCATATTTGCCCTCAAATATGGGCTAGGTCAGCGTTTTGTATCCGAGAATAATATACTCGTATCTGTAAGACTATAACATTTGTTTGGTAAAACCGTGTACCACAACCATTATTTGTACAGTTTACAACTCCATGTTAGACATCACAGACCAGCTGGAAGACTTATCAGATAAATCACGGCAGTTGTGACCACATTTATACGTCAACAACCAAATGACGAAGGTGACCTGGTTTGGAACGAGTTGGACTGTTTTAGACTTGTTGATTAACCCAATAACATCTGCGGCCAAGACTAGATGCACTTGAATTAAATTAAACATTATTCCCAAAATGAAATGTACATTAAAATACTGATCAATTGTCTAATGAAATTGGCTGCTGTTGTAAAGTAGAATTACATTTATGACTTAGTTATATAGAACTTGTAATGCCTTCATTTGTTTTTGTGTATTTTATCATAATTATTTTAGAGTTTTCATATTGCAAATAGTCACTTTTTTACTGATTACAAATTTAGGAAGACAACCTTTGATAAGTAAAGTCTATTTTGATAAGATATGCTGTAGACGTACAATCAATGTTCTGAAGACTATAGGAAAATGTGCTGAGGCATACAACAAAATATGCTTCCGCCCAAATGTTTGCTGAGCAACGAGGATTTACTTCATATCAAAACTAACTTTACTCACTAGTTCACATGAACCCGCAGGACTGTGAATACTCTTTATTTAATGAAGAAGTACTAACAGTTAGCCAACTAGAACCTTCTCAGCCTTACCCACTGAGATACCACGACTACAATGTGTCTTGGGATTTTAAGGAAAATTAATAGACACATAAATATTTTTAGCAACTAAAAGGATGTTGTTAAATTCATAATGGAGGTTGTGCAGGTTGTCCTTAAAGTAAAATGCCAATTTTCTGGAAATGATTAAATAGGTCAAAATAAAGAGAAAATCAAGCATACAATTTTTCCAAAAGCTCTTCGTTTACCAGATATCCGCGTTTTTTTTTTAAAGAATTTTCATATCCAGTTTGGCTTAACCGATCTTATGGAACTCTCTAGCATGTTAAAGTAATAAAGCCCTATTCTAGAATAAAAAATCAACTTCAGCTAATCTTACATTTTCGGCCATTTAAAATTTTTAAACGGGAATTGTGGCAAGAGGTAAAAAATACAAAAAAATTACTAAGTACAGGTTTTTTAAGACTATTTTATTACCAATCTGTCAGTATGAGCTTACCAGTAACAAACTTTGCATGCATCGAACGGATTATCTTAGTAATTAATTGGCTACAATGTATTGAACATTGTAGATAATAATTTAAAATATATTTGATTATTTTTTAAGGATATAGATGGATACACTATTTTTATATAACACTTTATTATCACAGATTGATGAATAACTTTAAAATTATGGGACTTACAATCGATCTACAACTTCCAAAATGAACAAAGCTGTAAATAAAATGGATTTTTCATACTAATTACATAACGACACCAAAAGTTGTCATTTATCATTGGATACAATCTCTGAATGGCATGTTTGGGACTGTTTCCTCCATTCTGTATGGTGTTCATGTCCTGTGTTTAGGGGCAGTCACCTCTCTTCTGCACAGCGTTCCAGTAATGTAATTGGGGTTGTTGCCTATCTACTGTGTGTTTATGTCCTGTGTTTAGGAGCAGTCGCCTCTCTTCTGCACGGCGTTCCAGTAATGTAATTGGGGTTGTTGCCTATCTACTGTGTGTTTATGCACTGTGTTTTGGGGCATTTGCCTCTCTTCTGTACGGTGTTCATGCACTTTGTTTGGGAGGAGATGCCCCCCTTCTATATGGTGTTCATGCACTGTGTTTTGGGGTAGTTGCCTTACTTCTGTACGGTATTTATGTACTGTATTTGAGGGTAGCTTACTCCTTTTGTACTGTGTTCATGCACTGTATTTTGGGGCAGTTGCCTCTTTCCTATACAATTTTCATGCACTGTGTTGGTGTGCAGTTGCCCCCCTTTTGTACGGCTTTCACGTAATGTGTTTGGGGGAAGATGCCTTCCTTCTATACGGTGTTCATGCACTGTGTTTTGGAGCTGTTGCCTCCCTTCAATACGGTGTTCATGCACTGTGTTTTGGAGCTGTTGCCTCCCTTCTATACGTTGTTCATGCACTGTGTTTTGGAGCTGTTGCCTCCCTTCTATACGTTGTTCATGCACTGTGTTTTAAAGCTGTTGCCTCCCTTCTATATGGTGTTCATGCACTGTGTTTTGGGGTAGTTGCTTTTCTTCTGTACGGTATTTATGTACTGTATTTGAGGGTAGCTTACTCCTTTTGTACTGTGTTCATGCACTGTATTTTGGGGCAGTTGCCTCTTTCCTATACAATTTTCATGCACTGTGTTGGTGTCCAGTTGCCCCCCTTTTGTACGGCGTTCACGTAATGTGTTTGGGGAAAGATGCCCCCCTTCTATACCGTGTTCATGCACTGTGTTTTGGAGCTGTTGCCTCCTTTCTATACGGTGTTCATGCACTGTGTTTTGGAGCTGTTGCCTCCCTTCTATACGGTGTTCATGCACTGTGTTTTGGAGCTGTTGCCTCCCTTCTATACGGTGTTCATGCACTGTGTTTTGGAGCTTTTGCCTCCCTTCTATAAGGTGTTCATGCACTGTGTTTTGGAGCTTTTGCCTCCCTTCTATACGGTGTTCATGCACTGTGTTTTGGAGCTGTTGCCTCGCTTCTGTACGGTGTTCATGCACTGTGTTTTGGAGCTGTTGCCTCGCTTCTGTACGGTGTTCATGCACTGTGTTTTGGAGCTGTTGCCTCCCTTATGTACGGTGTTCATGCACTGTGTTTTGGAGCTGTTGCCTCCCTTCTGTACGGTGTTCATGCACTGTGTTTTGGAGCTGTTGCCTCCCTTCTGTACGGTGTTCATGCACTGTGTTTTGGAGCTGTTGCCTCCCTTCTATACGGTGTTCATGCACTGTGTTTTGGAGCTGTTGCCTCCCTTCTATACGGTGTTCATGCACTGTGTTTTGGAGCTGTTGCCTCCCTTCTATACGGTGTTTATGCACTGTGTTTTGGAGCTGTTGCCTCCCTTCTATACGGTGTTCATGCATTGTGTTTTGGAGCTGTTGCCTCCCTTCTATACGGTGTTCATGCACTGTGTTTTGGAGCTGTTGCCTCCCTTCTATACGGTGTTCATGCACTGTGTTTTGGAGTTGTTGCCTCCCTTCTATACGGTGTTCATGCACTGTGTTTTGGAGCTGTTGCCTCCCTTCTATACGATGTTCATGCACTGTGTTTTGGAGCTGTTGCCTCCCTTCTATACGGTATTCATGCACTGTGTTTTGGAGCTGTTTCCTCCCTTCTATACGGTGTTCATGCACTGTGTTTTGGAGCTGTTGCCTCCCTTCTATATGGTGTTCATGCACTGCGTTTTGGAGCTGTTGCCTCCCTTCTATACGGTGTTCATGCACTGTGTTTTGGAGCTGTTGCCTCCCTTCTATATGGTGTTCATGCACTGTGTTTTGGAGCTGTTGCCTCCCTTCTATATGGTGTTCATGCACTGTGTTTTGGAGCTGTTGCCTCCCTTCTGTATGGTGTTCATGCACTGTGTTTTGGAGCTGTTGCCTCCCTTCTGTACGGTGTTCATGCACTGTGTTTTGGAGCTGTTGCCTCCCTTCTGTACGGTGTTCATGCACTGTGTTTTGGAGATGTTGCCTCCCTTCTATACGGTGTTCATGCACTGTGTTTTTGAGCTGTTGCCTCCCTTCTATACGGTGTTCATGCACTGTGTTTTGGAGCTGTTGCCTCCCTTCTATACGGTGTTCATGCATTGTGTTTTGGAGCTGTTGCCTCCCTTGTATACGGTGTTCATGCACAGTGTTTTGGAGTTGTTGCCTCCCTTCTATACGGTGTTCATGCACTGTGTTTTTGAGCTGTTGCCTCCCTTCTATACGATGTTCATGCACTGTGTTTTGGAGCTGTTGCCTCCCTTCTATACAGTGTTCATGCACTGTGTTTTAGAGCTGTTGCCTCCCTTCAATACGGTATTCATGCACTGTGTTTTGGAGCTGTTGCCTCCCTTCTATACGGTATTCATGCACTGTGTTTTGGAGCTGTTGCCTCCCTTCTATATGGTGTTCATGCACTGTGTTTTGGAGCTGTTGCCTCCCTTCTATATGGTGTTCATGCACTGTGTTTTTGAGCTGTTGCCTCCCTTCTATACGATGTTCATGCACTGTGTTTTGGAGCTGTTGCCTCCCTTCTATACAGTGTTCATGCACTGTGTTTTAGAGCTGTTGCCTCCCTTCTATACGGTGTTCATGCACTGTGTTTTTGAGCTGTTGCCTCCCTTCTATACGGTGTTCATGCACTGTGTTTTTGAGCTGTTGCCTCCCTTCTATACGATGTTCATGCACGGTTTTTTGGAGCTGTTGCCTCCCTTCTATACAGTGTTCATGCACTGTGTTTTGGAGCCGTTGCCTCCCTTCTATACGGTGTTCATGCACTGTGTTTTGGAGCTGTTGCCTCCCTTCTATATGGTGTTCATGCACTGTGTTTTGGAGCTGTTGCCTCCCTTCTATATGGTGTTCATGCACTGTGTTTTGGAGCTGTTGCCTCCCTTCTATATGGTGTTCATGCACTGTGTTTTGGAGCTGTTGCCTCCCTTCTATATGGTGTTCATGCACTGTGTTTTGGAGCTGTTGCCTCCCTTCTATATGGTGTTCATGCACTGTTTTGGAGCTGTTGCCTCCCTTCTATACGGTGTTCATGCACTGTGTTTTGGAGCTGTTGCCTCCCTTCTATACGATGTTCATGCACTGTGTTTTGGAGCTGTTGCCTCCCTTCTATACAGTGTTCATGCACTGTGTTTTAGAGCTGTTGCCTCCCTTCTATACGGTGTTCATGCACTGTGTTTTGGAGCTGTTGCCTCCCTTCTATATGGTGTTCATGCACTGTGTTTAGGAGCTGTTGCCTCCCTTCTATATGGTGTTCATGCACTGTGTTTTGGAGCTGTTGCCTCCCTTCTATATGGTGTTCAGCTCCAATCACCACTGTACGAGTATGGGTGGGTGGGTGGATCATCACTACTGTGATGTTTGCCCAAATATGGTGTTACTGACCTACTCATCTACCCATATACGCAAAGTATTGGTGAATATAAATATAATGCTATTTATTAGTACTAACACCAGAGTAACCCCCCTCTCTTCCCCTCCCCCCTCTCTCTCCCCCTCCCCCTCTCTCTCTCTCTTTTTCATTCTTTCTCTTCTTTTTCTCTACTTACCCGAAGAAAGTGCCAGTGGCACAGAAAATTTGCGTGATTTTGTGTTTCTTTTGTGTATGTTACTACAGTAGATGTAATTTATGCAGGATAAGGAATAAGCAACGTAGAGCTGTTGCCTCCCTTCTATACGGTAATGTGTTTGGGGGAAGATGCCTCCCTTCCTCTGGGAGTATTAATTAAGGGTCTAGAGTAGAGGTTTCTTAAAAACGGAGAGAGTATATTGATCTCAATCAATATATTAGAAATTCATGACTTTGACGGTAGTTACATTTATTATGTACAGTGAAAAATTTTTTAATTTATCATTTTCAGACCTTCAGAGAAAATATAGTTTGAAATAAATTATGATAAGGGCCTTCTTGTTAAAGTCGTCCTTAACTATAACATAAACACGTACAATTTATAAAACGGAAAATATGTCAATGTATTGTATTAGATTAGACCATTCCACAAACTCTTAAAAGAAATGAAAACCACAATAAATCTGTAATTTTCTATGCCACCTCCGTCTAATATCTTACGTTTGAGGCATTTTGTGTGACCTTAGACGTCTTCAATACAGTTGAAAGCACAAAGGACATTTCGTTTTTAATTACTTTACATTTCATCTGTTTACATAAGTTGAACAGTATTATTTTACTCTAAAACTGATTCTAGAGTTATAGAGTAACTTATGACTGTTACATCACATAACAATTATCAAATTGACTGTAGTTAACAAACTGAACTTTGTCAAATTGAATATTACTTCTTGATTGAATTTTATAACATTTTTACATTTATAAATGTAATAATAAAATATTTTTTTAAATTCAACTTCCGCACCATCAAACAGCAAAAACTTTCAGACTGTTTGAAATGTTTTACATTGTAATAGTTTAGTGTTTGAAATATCATATTTGTAATTGAATAGACCTTAATTGATATGTCCCTGGTAGCCACCAGAACCATGTTTGATAGAGATGAGTGATAAACTGATGTTGAACATAAAACATAAACTAACATTCAGAAAGGATGATCAAGAGCTTTGTAACATCACATGTTGTCTTTCTCAGAACAGTTTTAACATTAATTCAAAATCTAATTACGCTAGCTGAACAGTCAATTATAATTATTTATCTATATTAACTGATACTTTGAAATATGTAATGATTATTAAAATACCTGTTTAGTAGATAACAGATTTAAATAACATTTAGGTAAACACCTTATTAATTAAGTTACTTATAATGAGCATAGATCCAACACTTTTATGTTTAAAAAAATTTAAATATTTTTGTCACAGCATTTTTAGCATTTCCTGGCAACTTATTTAACTGCACCTATTTGTAAGTACGTTATTTTTAAATACTTTTCGTAAAACAATTTGATTTATAATACATATAATTATGGTTTAATATTTCAACAGAAATAAAAGTAACGTTTAATAAATTATAATATAAATAACCTTTAATAATCATTTATACAATTTACAAGTTTAATTAGCGAGAAACAGAGAACTGAAACTTGTTCTGCCATTTTGCTGTCAGTTTACTTTACAATTCATGTCAAATATTGCTAGAGTTTTTAATAAGTTGCCATTTCAAGTTATGATAAGTGCTCATTGAAATGGATAATTAATTTTAACACATTTTCTCAATTTACAAACAACACGTAACCAAAAGACTTATTGTCCTCCTCCTACAGTATTTAGTAACTTGATGGGTTTGGATCTGTGTTGTGGACTACAAATATATATTTTATAAAAACATAAATCACAGCTATGCTGCGTCAAGAACAGGTTTGTTAGTTTGGGTCTTTTATAATACTCGAATGTCCAAGCATGTTCAATTTATTTTCCATATCACCAAGATCAAACACAATTGTATCCTAACCCAAACCCAAACTAATATAACCCAAGTTAATCATGTATGCTACCCTAGCTGATCACGGGTGCTACCCTAGCTGATCACGGGTGCTACCCTAGCTGATCACGGATGCTACCCTAGCTGATCACGGATGCTACCCTAGCTGATCACGGATGCTACCCTAGCTGATCACGGATGCTACCCTAGCTGATCACGGATGCTACCTAAACTGATCAAGTATACTAACCTAGCTGATCACGTATGCTACCCTAACTGATCACGTATGCTACCCTAACTGATCACGGATGCTACCCTAGCTGATCACGGATGCTACCTAAACTGATCAAGTATACTAACCTAGCTGATCACGTATGCTACCCTAACTGATCACGTATGCTACCCTAACTGATCACGGATGCTACCTAAACTGATCAAGTATACTAACCTAGCTGATCACGTATGCTACCCTAACTGATCACGTATGCTACCCTAACTGATCACGGATGCTACCCTAACTGATCACGGATGCTACCTAAACTGATCAAGTATACTAACCTAGCTGATCACGTATGCTACCCTAACTGATCACGTATGCTACCCTAACTGATCACGGATGCTACCTAAACTGATCAAGTATACTAACCTAGCTGATCACGTATGCTACCCTAACTGATCACGTATGCTACCCTAACTGATCACGGATGCTACCTAAACTGATCAAGTATACTAACCTAGCTGATCACGTATGCTACCCTAACTGATCACGTATGCTACCCTAACTGATCACGTATGCTACCCTAGCTGATCACGTATGCTACCCTAACAGATCACGTATGCTACCCTAGCTGATCACGTATGCTACCCTAACAGATCACGTATGCTACCCTAACAGATCACGTATGCTACCCTAGCTGATCACGGATGCTACCTAAACTGATCAAGTATACTAACCTAGCTGATCACGTATGCTACCCTAACTGATCACGTATGCTACCCTAACAGATCACGTATGCTACCCTAGCTGATCACGGATGCTACCCTAGCTGATCACGGATGCTACCCTAGCTGATCACGGATGCTACCCTAGCTGATCACGGATGCTACCTAAACTGATCAAGTATACTAACCTAGCTGATCACGTATGCTACCCTAACTGATCACGTATGCTACCCTAACTGATCACGGATGCTACCTAAACTGATCAAGTATACTAACCTAGCTGATCACGTATGCTACCCTAACTGATCACGTATGCTACCCTAACTGATCACGTATGCTACCCTAGCTGATCACGTATGCTACCCTAACAGATCACGTATGCTACCCTAGCTGATCACGTATGCTACCCTAACAGATCACGTATGCTACCCTAACAGATCACGTATGCTACCCTAGCTGATCACGGATGCTACCTAAACTGATCAAGTATACTAACCTAGCTGATCACGTATGCTACCCTAACTGATCACGTATGCTACCCTAACAGATCACGTATGCTACCCTAGCTGATCACGGATGCTACCTAAACTGATCAAGTATACTAACCTAGCTGATCACGTATGCTACCCTAACTGATCACGTATGCTACCCTAACTGATCACGTATGCTACCCTAACTGATCACGTATGCTACCCTAACAGATCACGTATGCTACCCTAGCTGATCACGGATGCTACCTAAACTGATCAAGTATACTAACCTAGCTGATCACGTATGCTACCCTAACTGATCACGTATGCTACCCTAACTGATCACGTATGCTACCCTAACAGATCACGTATGCTACCCTAGCTGATCACGTATGCTACCTAAACTGATCAAGTATACTAACCTAACTGATCACGTATGCTACCCTAACAGATCACGTATGCTACCCTAGCTGATCACGGATGCTACCTAAACTGATCAAGTATACTAACCTAGCTGATCACGTATGCTACCCTAACTGATCACGTATGCTACCCTAACTGATCACGTATGCTACCCTAGCTGATCACGTATGCTACCCTAACAGATCACGTATGCTACCCTAGCTGATCACGTATGCTACCCTAACAGATCACGTATGCTACCCTAGCTGATCACGGATGCTACCTAAACTGATCAAGTATACTAACCTAGCTGATCACGTATGCTACCCTAACTGATCACGTATGCTACCCTAACAGATCACGTATGCTACCCTAGCTGATCACGGATGCTACCTAAACTGATCAAGTATACTAACCTAGCTGATCACGTATGCTACCCTAGCTGATCACGGATGCTACCTAAACTGATCAAGTATACTAACCTAGCTGATCACGTATGCTACCCTAACTGATCACGTATGCTACCCTAACTGATCACGGATGCTACCTAAACTGATCAAGTATACTAACCTAGCTGATCACGTATGCTACCCTAACTGATCACGTATGCTACCCTAACTGATCACGTATGCTACCCTAACTGATCACGTATGCTACCCTAGCTGATCACGGGTGCTACCCTAGCTGATCACGGATGCTACCTAAACTGATCAAGTATACTAACCTAGCTGATCACGTATGCTACCCTAACTGATCACGTATGCTACCCTAACTGATCACGTATGCTACCCTAGCTGATCACGGGTGCTACCCTAGCTGATCACGGGTGCTACCTTAGCTGATCACGGATGCTACCTAAACTGATCAAGTATACTAACCTAGCTGATCACGTATGCTACCCTAGCTGATCACGGATGCTACCTAAACTGATCAAGTATACTAACCTAGCCGATCACGTATGCTACCCTAACTGATCACGTATGCTACCCTAACTGATCACGGATGCTACCTAAACTGATCAAGTATACTAACCTAGCTGATCACGTATGCTACCCTAACTGATCACGTATGCTACCCTAACTGATCACGTATGCTACCCTAACTGATCACGTATGCTACCCTAGCTGATCACGGGTGCTACCCTAGCTGATCACGGATGCTACCTAAACTGATCAAGTATACTAACCTAGCTGATCACGCAAGCTACCCTAGCTCATCACGCATGCTACTCAAGCTGATCACATATGCTACCCTAGCTGATCACGGATGCTACCTAAACTGATCAAGTATACTAACCGAACTGATCAAGCATGCTACCCTAGCTCATCACGCTTGCTACTCAAGCTGATTACGAATGCTACCCAAGCTGATCACGTATGCTACCATAGCTGATCACGTATGCTATTATAGTTAAACACGTATGCTATCCTAGTTAATCACGTATGCTACCCAAGCTGATCACGTATGCTACCCAAGCTGATCACGTATGTTACCCTACCTGATCACGTATGCTACCCAAGCTGATCACGTATGTTACCCTAGCTGATCACGTATGCTACCCAAGCTGATCACGTATGTTACCAAAGCTGATCACGTATGCTACCCAAGCTGATCACGTATGCTACCAAAGCTGATCACGTATGTTACCCAAGCTGATCACGTATGTTACCAAAGCTGATCACGTATGCTACCCAAGCTGATCACGTATGTTACCCTACCTGATCACGTATGCTACCCAAGCTGATCACGTATGTTACCCTAGCTGATCACGTATGCTACCCTAGCTGATCACGTATGTTACCCTACCTGATCACGTATGCTACCCAAGCTGATCACGTATGTTACCCTAGCTGATCACGTATGCTACCCAAGCTGATCACGTATGTTACCCTACCTGATCACGTATGCTACCCAAGCTGATCACGTATGTTACCCTAGCTGATCACGTATGTTACCCTAGCTGATCACGTATGCTACCCTAGCTGATCACGTATGCTACCCTAGCTGATCACGTATGTTACCCTAGCTGATCACGTATGTTACCCTAGCTGATCACGTATGCTACCCTAGCTGATCACGTATGCAATTCTAGTTGATCACTTATGCTATCATAGTTGATTAGGTATGCTACCCAAGTTGATGGCGTATGCTACTCTAGCTGATCAAGTATGCTACCCAAGCTTATCACGTATGCTACCATAGCTTATCACGTATGCTACCCTAGCTGATCACGGATGCTACCCTAGTTGATCAGGTATGCTACCCTAGCTGATCACGTATGCTATTGTAGTTGATCACGTATGCTATCCTAGTAGATCACGTATACTACCCAAGCTGATCATGTTTGCTATTATAGTTGATCACGTATGCTATCCAAGCTGATCACGTATGCTACCATAACTGATCACGTATACTACCCAAGCTGATCACGTTTGCTATTATAGTTGATCACGTATGCTACCCTAGTTGATCAGGTATGCTACTCTAGCTGATCACGTATGCTACCCTAGCTGATCACGTATGCTACCCTATTTGATCAGGTAAACTTATCACAAATACTTTACTGCATGTATTAATACAGATTAGAGTCACGTTCTGTAGTACTGAATGAAAATTAGCACTTGGTGGTTATAGAAAATACTAAAAACTAAAATTGCGGAGACATATTATAAAAAACCCGTTTGGTTTTTTTATTATGAAGGAAAATATAATGACAAAGTATTTTGAACGTGTTTTTAATAACAACTTTATGTAAATGCTGCTATAATATGAATGAAACTAATATACCATTCTCCCCTAAAGCGCCCTCGTTATATACTCTCTTTAAAATAACATTTCATACCCTTAGTTAAACGTATATTTTTAATTACATACATTGCAAGTGTCATTAGTACAGTCAGTTAACTCATGTTCACTTTAATAAACTTCAGTTGTATTACGTAGTTGTTTACATTCTCTTTATTGTCGTATGACATTTCATTTTAAAGGACTCTTAATGCATCAGCATTTCGACGTAAAACGTTGAAACTTAATCTGAGATCAGGGAGGTCTAAAACGTGAAGAATTTAGGATTTTATTTGTAATAACTACTATGTTTATTGGAGATATGTAAAATTTTTACCCAACACTGCTTATTAATAATTGTACAAAATACATATAAAGTCATTTTCGGTACAGTTTACAAACTTTGACAACTATCAAATGTATGGAGTTTTTAGGTAAATATATTAAATGAAAATAAAATCAAAATCACGATAATTAACAATATTTTTGTGCTTAATATTTTGGTACGCCTGTTGTTTTTAAATTATTGATAACAAACCAAATTACGATTTGGAAAATGAGGTTGGGTAAACATTTTTACCATTAACTAATTTTTGAAAGATATCCAGTGATGTGCTGTAGCTTAATAGAAGGCAATAGAAAGAACATGGTGGATTCCTATATTGATTTCTGTTGCACTTATCAATACTATAGGAATGAATGTATGACGAACGTTACGTAAGTAATAAGCTTTCGCGATATCATGCTGGAAACATTGGCCTCAAAGGAAGCTCCGTTTCTAAATCTGGCTTTAAGTGTCAAGTTTATGAGGTTCAACTCGGAGCGCTTTACATAAACAATTTAATACTTTGTCTTTAATCACTGATGAAATAGAAGTGTTTCAAAAGTCACGAGCACGCCTGTTTATTAACTTTACATGTTATGAAATTTCTTTATAGTAAAGTTTCCAAAATATAATTTAACAAATTCGTATGAAAAATATTAGGTTTAAATATATTCATTCGTTAGGATCTCGTTTGAATAAAGTCAATACCCGTACAGGAAAAACACCAGTATCACAATGATGTATTATGAAAACACCAGTATCACAATGATGTATTATGAAAACACCAGTAACACAATGATGTATTATGAAAACACCAGTATCACAATGATGTATTATGAAAACACCAGGAACACAATGATGTATTATGAAAACACCAGTATCACAATGATGTATTATGAAAACACCAGTATCACAATGATGTATTATGAAAACACCAGTATCACAATGATGTATTATGAAAACACCAGTATCACAATGATGTATTATGAAAACACCAGTATCACAATGATGTACTGTATTATGAAAACACCAGGAACACAATGATGTATTATGAAAACACCAGTATCACAATGATGTATTATGAAAACACCAGTATCACAATGATGTATTATGAAAACACCAGTGACACAATGATGTATTTTGAAAGAGTCGTAGCAAGGTATCAAAGTAAAGCAAAGGAGTTGATAAATATTAAAAACACTAGTTAATATCCAGATACATAAATTTATGAATTGAACAAATCAATCTTTAATCAAATTTTAAAATAAGAAACTAAATTTAAATTTAACAAAAAAGTTAGTTTTGCAATGAAACTGTACAACATTGAGGAAACGAGTACAGAATGTAATAAAGTTAAAATTAGCTTACAAATAAATTGAGCTTACAAGCTATGGGCTTAGTAAAAAAAATATTGTACTTGTTATTGAAATAATAATTTTAAAGATACATTAAGTATTCAGCTGGGTCAGTACCATTGTACATGTAAGGGTGGGTAGGTGGGTCTATACCACCTACGTGTAAGAGTAGTTGGTGAATTATCACAATTTTGTACCACAATACAGGGGTGTGTCAACCTGAAATGCACAGCTTTGGTCTGTCTCTTTGTTTCTGTAGTCAAAGGTTCAACCTTACATTAAGCTTACTAACGGTGATGCTTCGGTGCCATCAATGTCTTATTGTTACTTAATTACATTATATAAAGGGTGTCTAGCACAAGTGGTTAAGGTTATATTCAAAGTGATTCTAACATTACTGCAATTAGACTTTCAAATAGAACGTTACGTGATGGTATAAATAAAACTGAAATGTTTGTGTAAACAAGTGTAATACGGTACGCCCATTGTGGTGAGCATTTCAGTAGGCCACGTTTACTAACCTAGGACCACAGACATGTACAAGGAAAGTTTCACAAAGGAGTCTCTGGTCTTAGGACGGCAAACGTGGTGTACAGAAACCGCTTGCCATAATAGTTGTACCCTCTTAGAATTATTTCGCACTAAACTTATACAAATACCGAGGTACACAATATCTCAAATGTCGGTAATATGTCATTGTAGGTAGGAAACAATGACCTATTACAGTTTGAGAACAGGTTGTACCTGGAACAATTTAAATTTGTCAGAATCATATACGTACAGTAGTGATGTCCCAACCACCCACCCACCCATACATGTATGTACACTGGTGTTGACCTACCCTTAAATGTTGTTTAAATGAGGACTGTCTCTGAAAAATATACATTGTAGGCCTACATGGTGTACTTTCCTTACCGATGTTTGCATGAGTAAAATAAAAAGTACTTTTCAAAATATATACTCTTTATGCTTAATAATAGGGATGGTCCCTTTTGGAACTTTCTAATATTAAGGAGGAATACATATTGAATAAAATGAAATATGTGGTTAAAGGGGGATACTTTCACCCCTTACACCCTTTGTTTATTGCCGCGTTAATTAACTTTAGAATGCGATGCGTGATCCTTGTCGTTGCACGCAACCTTCCGCCTGGATCAATCCACCCCTATTGAATAAGCAAATGGCAATTAGAACAATGAATAACTAGAAATGAGCTGTAAAATGTAAAATTTTAAACTTCATTTATATTAATGAAAAGCAATAACTTCTGCAATATAGATTCACGTGGTTGATAATTATTAATTTTTAAAGCCAAATTTAAGAATACTTAAGCATTTACATGCTTTAACAGGTTAGTTTTATTAATTACTCTACCCTCTTACATTCTCTTAATTTATCTACCCTTAGTTCTGCCGTGTATTGAGACGTCAGGTGACCTCAATACACTCACCCTATACACATCTGATATATACTTTGGTGTGATAGCCTGCGGGGTGGGCACATGCTGACCAAGAGACCTACCCCCGTCCCCTCAGAACCTCAGGTCCAGTGTTGTTGAGTTGCAGTTGAGCTTCTTACTGTACTGTTTGAACGGCAACTGTGCTCATTTAGTTGTGGCAACTAAACGTGCTACTTTGATAGTTTTTCTAGAGTTGTGTTATGCCAAGGACGCGTTGGTTGAAGTTATTGCAGAAAACTTTAAGTTAAGTTGTGACTTGCAATGTAAACTGTGGGTACTAAAATTGCTAAGCAAGCCTTTCCTTATGATAAAACACTTAGCTTTTGTAGAAGGAAGTGAATTTACATTATTATATGTGACCTTTTCTTAACACGGATGGTTATAATTGAAATCGACTAATTTTTCATTTTATTTTAGATACTATAACTGTAGGTTTTATTGTATTTGAAGTTAAGTACCTGTGATGTTAGCTGTAACTTTTTTTATTTGTTACAGCCCCGTAGAGCTGAACTTCCATACACTGCTGAAGACTGAACGTTGCTGAGGATGTGTCATCGTACCTCAGCCAGTCATGGTAGTCCAGGTAACAAAGCTAGGAGCGTAAGTATTCAGTCCAACGTCTACACTAGCTAAGGTTATGGTTCTGATAATACAGCCTACTCTGAGGACACCATTCATTATAAACCAGATGCATCAATAAAAAAAATGTTCACCAATATTTATAAGTGCTAGAGACTGCTAGAGAATAACTAGAGAGTACTTATCGAACACCTAAAAATATTTTTTTAGAATCATATTTTAGATGGGTATTCACATCTTCTGTACTCTGTTCTTGGTTTTAGAATCACCCAGAGAGATATATACATGGAGGAAATGCAATTTCACAACTTCTCTCTCAAAGAAGAGGCTGATATTAAGATAATGACTATCCTAAACCACGTCAATGACATCATCCAGAAACCACAGACTATCCCCACTTCAACTCCGAAACTGTGAGTGGTTGTTGTAATACCAACGCCTCTATGGTTTATTCTGGAAAGAGGGTGAGTGAAAATATGGACTCTTACCTTCTTTTTTGATATATTTTTCTTTGTAAGACCACTCATAGCTTGGTAAGAGCTGTCTATGTGTCATTGATGCTACTATGTTAATTACTCATGAGCAATCTGTCATCTGTTCCCAGGAACGTCACGTAAAGAGGGATTACCAGCTGACGTTCCATCTACGTGTTGGAACTATGGTGATTGTCAAGGGACTTATTGTACAGCGTGACTCTTGGAAGGCTACTAAGATCCTGGGCAACAAGATATATGTAAAAATTCCACTCCACGATCACATCAGTTCCAGCAATATCAAAGTATCTTCTATGGGGACTACTCTGTCCAATTCCATCTTCACAGATGGATTCATAAGGCCAGATCATTTTGGTTCAAAGAAGGCCACTTAAAAAACTACAACTAGTGAATATTGTCAAGTCACTCATTGACAATGCAAATGGCGCACTTTATTCCGTCACCTGTGCTGGATGTTAACAAGGCATTCAACAGAGTGTGCAACCACGCAGGTAAGTCTCAAGGTAGTGCATTGGGTCTTATTTTGTTTCTGATCCACACTAATAATGTGTCTCTTATTCCAGGTAAATGATTACGAAGGCGGTGAAATGTTCGTCTGACGAAGCATGCGTATGACAAGTTCTTTAGAAATGCAGCACGAGATGTACGTCATTTCACCATGACCAAAAAAGGAGTCTGGTCATCAACACTTTCAAGAGTAGACAACAACCTAAATGTGGCTGACTCCATGACTCCAGTCACACTGGAAGATATCGGGTTTAAAATAACTCTGAAGTACATTTATGTGAGGCTTGATGAAAGACTCAATTTTGGGTTGTACGTCTAGGGTAAATTCAAAGAGTTCATTGACTCTTTATTCTTCTCGTTTGTGTGTCCCGGACGGAGTGAAACTCGCCGCTAGACGCTAGACTTGCCACTCCACTCTACTCACAGTTTGCTTACTGTGCCTGCCATTTATCAAATTATTATTAATAATGACGTTCTGCATCACTAAGGAGGAAGTGTGTGTAGATGCGTGTCATCTACGTGTCACATTTTATTTCCCTTGAGGATAAAGGACCGAGTCATGGCGTGACACAATTCTCGGATGGATTGTCGTTCATTTTTTAATATAAAACTCAAATAGCCAGCTGAATACAAGGATTTTTGTACAATTTTGCCCTGCATAGTAGCAAAAATAAAAAAAAAAGAATAAAGGAGTTTAGTGCCACTCTCTATTAGTACCTCTGATCTGAATAGGATAAAAAACTTTGATCGAAATAAATTGCAGTTTTAATTTAAACTTGGTGTCTTTAATTGAAAATTCCAATTGAGGAATCAAATGTTGGGTATAAATATATTGTTACTTTTATTTATTTATTAATAATAAATAAATACGGAAATTATTATTATTTTTAATTATTTGTTATATCAGGCAAACTTCAAGAAGTGAGAGCACTCAACCAATTTGCATTTTCAGGTTATTTTATGAAATTAATACATTAAGCCTTCGTTTGGAATAATTTGTTGAATATATTTAATAAAACCTTCCTAAAAAGATATTAATAAAAGACAACACTGATAAATAGTAGACATTTAATTAATTAATTTCTGTTTCATTGGACCTAATTTAGAATAAAATTTTGTTGCAGTTAATCAGTGTAGAATGTTATACTCAAACATATTGTAACTAACTTTAGTGGTTTTTAATTTCTACATAATAATATAATAATTTGTTATTATTTCAAGTCATATTTTAAAGTTAAGTGATCTTTAATTAGTTTAGTAATAATAATTAAGCCAAATTTATACTAACAATACTACAATTACCTACCAAATAACCTATTTAATAATAGTTGTTCTTGACTTTATTTGACTTAGCACTAACCATGCTTCTCATACACTGACAAATAACATATATACAACATATTTGCAATAATAAAATATCACTTCTGAAGTACCGACTATAGCTCATTTCGGGATTCGAATCTTCGCCATCGGCTAAGTGCAAAGCCTTTGCTACTGAGACACCATGCTGGTAAAGCTATTTGAAATACAAAGTAAGTAATTAAACAATATTATGGGGTACGATAAACACTACTTCTGACTTTACATAATTATAAAGGGGAAATTCAACAGGCATTTTTACAAAATATATTGTTAAGTTTAATGTATTCATTTGGCTGTTTATAATAATTACATAGTCTAATGTTTACGCACATAAACACCATTTAGGCTATATGAACCCTCTTTTTTTGCATAAGAACTCTTGATTACTTGCATAAACCCAGACCGTACATTCTTGGCTTACAGACTATGAATTGTGTTTATGACACGGTTTATAGCACGGGTTATTGATAGTCAAGACCTACCTGACGGCATAAACAAAGAGCCTAGTAATAAATGTCATTCATTAGATTGTTACAGTATGAACCTTAAACTGAGGGTGTGCCCCCCTCCCCCGTGCAATGAGTTTGTGGACTACGTATCTATTTGATAACAATCAATAACATTTTATGTAAGGTTTCGGTTTACGATCAGATAAGTTCGTATGGTAGATTTAATAGTTTAGACCAATAAAAATGTTTACATATACAAATATTAGTATTTTGCAATAATATTTTACTAACCTTTATGTGAACGTTGTAATTTAAAATATTAATATATTCTAAAAAGGAAATATTCAGTTAAAGATTAATTTAAAATAGTCTATTGATTAGCAAATTTTCTGTTGGTAGAAATACAATACATGTGGATGTCACACAATAAAGATTAATAACAATATAAGTAAAACATGTATAAATATTTTGGTAATCAATTTTGTGAACCCATCTGATTAATTGAAGGTAAGCGTGGTTTACCGAAATCGATCACAATATCGATAAACATCTGTTCATGTTACATTTTGCACTTTGCTGTTGTTATGTGTTGTCTGGCGATCACTTGCGTTTTAAATTGTCAAACTAAGTAAAACCATTGATTTTATATACAAATAGATTTTCCATTCAATGTTAAATTATGAGTCACAAAATATCAGCTGTATTTGTGGTCCATTGTGGAGCGCTAGTGTAGTTCTATGTAAGTGTAATGCAGTTTAAACCAGCTGTGGTTGCGGGCTTCACTAACTAACAAAATTACAGGCACAAATATTCATATTAGATAGTTCATATAATCAATGGTAAAAAACTTTTTAAATTAAGTTATTTTTAATGAGCAGCCTAGTTTTTTCTACATTTAACTATTACAACAGAGAGGGAAAAATTAAAATACACTATCCCTAAGCTATGATTCCCTAATATTTATTCGTAAACCAACCTGTGGTAAGTATGAAGGTAAGGCCAGTAACCAATTACAATAAGACCGGAAACACGTGTGTGTGAAGCCAATTTCCTGATATTTGATTGGTGGATATCCGACATCACAAGTCTGTTTAAGCTCTGTACAGCTTTAAAATGGATTGGCTATTAGTTTTTTTAACAGTGAAAGGACATTTTTTTAATATGAGCTATTTTTATCAACGCACAAACCCGTTCATTCATAGAATGGGCCGAATAATGTAAAAAAATCTTGTGTTAGAAATCAATTATATTCCATTGATTAGTTTTGCTTTAATTTTTTTTCGTTTTCACTTACCTTATGATGTGGAATACAGTGTGATTGTATTCCGAGAATTATTATTTTGGTCTTTTAGTTCAATAGTTTACATACCTGTTTAAATAATTGTAGTTTTCATACCCACTTAAACCAATAATGTAAACATTTATAAGTCGAAAATATTAAACATATAATTTTAACCTAAATTAACCTTAAAAAAGATTCGAGACTATTGTACAGTTTGCGTGCGTTTATTTATAAATATATATTAATAAAATTGTTATTTTTGACAGTATTATTTCGATTGTTTTCGTTTTAACATGCTTATAAAATATATTCATATACATGTAACAACCTATGACCATGCAGCATTATACTCCAATATACTATGTTCCATAATAGTACATAACTTAAAACCTGACCAGAGTTTTACACCTCTATAATTTCATATTTAAATACGATTCGCACATTAGATGTGTTAGATGAGTTTCGTATCACACGCCCACTTTAAGACTCATACAAACGATTACGTTGGTCTGAGAACAGTTTGTTGTGTGTCTTAATTATGTTTAAAGTGTTTTATTACTAAAACGACCTATAATTGAAGTGATAAAATCGTCCTCGTACAATCTATCGATGACTGTAATTTAGTAATAGAAACTGTTTGCCTAGACAACTGTGGGACTACTTTATATATTTCATTGAAATCTGGCGTCTAAAATCCATAAAAAAACCAAACAATACTTTTAGTAGTTTGTGATTTAACTTTCATGTCGGTAAGAGTTAGAAACAATTTTAGATTCTTAAAAAATTTAAACTTGGCATTTTATTAACCATTTAATTAAAAATAAATCAAATTAACCCTAGGGCTATAATATTTACTATTCTTTCTACTGATGATTTAACAGAATCACATATTCGATGGCATCTTGCATCTTGTGACTCGTTTGCGTTTTATTGATGTATTTTTGGGAGGAATAAAAAGTAAGCGCTTTGAATATGCTCATAAAAGCACATCATTATTTGATAATTTTCTCTTTTGTTAAACCTTAAAAACAGGATTTTAATTATTTAACAGAAATAATTTTATTAATTAAATTAGTATTGTTAACTATACCGGTATTATCAACTAATTACCTTGAAACAAACTGCCGTTCGTCACGGTTTAACTCCTTTAGGGTGTATTGAATCTTTAGCGTATTCAAACAAAGAAGTTCATACCAAAACAAACTTGAAAACAAAAGCACCATCTGTCTTTAACATGATCTTTAATGAGAAACCTCTTACTCTAGGGGTTTTAAATACAAATAAAGCCTATGGCTTGAACAACAACCATTGCTGTTATAAAGGATCCAGCGAAATTAGTAAAAAAAGGGGGTATTTAATAAATAGTGACAGTTGAGTTTAAAAAATAAAAGTAATAAAATAGAATGGATATCGGTGTTCTATCAGGCCAAAGATACAACTGTTGCTATGAGTAGTAAAGTTATACTCACTTAGATTATTGTGTTCTAAGATAGTTACAGTGACATATTTCTTTTAAATAATTCTATTTCTTAGTGAAGTTATGATGAGGTCATACGGTGTAAAATGACCGGTGAAATAAGTTACCACGGTCGAAACTAGTGGGGTAGTGCTGTAACCCCATTTTTTTGGGGGACAAAGTATTGTCTTAGTTTTTATATGGGCGTATTGGTAAAGTGTGGGCTCTAGGTTATATGCTCTTCATATCAACACGGCGTTCACTCAATGGTCGCCATTAGCGTGTACACTAATGTTGTAGAGAAGTCTGGCGTATACATGTTGGGTGGTAAGTAGGGTGCGGATGTTTTGTGGGGAAGTACGTGGTTTGGATTCAACCTAACCTAACTTCATTAGGTTCATTCAATGTTGGGCTTTTAATGAATGGATCTTTCTAAGGGAAAGTAGACCATAGTCAGTAACAATGACTGCACTCGTTTATCTACAATCACATCACCCGTATTCTCCTATATGTCGATGTCTTAATAATGAATAAGCCAGAACAAGAAGGTGTGGAGTTACATTGATAAATCGCTTAAATTTTTATGACGCAGATGAGTTGAATGAATATGAACCTCATTATGAGGAATAATCTAGTTATACAGGTGGATCGAAGACCTCACTAGGGATTGGGGAGTTACGGGGTCAGACCGGCTGACACCGAGTTGTACCGAGCGATCGAAAGGATTCAAACCGAAGTACTTTACCCGAACAGATTGTGTTATTTGTTTCAGCTTATTAATGCGAATTAATTGTTAGCTTGAAAGTGAATATTTATCGTATGTTATTCTTTTATGAAGTTTGAAACAGTAATGTTAAATGACTAACTTAGTTTACTTAATTAAAATTAATTTGTTAGTTTCTAACTGCAGAAACATATACTTTCAATTATTTTGTAAAATAAATTAAGTACGAAAGATTTTCTTGAATACATAACACCACAGTTGATAGTTTTTAGTGTAACACTGATTCCTCAGTTAAGTTGATTAGTATTATGTTACCTTATTTACAAAAAAACTTACACACCTCAATATTTAACGAGGTTAAAAAGCAATTTAAAAAATATATTTGCTTTTTTTTTAAATCAATATTTAAAAACAATTTTAATTATAATTTATTCACAAATGAGGTATTTTTGTCCAGTTATTATTAAACTTGTTCATGTTCTAATTAAAAACATGATATAATTAACTTGTCTTAAGTTAACATCGGTAATGTTGAAACTATATCATTCAACATTACTGATAGTTTTTAGTATTCTAAAATATTTATTTCACTTAACCACCTTATTTTCCTGTGTTAATTCAGGTTTGGTAAACAAGAGGATAGAGGTCAGTTGGTTTTATGTGTTTACCTTTGTTTATAAACTAAAAATACACGTTGAAATCACCTTGAGAGGCCAACTGATGTAGGAAAGTAAACTGGCTCGTTCTAAATTGGCCAGTCTTTCCTATAAACTTTGTTACTAAATAATTCGTTATTTTTCGTAAAAGTAAAATTTTTGTTCATTTATGAACTATATCATAAAGTATAGCTAAAAGTGAAATGGAATGCAAAGTTATAGAATTTCTAGTTCTATAACTTTGCGTTTTTAGTTTTTTGTTTTTAGTTTGTCAAAAACAGCCTCACAAAGAAATTGGTCACTAGCGTAGTTGGTTCAATCCCAGATTCATGTGCTTAAGGTTCTCAGTTCGATCTAAAGCAGAGTGCTTGATAATCACCGGCTGTTCATTTGTCATTGGGCTATAAATTAGTAACACTTTCTAAGGAATAGTCGGCCTTAGTTTGTAACAATGACTACATTCGCTCATCTACACTCATCACACTCATTCGAAATCCATATTCGCCCATATCTTGACGATCTGCGTCTTATGAATAAATAAATAAAAAATAAAAACACATTCATAAGTACCAACTGACAGTTACCATGAAGAACTATTGTTGCAGAATACTCAGTTATACATATTAATGAATTGATTGATTACAGTTCAAGTCCAGTTGAATTTTAATAATATGGCCGGTTTTCACAAACATATGTACGTATATATTAAGGTTAGGATTTTCACGTCAGAAAAATGTGTTTTGAAATTGTATTTTACGTGTAAACTACTTTAGATATTGGCCAATCAATTAATTACTATAAATAGTATATTGGTAATATTTTTTTTTAAAGTCATATTTTACGTAACGACTGTACGTGATGGGTGGGTAGGTGGGTCAGTACCAATGTTCGTAAATGAATGGGTTGGTGGGTCAATACCACTGTAAGTTTTCCTATCGTTGCTGGTCACTTTTCCAGGTCACTTTCCACCTGGCCCAATCATAGTTTATTTCATTGGTTAGCTTGTTTTTATTTTGTTTATTTTTTTATAGTTTGTTTATTATATAGCTCAATAGTTTTTTATTTTCAAAATAATACAAAATATTGAAGGGTACGTCTTTAGAATATATTTAGTCTATTTGGTCCCTGCCATCTTCCCTTTGAACTGTTTTTTTTGTTGTTGTAAACAAAATATGTATCAACTGTTATAACTGTACATTAAACATGAAAACATCCTTTAATTCTTTGATTATTTTATGTTACGTATCTCAATCTAAATTATGGCAACTAAAAGAATATATGTGATGAGTAGTACAACAGTAGTAATATCAAGTGAACACTTGTAAAAGGCAGCCATTTTCAACGCACTTAACCATGTTTATGTTGAGGATAACTGGCTTGACACGACATACTGAGTACTGATGTGTGAGGAAGTACGTACATGAGGATAACTGGCTTGACACGACATACTGAATACTGATATGTGAACAAGTACGTACATGAGGATAACTGGCTTGATACGACATACTGAATACTGATATGTGAACAAGTACGTACATGAGGATAACTGGCTTGACACGACAGACTGAATACTGATGTGTGAGCAAGTACGTACATGAGGATAACTGGCTTGACACGACATACTGAATACTGATATCTGAACAAGTACGTACATGAGGATAACTGGCTTGACACGACATACTGAATACTGATGTGTGAGCAAGTACGTACATGAGGATAACTGGCTTGATACGACATACTGAATACTGATATGTGAACAAGTACGTACATGAGGATAACTGGCTTGACACGACAGACTGAATACTGATGTGTGAGCAAGTACGTACATGAGGATAACTGGCTTGACACGACATACTGAATACTGATATCTGAACAAGTACGTACATGAGGATAACTGGCTTGACACGACAGACTGAATACTGATGTGTGAGCAAGTACGTACATGAGGATAACTGGCTTGACACGACAGACTGAATACTGATATGTGAACAAGTACGTACATGAGGATAACTGGCTTGACACGACATACTGAATACTGATATGTGAACAAGTACTTACATGAGGATAACTGGCTTGACACGACATACTGAATACTGATATGTGAACAAGTACGTACATGAGGATAACTGGCTTGACACGACATACTGAATACTGATATGTGAACAAGTACGTACATGAGGATAACTGGCTTGACACGACAGACTGAATACTGATGTGTGAGCAAGTACGTACATGAGGATAACTGGCTTGACACGACAGACTGAATACTGATGTGTGAGCAAGTACGTACATGAGGATAACTGGCTTGATACGACATACTGAATACTGATATGTGAACAAGTACGTACATGAGGATAACTGGCTTGACACGACAGACTGAATACTGATGTGTGAGCAAGTACGTACATGAGGATAACTGGCTTGACACGACATACTGAATACTGATATCTGAACAAGTACGTACATGAGGATAACTGGCTTGACACGACAGACTGAATACTGATGTGTGAGCAAGTACGTACATGAGGATAACTGGCTTGACACGACAGACTGAATACTGATGTGTGAGCAAGTACGTACATGAGGATAACTGGCTTGACACGACAGACTGAATACTGATGTGTGAGCAAGTACGTACATGAGTATAACTGGCTTGACACGACAGACTGAATACTGATGTGTGAGCAAGTACGTACATGAGGATAACTGGCTTGATACGACATACTGAATACTGATATGTGAACAAGTACGTACATGAGGATAACTGGCTTGACACGACAGACTGAATACTGATGTGTGAGCAAGTACGTACATGAGGATAACTGGCTTGACACGACATACTGAATACTGATATCTGAACAAGTACGTACATGAGGATAACTGGCTTGACACGACAGACTGAATACTGATGTGTGAGCAAGTACGTACATGAGGATAACTGGCTTGACACGACAGACTGAATACTGATGTGTGAGCAAGTACGTACATGAGGATAACTGGCTTGACACGACAGACTGAATACTGATGTGTGAGCAAGTACGTACATGAGTATAACTGGCTTGACACGACAGACTGAATACTGATGTGTGAGCAAGTACGTACATGAGGATAACTGGCTTGATACGACATACTGAATACTGATATGTGAACAAGTACGTACATGAGGATAACTGGCTTGACACGACAGACTGAATACTGATGTGTGAGCAAGTACGTACATGAGGATAACTGGCTTGATACGACATACTGAATACTGATATGTGAACAAGTACGTACATGAGGATAACTGGCTTGACACGACAGACTGAATACTGATGTGTGAGCAAGTACGTACATGAGGATAACTGGCTTGACACGACATACTGAATACTGATATCTGAACAAGTACGTACATGAGGATAACTGGCTTGACACGACAGACTGAATACTGATGTGTGAGCAAGTACGTACATGAGGATAACTGGCTTGACACGACAGACTGAATACTGATGTGTGAGCAAGTACGTACATGAGGATAACTGGCTTGATACGACATACTGAATACTGATATGTGAACAAGTACGTACATGAGGATAACTGGCTTGACACGACAGACTGAATACTGATGTGTGAACAAGTACGTACATGAGGATAACTGGCTTGATACGACATACTGAATACTGATATGTGAACAAGTACGTACATGAGGATAACTGGCTTGACACGACAGACTGAATACTGATGTGTGAGCAAGTACGTACATGAGGATAACTGGCTTGACACGACATACTGAATACTGATATCTGAACAAGTACGTACATGAGGATAACTGGCTTGACACGACAGACTGAATACTGATGTGTGAGCAAGTACGTACATGAGGATAACTGGCTTGACACGACAGACTGAATACTGATGTGTGAGCAAGTACGTACATGAGGATAACTGGCTTGACACGACAGACTGAATACTGATGTGTGAGCAAGTACGTACATGAGTATAACTGGCTTGACACGACAGACTGAATACTGATGTGTGAGCAAGTACGTACATGAGGATAACTGGCTTGACACGACATACTGAATACTGATATCTGAACAAGTACGTACATGAGGATAACTGGCTTGACACGACTTACTGAATACTGATGTGTGAGCAAGTACGTACATGAGGATAACTGGCTTTGACACGACAGACTGAATACTGATGTGTGAGCAAGTACGTACATGAGGATGACTGGCTTGACACGACAGACTGAATACTGATGTGTGAGCAAGTACGTACATGAGGATAACTGGCTTGACACGACAGACTGAATACTGATGTGTGAGCAAGTACGTACATGAGGATAACTGGCTTGACACGACAGACTGAATACTGATGTGTGAGCAAGTACGTACATGAGGATAACTGGCTTGACACGACATACTGAATACTGATGTGTGAGCAAGTACGTACATGAGGATAACTGGCTTGACACGACAGACTGAATACTGATGTGTGAGCAAGTACGTACATGAGGATAACTGGCTTGACACGACAGACTGAATACTGATATGTGAACAAGTACGTACATGAGGATAACTGGCTTGACACGACATACTGAATACTGATATGTGAACAAGTACTTACATGAGGATAACTGGCTTGACACGACATACTGAATACTGATATGTGAACAAGTACGTACATGAGGATAACTGGCTTGACACGACATACTGAATACTGATATGTGAGCAAGTACGTACATGAATCTTTAATGATGTGACAATACGATAGGGGTATATCGGTATTATCGACAGTGTTTAAAGATCATGTGTTGTTGAGGATAACTGGCTTGACACGACAGACGGAATACTGATGTGTGAGCAAGTACGTACATGAATCTTTAATGAAGTGACAATACGATAGGGGTACATCGGTATTATCGACAGTGTTTAAAGATCATGTATTGTTGCTACAAACATTCCACTCCGATGTACGTAATCTTACAATATATTTAATACATAATTACTTTTCCCATACGAGTTTCTCTTTTTCTCCCATACGAAAGCATTAAAAATATTAACTCTCCGAATATATTTAAAACTCGTTTGAAACGATTTTTGTTGTCAAAATCATTTTATTCAGTTGATGAGTTTATGACTGGCCGCTGGGCAAATTAAAAATTAATTGTAATAAAGTTCAAAACTGAGATTGTGGACTGTATCTGAGTGACTAATCACCATTAGACTAAGAATGTATGAAATATCTTTGTATGTTTGATTGCGACCTTGATGTGAATGAATGTTTTATTTGTCTATATGTTTTATTTGTCTATATTTATATATTTATTTGCCACCTGACGATTGTGATACATTTATGTTAAATGTTTGTTTGCAATAAAAGAATTATTATTATTATTATTATTATTATCTTTACTCATTCATTATATATTCGTTTTTATACTATCATAATCCATCTAGTCGTAAAATTGGATCTTAAAGTTTTGTTTGCACGGGAGTTAATTGAGCCCTAAACAGTTAAATAATCATTTTAATTGTTAATAATTATGCAGTTATTTAAATACAGTTGTGAAGGGAACTTATTTCACATTAAATTATAATCATACACGTAACTCCTAATGTATTTGTCATACTAAGTTTGCGATAATGTTAGTATTGACTTAGCAATTAGCTGTGTTAATGACAATGTTAATTATGTAAATATTTACTAACCAGTTGTGTCTCCCCAGGACAAACGTATTACTTTAAAAGTTATATGAAATATACATATTTCGCATCGAGTGTTTTTATACTAAACTTTTTTAGTATAAAAACACTAATTAGCTTGCTTACTATCTGTAAAAATTGAAATTTAATTAAACATCTGAAGTATTAATAATATAGCGTTGGAAACAGGCATAAATAACGTGAGGCGTATTTGAAATTTTTTAACGACGTGGTTGTAGATGCCAATAACATTACTGTACGTCATTTTAATTCACTGTAACATTCCAGTTGGGTGTTATAAATAGCACTTTATTAACAGTTAAATTAATTTAAAAGTGCTTGAAAGCTCTACATATTAGAATTCTCAGAAAAATTTTGTTATATTTGCTTCTGAAGAATAGTAATAACTTTAAAACAGTACAAAATGATCTGTTTCACAAAATATAGAACAACAAATAAGTCTTTCGATTGCTTTTCTAAGGAGAACTATATTAACCTTAAGTGATGTGAACATTAGAACTAATAAGATGGAAATATAAAGCTGGGGAATTCACTAATGTGGAATATTTATTCAATAATGAATAGCAGAATAATTGAATAATGAATGGAGGATACACTGTAAATTGTGTATACAGTATATATAAAAGGAAAAGCCCTGGCTCACTCACTCACTCATCACTAATTTTCCATTTTTCCATGTAGTTATAGAGCTGACATTAAGTAGTCTGTTTCTTTATGTCTTAAATAGCACAGCTAAAATATTTTCATCTTGATAAAATACTTCTAAGGGGCAGAAACCGTTCCAAAAAGATTGTTCCTTAAGGATAACATTGAATTTGTTTTAGTAAATTAATAACAGCTGTTTTGTAAATCAATAAACACGTTTATTTTGTATGATTGACATTGTACTATTGATGGATTATCAATGTTATACCATGAGTTTGATCTTCAGCTGTTAAACATAAACAAATTAAATGAATACGTTTGAAACTGGCTAAGTAATACCATTGGGTATTTGTACTAATAAATAGATAGCAAGGCAAGTATTGTGAGTGAAATACTGTAAATAAATTTAATAATGTGATTTTACGTTATACAGTTAATCTATTAATCTTTGTCTTCAAAGGTCACATGCCGAAGTCCGAAGTGTATTGAACGCAGCGAATGTTGGGGTTGGGATGCAAAGCGTGCAGGGTTGTCCCACTAGAGTACTAATATAAATATATTCTCCCTGAAGGAGTTTGACCGGTCATAATTTTTCCCTTATCTGTAACGTAACATTTCACTACTAAAGAATAAATAAATGTGATTTGAATAGTACACATAAAATGTATTCGAGAAAAAGCACGGTTAAAATATTGTAGGATTGTTTTATAAAATAATGGTCGTGTTTTTTTTATGGATAAGCAAAAAACACTCGTCGGAGTGACAATAAAATAGTAGTAGGTGCATATGGTGGAGGATTATTACTGACGTGAAACTATTCCTGACATTCTGCAGGCAAGGGGAAACAGGGTCGGAGGTGAGAGTGGAAATATAAGGGACCTAACGCTTCTCATCTATTGTCGTATATATGTTAACCGTTTACATAAACTAAATTGGATTTATCATTTTAATTTATCACGAGTTATTTATATTATGAATTTAAACTAAACAGTTTTTTAAGTTTAATATTTTGACCTTTATGTTTAGGGTAGATATAAAGAACAGTGCCGCAGATGTTTTAAAAGTAGGGGGTACTGTTTATTATGCTTATATATTATAACTAAAATATTGAAACAATTTTAAATTAAGAACGTTTCAAAACATCTATTTCTGATACAATAACGCACAATTTGAAACCAGAATGTAACTCCATGTTCCTAATACAAACTTGTACACTAAACTTTTCACTATACAGTATCAATATAAACAATTAAACCCTGTATTTTTAAAATGACTTATTAGGTTTCTAAAAAGTATTAAAACAATTAATTGGTCTCCGTCTATAGTTTACGATCCATATTTGTATAATATAAAATAACTATTTTACACTTATTAATTGTTAAAGTACCACAATTATAACACTTTCGACCAATACACATGCAAGGGCTTGCCCTCTCCCGCTCTCTACTGGTTGGTAGAGTGGATGTGGTTATAGTTAATAAGGTCAGCCTGTCTACGTACAAAATAATCTTTGTACAACCAGGTCTTTTACAACCTGTCTACGTACTAGTGTGACACAGCCAGTGGTGCTAATTGGTGGTCACCCCTTTGATCGACAAATACATATGCATGGGCATGCTCTTTCCCGATTTCTACTGGTTGGTAGAGTGGATGTAGTTATAGTTAACAAGGTCAACCTGTCTAAGTACAAAACAATGACTAGTGTGACACAGCCAGTGGTGTTAATTGGTAGTCACCCATTTGATCGACAAATACATATGCATGGGCATGCTCTTTCCCGATTTCTACTGGTTGGTAGAGTGGATGTAGTTATAGTTAATAAGGTCAACCTGTATAAGTACAAAACAATGACTAGTGTGACACAGCCAGTAGTGTTAATTGGTGGTCACCCATTTGATCGACCAATACATATGCATGGGCATGCTCTTTCCCGATTTCTACTGGTTGGTAGAGTGGATGTAGTTATAGTTAATAAGGTAAACCTGTCTAAGTACAAAACAATGACTAGTGTGATACAGCCAGTAGTGTTAATTGGTGGTCACCCATTTGATCGACCAATACATATGCATGGACATGCTTTGTCTCGATCTCTACTGGTTGGTAGAGTGGACGTGTTTGTATTACAAATGAGTAACCTGTCTACGTACATAATAGTGACTAGTGTGACACAGCCAGTGGTGTTAATTGATAGTCACCCCTTCGATCAACCAATACATATGCATGGCCATGCCCTCTCCCTATCTCTACTGGTTTGACAGTGGTTGCATTTGTATTACATAGATTTAACCTGTCTTTGTACAAAACAATGACTAGTGTGACACAGCCAGTGGTGTTAATTGGTAGTCACCCCTTTGATCAACCAATACATATGCATGGCCATGCCCTCTCCCTATCTCTACTGGTTGGACAGTGGTTGTATTTGTATTACATAGGTTTAACCTGTCTTTGTACAAAACAATGACTAGTGTGACACAGCCAGTGGTGTTATTTGGTGGTCACCCCTTTTATCGACCTATAAATATGCATGGATATGCTCTGTTTCGATCTCTAGTGGTTGGTAGAATGGACGTGTTTGTATTACATAGGGTCAACCTGTTTACGTACAAATTAGTTAGTAGTGCTGTCAGAGATGTTATCTTGTAGTAACCTATTTTATTTTACTGATTTACATTCTTCTACTTATTTTATCGGTTAAATATTTTTTCACTATAGAATGGATTGTTTGGTCAACTGGTTTTTGGAATTTTCAAAGAAATTCTGCAAATCAAAGTGGCAGGTAACCTCCAATTATGTATGATCACTAAAATATCACCTCAGTCCCAGAAAGTGTAATTTTAATCAATAAACTGTACGTAATTTTTACTTGCCATTCCTGGTTTACTTATTTCTAATTATTCATGGATGCGTTCAGATGTGATCGTGACTTGTCTTTGTTCTGCCAATTAAACATCAAAATGCTCATTTTAGTGAGTCTTAGTTTATTTGTTTAAACTAAGAATAAAATATCACAGGTTAATATTGTTTATTTCAACTGTGAATATTTGAACAATACAAAAATAAACTCAACAGAATGTCTAGCTCAATATTTATCCAGTCTTAATTATTTTAAATTATGGATTAGTTGTTATTTGTTGGCAGTCAAATCGTATTAGATGTATTGTTAGTATTTTTTTCTGTTTTGAAAGAATAAGAAGTCATTTTTAGTGAGACAAAAAGTTTTAGGGTTTCACATTAGTAGGAATTCAAATTCTGAAACACATTTCCTCAGTCTGCAACAGATTTGGTTCTTGTATTTTCTCATAAAGAAATCTTGTTTCGTTCATAAAAAAGAGGTATTACCGTGCGCATATTATTTATTTATCAATGGTCAGTGCCATTTACAAAAATGTACAAACAAACAACTTATACATACAAAAGTACAACATAAAAATTAACAACAATATTTACAAGATAGCTTCAAGATGCATATAGATAATTTCCAACAAATAATTATTTTAGAATATATAATAAATAGTAATAAATAAAGTAAACTAAACAACGATCAATAAATTGACTCCAACAACAATTGACTTCAACCAACAGAACAACAATAATGATCTATGTATATAAATACTAATAACTACAATGGGACCAACTATCACTTTATATATATATAAATAAATTATACTATATGCCTAACAAAAAATGAACAAAGAATCATGGTTTATTATTTTAATTTTTGAAGTTTGTAATTGAAATCTGGATAAAAACCAGATTTATATTCAAGTGTAAAAAGATGACATTAAGAATCATGTACGGAAACGAAGATATTTTCCTTGCAGACAACTCTTCAACGAACACAATTTACTCACATTTCCTTGTCGCTTCATCTACCCTGTTCTCTTTTATGTTCATAAAAATTGTTACCTAATTATTACTTATTTCCCGAAACTTGAGTACAATATTCGTCTGAATCTCTTACACAAATTGCATTTCCGGGAAACTCTTTAAGTTTAACGGGTCTACTCTTCAACGTATTGCCAAATTCAATAAATATTTAAAGTCCAAAGCTTACCTCCGTCTCATGCCTTCTAAAGTGTTGACGAATATTTTAAATACCAGCTAACTTAGTGCTTGGGAGTAATATATTGTGATAAAAGTTCTTGCAATTCATTATATAATTAACGACGCTATTACACAGCGTGTTTGATGCAAGAGTGTGGCTATTTAACACCGTGACCTCTTGTTACAAGGTGACGCGTATATCAGTAGATTCCTTTGGCTATAATGCAATATAAAGCTCTTTTTAGTGACATAGGTGGCAGAGCTGCCAAATATAAGTCACATTTGGAAATCCAAAATCAATACGAACAGTCATTTAGCGTTGGCGACAGTGAACGGTTGGATCGCGTGCTGTGGGGTAGTTGCCAGTATCACATAAGTCTGGAAGATGAGTGGGTACTTTGCCCTTCGTACCAGATCTCGACCTACCTACCTTTGACTTAAGCAACATTCATAAAACTACAATTGTATTTAAATCGAGTGTAATGTATATATTTTATGATCGTGGGTTTGATGGAATTCGTCAAGAATACCCATTCATTAAAAAGTGATTATTTGTTATTACTTTGTTACAGACATTCCAGACGAATGTGTGAAATTGCAGAGAAATCCCAGAAACATTTAATTATAGCGTTTTTAATGAAGCACATTTTAAACTTATTATGGATCAAGTAGATTACATTAAACTAAACATATTCTTTATCTACACAACACATCTTTTATGAAGAGTGAGAATGTAAACATAAAATTTGAAAATAGTAAAATACTCTGTGGAAATTTAACAGAGTGGAATTTTAACGTGTAACATGTTTAATTTATGGTGGCTATAAAACTGTGTACAGGTTTCGTTGAAGTAAAAAATGCATAGTTAAAAGATTAAAGGGGAATTTAATAGTCAAAGTTATGATTAATTACACAGCTGTAAAACAAGATGCACAACTTAGACTATACCGGAGTTATATATTGTTTGAACATGAAGAGAATATTTAAGATTCATTTGACTAGAGAGAGGTTATTTATTTGTGGGGCGAGGAGAACATTAATTTTTAAGTTCATTTAATTTATTTAAAATTTATATTTCTGTAAACTTTTGTCATGGTTATTTAGCTATTATTTCAGTTACGCTCAAGATGTATTGACTAACAAAAAAAGTACAACAAAGAACATCATTAGTTGAAATAATAATGCACGGGCAGCAATAAACATTTTCGATTTAGCAAAATAAATAAGTGATTTAAATTGATATAGACAAATTTACACAACATACTCAACAATAAATTGGATACTTGAGAGGCTGTCTTAAACTAAGTTACTTCATTACATATTTAGCTTATATATAAGTCATTATTATTATTATAATTCATATTTAAGACTGAATATATATGAATGAAGTCAATTTTACTAAAGTCGACTCTTCCTTAGATAGAGCAGTTAATTAATAACCCAAAATCCAGGGCAACTAAGAGACTTACAGTTTTACATGGAATCTGAACCGCGTACTATTGGCCTGATTTTCAGTAATTGACAAGCCAGATACTCACATTCTCTTCCCTACACAACAACCGGACACTGACTACCACTCAAAATGGACACTATACACTTCTATAGTAGTGTCGTAATCGATGGTAAGCTCTGAGCGGACGCCATGCCAGAATTAAGAGGACCGATTATTGAGTATATCACCAACAATCTCCTCAACACTTTGTACCCAAGTTACATCACTGGACCACCACTGCTGACAATTTTGTGTTTACATATTACAAAACATATTCTAATTTCGTGTTTACTTTGATAAGTACGAGTATTGCTGCAGTTTTTGGTCTGTACACCAAAAATAAGTGATAATTCATATAACGTTAATCGGTAATAGCTGCCTAATAATGTTTATCTCAGTTATTAATGTCAATAAACCTCGTGTAACACCCCTAAACCAGTAAGCATCATAGATGAGAACTTAATTGATTGATATTTTTCATGTCATTTTATCCTTATAACGGTACACATCGTACTGAGCGATCACAGTTATATTCATTATTTAGAATTGAGTTTTACTCGTTTGAATATTAAACTGTTTGTATCTTTTACTAAAACTTACATGGTATTTAATAAAGTACACAACATTTTTGTATATGCCGTACAACTATATGAAAAAAACACATATTAACCTGTGATATGTTTATTTAAACATAAAATTACGTCCAAGAAAATATATTAAGATTGGAAAACAATATGGACGAGTTTTTGTAGATAAAATGACTACATAGACATATGGTTTCCACGAATCACAGAGTAGTTGTATTGTTATTCTACATGTGTTAGGAAACAATGGGCATAAACAACTAAAATAGGCGCTTACCGTTGGCTATTCCGGTAGTTTACTCATATACGTTTGTTTAGGTTGTAATAAATAACACTAGATTACTGTTGACATACTTTTAAGAGAAAGCCCTCAGTTACTTATCACTAACTCTCCCACTTCCCGTAATCCTACAGAGCTGAAATATTGTACAATTGTTCGTTGTAGGCGAAATAGGAAAACTAAACAATTTTCATTTTGATAAAATACTCCCAAGGGGTAGTAACTACCCCCCAATATATAGTGTTGCATAATGATAACGTTGGGTTGATTTTAGTAGATTAATAACAACTGTTTTGTAAACAAAATAAACATGTTTATTTTCAATCTTAATCTTCAGTTGTAAACAAAAATATATGAAATGAACACTTTTGAAATAAGTTAATTAATGCCATTGAGTATTTCACTAATAAATATATAGTAACGCAAGTAGTGTATGTGAGATAATGTAAAATAATTTAATATTGTCATTTTACGTTATAAAGTTAATCTACTATTATTTGTAGTCAACAGTTACATGACGAGGCCGAAGGCATGTGATGTGTATCGAGTGCTTCGAGCGTCGGTTTGGCACGCAAGGCATGCAGGGTTAGCAGTAGTTCTCCCATCTAGTCTTTTTTATAACTTCCTTTTAAGATTTACATATGAAAAAAACCCCGTATCTTTTCTAGTTTGAGGCATCTAACTCAGTCTGGGTCTCCTTCGTGATTTTCTCCCTTCATTGATACTTTCTATTATATATTTTATAATGCTATTGCTGAGTATTATGTGTCCAGTTATCTTGTTTTACCTTTTCTGGATGCTCTTCCTTAACGAAATCTCCTCTCCCATTCTTCTAAAAACCTCCTCATTTGTTACTCTCTCAAGCCAACTAATTTTCAAAATTCATTCATAGCTCCAATTTTCAAATGCTTCCAGTCTTTTCCTGTGTCTTGTTTCCCTACGTCTATGTTTCACACCCGTTCAATATATGTTCTACACACAAACAGAGGCCGTCGATACTCTTTTTCTTAAGCAAACTACTAATGATTTTATTTGAATTAAAATCCATTTTAGCTTGATATATCCTGATTTTTATCCCTCTTTCGCTTCTAACATCACTAATAATTTTCGCCCTAATTATGTGGTTCTTGTTCTTCTCCCTACTCCTTCTCCTCCTTCGTTCTGTTCTACATGAACATGTTCTAGCTGTGTAGACCAATCCATACAACTACATTTTATACATACATATGAGGTTTCAATCTCATTGAGCTTAGAGGAATTTTGATAACCCTAATGAATTAGTACATTGGACACAATTTTAATAAAATAATTAACTAGTTTCCAAATTAATACATGACGTCCAGGATGTGTTGATTCCTTTGTGAATCCCTCTGGTCTGAGAATGTGAAACGTAATTTATCAAAGTCACTATATTATTTGTACATTTTGTATTCACTGTGATACATTTATTGTGTAACAATCACTTAGGTTGTATACATTGTTAGTATTGTAAAAATAAATAGTATTTGTAGTTTTTGTTATGAAACAGTGTAGTAAAGAAAACTTAGCATATACAAGGAAGTAGTTTAGTGTACAGTAAATTGTCATTAAAACGTCCAAACTGAAGTATATTTAGATAATATAAAGTACTTCATTATAAAATAATTTTGGATGATAGTGAGCATGCAAATAATAAAGTAAATTCCTGTATCTTCATGACTAAAATTATTTGATTAGGATGTTGGTTTGGTCTCTTCCACAGAAGCTGAGATATATTTAATAAAATAAGTAAAATTTTTAAAATTATGAGCACCGTGTTTGAAGGTTGTTTTCTAAAAAAGCTAAGAGGCCTATGAACATTCTAACCTCACCATTGTTTTCCTTGTTTAATTATGCGTTATGAAATATTCTACCAATAATAAGAAATTTCTAATAATTTTTATCCTAATTGGAACAAAAAAGGTACACCGGAATTTTAATTAGTTTTTACTGTACACGAATTTACACCGCCATTACTCAAAACTCCATGCATGTAGTGCATTTATATGTTAATACCTGGTTGATAGGAATGTTTTCTATAGGTTTTATACATTTTTGAATATTAAAATTTCAAGAAAAATCGTCTTATCAATTACATAAAAACACTGTTTTCTTGGCTTTTCGAGGTCGTAAAATTAATTATTTGGTCTTGTTGTAATCCTTATTACATATACTGTTAGGATACGTCATGTTCGTTTGTGTAAGTAATGTAGTGTGTGTAAGTAAATTTTATATTGATTTAAATATAGTTAAATTTATCAATTTAAAGTTATTTTAAATTTATTAAAATCTATTAAAAATCACACCAATTACTTACACATTTGAAAATGATTTAGTGAATTTATATATTTAATAAGGATTACAACAAGACCAAATAGTTAATTTTACGGCCAAGAAAACAATGCTTGAGGTAATTGATAAGAACTTTTTTTCTTGATCCTAAAAACTTCTAAAATTTATATAACCTATAGGAAACGTTTCTATCAACCACATATTAAAATATAAATGCGTTACATCAACGTGTTTTTGAGTAATAACGGTGTAAATTTGATATACAGTGAAAATTAGTTAAAATTCCGGTACTTTTTGTGTCCCAACTAAGATAAAAATTGGTAAAAATTATAATAATATTTTGAACTTCGTGTCATAACTTTCAATTAAATCATAAAAACAATGGTATGATTGAACTTTCCGTAGGCCTCGTAGTTTTTTTAGAAAACATCCTTCAAACTCGCGACAGTGCCGACAGTACTGGTGGCAGTTAGTCTCATCCACAAAATCTTAATTCTCCCTCCCACCGGGGGCGGGCGGGATCAATAGTAAACACGTGTGGTCAGAGGAGATGTGTTTAGGTAATATAAATAATCGCTCATTAATTTTATAAATTTGTTTGTCATATGGTGACTAAAAATATTTCCTTTTTATTGTTGACACGCTGTTATTTATCAAGCTAATTAATTCTCCTTTATAATTGCTATCCTCATTTACAAGATGTTAACAATTAATCACCATTATTTTGGGGTTCATACGTTGCTCTGGTTGATTGTTCTTTAATTTTAAAAATATTTCGCGTACTAATTTTAAATTAAATTTTGAGTTTGTCTTTCTATTGGATTTTTTTTGCTCGGTAAGGATTAACAAAACTTAAAGCATTCATACAAATATTAAATATTTACATTTTTATAATAAAGACAAAATTAAAACTTTATATGAAAAATGCCAAAAGGATTTATATATATATATCACATTCCTACTACCGTATACAACAAGTGTCCTGTATAAGTTGGTATTGTGGCATGGAAAGGCGGTATAAGTACAGAAAGTGATAGCGCCCAAGGGGAAACTCTCGGGTTTATATCTTCTTTACTTAAGCTGCTAGGGGTATCCTGAGGTGGGAGGGAATGGCGCATTATAATAACTTAGGCAATGTTATTACTGCTTGTCCTTTGTTGAAAAATACTCTTCACTTTCATATACACTTTCTACAATCACTTAAACAATTATTAGGAGTTGTGGGAGATTGGAGATTCAATATTAATCAAGGGAGTACTGTGGTTTCAAAAATAACACTTTTTAAACTCCGATACAAGTAGTTATTTTTATTTACTGGCACGATAACTGCCTTCTGTTATTTATTGTATTGCACAGAAGTTTGTATATTCATTTAGTAATTTCTTGATACACTATTATTCTTTTCTATGACTGACAAGAGACAAAACGCTAATGGTCTCTCCTAGCCGATTGGTTAGCACACCTGACTAAAATACTCCTATAGGGTCGTGGGCTCAAATCCCAGAGAGGTCCGTGAAACTCTGCCATTAAGGGTTGGGACCAATGTACCGCTAAGTAAAACTATGACTCTGGTGTAACAACAACTCCTAAAAAAATTATGATTACACAAATGAGTGTAAATGACAAATAAAAAAAATAAATGAAACAATAAACTAATATTTGTAAACGTTTTTTTCACCCTATTAATGTAACTTAAATAATAATAATAATAATAATAAATGTATTTATTGTTTTCACAGGTACAGATTAGTTTCACAGGCAAAATTATTGATCACAATAAAAAGGCACATTTGATGAAAAATAAAAAAAAAAAAACTTAAATAACTAAAGAAACACAATTATAACTTATGCGCCTTAATAAAGTACTCCAAATTATATAATACATTCTTGGTTATAATACAATAATATAAATACAGTTTAAATACAACCAGACATAAGCTAAATTATTAAACATAAGATTAATTTGTAATGAAACAGATATATTCAAAAACCAAAACAAACAAAAGAAAACATAAATACTGAAACCTGCGAAAAACAACTGCGACCCCAACAGACCAAGGGCCCAATTATGGGGGCCGCATATATTAATTAAAGTGAAATTATATTGAAAACACGAACTTATATTGTAATGCACCTTTAAAGTTTCTATTCTAATTTTCTTAAATAACTCTGTGGAATTACTATTTATAGAAATAATACTGGTTAAATTACCTTTTTTCCTGTCAACAGTTCTTCAAACATAATCTGCTATGTACATTTCGAAGCATATAGCTTCATCATCAGGCTTTCCAAAACGTCACTATTTACCTGATGATGAAGCTCTATGCTTCGAAATGTACATAGCAGATTATGTTTGCAGAACTGTTGACAGGAAAAAAGGTAATTTAACCAGTATTATTTCTATAATATAACAGTTCTGGAGGCTAATAAAACAAAATGAATAAATTACTATTTAATTAGTCATAAATAATATTATTCATCAGTCCTTTCAATGATAAAATAGTAACAAAACTAAACAAGACTATTCTTCTTCAATGTAACCTTTGTATGAAATCCCAAAGAATTGTGTTGAAATAGTAGAAAATAATCCTTTCAATTCTCCATACCTTTTTCTCTTTGAAGTGCGACGAGTGAAGATTTCTTGAAATAAAAAAAAAAATATATGTAAGTGGTTTCAATTACTATCATTATTATTTATAATAATTGAAGATTACTATTAGTATTTGTCAGTATTAATACATTTTAATAAACTTGTATATTTTTCAACGGGACAATTAATTATTAGCGTAAATTTAATATTTTATATTTTAACAAAATCTAAATAATTTAGGCCTTGTACATTTCCTTAGGTTATAAACATTATTTAATTATATAATAGTGGTATTATAGACATAAATCTTAAAGAAAGTAGTATTAGATATATAATATATGAGCGGTACATAATATGAAGCTCACAATGGTGGGGTAACACTGCTTCCCTTCCTCTACACTTGCAAGTATAACGCCTCTTTGCTGACGCACACAACCGATAGTATGGGACCGTGATGAGTCAGCACAAACAAAGAAATATAACAACTAGATTATTCTCTAAAGTTTTTATGTGATGTTTTACTAGGATCTATGGTTAAAATACATGTAGTCCTTTTTTATCCTCAGGGTCAGTTAGGAACCCCTCTTTGCGTTTTTCACGTAGGACCACAATGCACGTGAGCAAAAACCGTCTTTTGCGCGTCCTCACTTTGTAGCATTGCCTCAACAACGGTATCAGGTGAAACGGCTCCGACTTCATTCCTCGGTGAAGCGCCCGCACACGCAAAGTACGTATGATAAACATCATCATCATCATCATCCTCCGGGCAGTAAGTACACGTAGATTACCTGACCTTCCACACCATGGGAAGATACTTTCTAAAGTATCTATGCCCGACAAAGAACCAACATACATAAAAGTTAAATCTCCTTTTAACCAACAATTATCCAGAAGCAGATGTCGCGTATGAGACGAAAAGTGCTATTTACATACTCTCGCTGTAAATTTAAAAACTTTCATAATTTGTTGGTCTTTCGCACTAACTGTAGCAAAATTGCTATGCAATTCTTAAAATTCATTTTATTGATATTATGTACGAAACAAATTCATAAAATGATGAGGAAACACAAAGCCTCTCCTATTAAAATCATCTGGATAATATGATCTTATGCTAAAATATTCACTAATTTAAAAAAATTGCCCTATGTTTAAGTTATATTCAAAATACGCAAAACTATAAATTAAACTATACAAAACACGTATATATTATGTGCAGTAATGTGTTTTCCACAAGAACAATATAGTAATTCTTCATATTTTTACTAGGTTGTTTTAGAAGGTGGAAATCATCAAATTCTTGAAGTATACTAAGACATCTCAATGAGGTCGTAAATTTTAATTCTTTGGTGTTTACTTGTTAATTTTAAAATAATTTCTTATAAATCATTGGTCTGAGAAAATCTTCTAAAGCCTCTGATATACTTCACACATCTATAAATAAAAATAATTGTCTATGATTTCGAGATTATACTTTTGGAATTTAAGGTTTTTATGCTTATTGCTATAAACATTTTAATTACTTTTTAACATTTTTAAAAACTACTGTATAGCAATCATAGTTTTAGTTACAATTCACTCATACTTAAATCTATTCTTTAGAGGGCCTCACAAAAGTAAACATTTTTATTCAGGGAAGAAATGATTAAGATGTATTCATTACCAACCAAATTAAAACGTCGACGAAAAAATAAAATGCTGAAACGATCAGTTTTTTCAATTTGCTGTTTTTAGGGATGATGAAATGAAAATGGATGGTCTGAGTTATTTCAGGCGATAAGGACGGCTTTGTCGCTCCTTTTGATTAAAAGAAAACCTTATGAATTTGCACAACACCATACTATTAATTTATATAATAATTTTAACACACAAATGTCAGAGCGATTTTTTAACTATCTAAAAAATATATAAATGTGTGAAATCGACCATAGACACAAATTTTAAGCCACTCCTATTGTTTTTATTTCTGAAAAAAAAAATTCCCAATTCAAAAATCTATTTATTAGTATTTTCTCTCATCGAATGGAAGTGTTTTTAATTATAAATTAAATAAAACATCTCACTCCTTTCTCAACTCCGAATTAAAATTTTTTAATTAGATTGACTACCCAAACGTTCCAACTCTTTAAATTAATAACATCAAACATCGATAGTAACGTTTTATTTTCGGGTTGGCCAGTGCGTGAGAGTCCTGAATGTCCTTCAAGGAATTACACGATACCATTTTTCTAACCAAACATGTTTAATATTTTTACTTTTATCACGTTTCTTACTTTCTTCCATATGCATTAGCATAGGGAAAGTAAAGTGTCGTCCAAAAATATTTTTTATACAAGTTAGTCTAAAAATCCATTTTGGAGTCCGCTGAACTCAAAAAGTGGGTTTTTGAACTGTTTGTCTGTGCACTTCACTGGAATAATCAATTTGTATGATATTTGGTATTTAGGTGTATTTAACCAATATCACTAGACTATTTTTTCACTTTTTCAAAAATATTTTTATGGGCAAAAACATTCTCAGGAAAAATGTCAACTACAATTTAACATATTTTAGTAAAAACCGCATGTCTTTTTTTGGATAGTTTTTGAGGTATAGCAAAAAACATATTTGGGAATCAAACTTTCAATTTTTCAAAATTTTTTAGTGTTTAATATGGGAAAATGTTATGCCGATTCTTTGTAACCATTTGTTCAAAGTATTTTACTGCGGTCTCTTGTGTATCCTTTGTGAAAACTCATAACCTAAGGGAATGGCAACATCACAGGCGCGTTTGTAATACTATGACCACAGAGATTTGTTTGAACTATTTTTACATCCATATATATATTGATATATAAGTCACAATGTTTTAAAGATAGCTTATTTAAAATTAGACACACTTTTTGTAAATATAGATAGAGCGAAGAGATAGAACAAATATACGAACAAAGCATAGACTGATTTTGAAACATGGACCAAACTAAATCCTTACAAACATTAAACAATCATTGCTTGAGGATTGTAGTTTTAATCTGAAGTGATGCATGTGGTCTAACGGTAAAATGGAACACCACTGGGACAAAGTCATACGCTTGTACGGCCGATACGTCAGTCATATGGACGCCACTGGGACAAAGTCATACGCTTGTACGACCGATACGTCAGTCATATGGACGCCACTGGGACAAATTCATACGCTTGTACGACCGTTACGTCAGCCGTAATGACGCCACTGGGACAAAGTCATACGCTTGTACGACCGTTACGTCAGTCATATGGACGCCACTGGGACAAAGTCATACGGCTGAACGACCGATACGTCAGTCATATGGACGCCACTGGGACAAAGTCATACGCTTGTACGATCGATACGTCAGTCATATGGACGCCACTGGGACAAAGTCATACGCTTGTACGACCGATACGTCAGTCATATGGACGCCACTGGGACAAAGTCGTACGGCTGTACGGCCGATACGTCAGTCATATGGATGCCACTGGGACAAAGTCATACGCTTGTACGACCGATACGTCAGTCATATGGACGCCACTGGGACAAAGTCATACGCTTGTACGACCGATACGTCAGTCATATGGACGCTACTGGGACAAAGTCATACGCTTGTACGACCGATACGTCAGTCATATGAATGCCACTGGGACAGTCATACGCTTGTACGACCGTTACATCAGTCATAAGGGCGCCATTTACTCCTAGTTATGCCTAATGCACAATTGAATGCTAATTTTGTTCATTTCCTTAATTTTAATTCCGGTGCTGTGATCAATGATAAGATAATAAACCTTGGATTCTTTAAAGGTACTAAAAGAAAGTAATTCGTTTTTGTTTTTAATGAGAGGCTGATCTCCTTTTTACCCTTACATTATCTATTCCCCGTACCATAACTCCATTACAGTACAAGGTGAACATTACTGATAAATACCAACAAGTCAAGGCCAGGACTCGAACCTGCACTATCTATAACTTAGTTAAAAAGTCAAGACGTCTTGGACCACTCGACAGTGGCTCTCTCATTTTTTACTTTATCCAACACGTAACATCACATTATTTAGTAAAATATTGAAAGCAGAGGGGTTGATTAGATTTTAGCTCTCTGCTTCTTTCATAAACAGAGACAGTTTATTATTATTATACACTTATAGATCCAACGTAGAGCTTATTTATCAAGCTTAGTTAGGCTTGCTACTTGTCTTTATTTCTAATTGGATTTTTTATTTAGTTTTTAAAATAAACATTATTCTTACTATCGTAATGTCTACAAATATTGACATAACAACTTTATATAATTTCACCCTTTACTAAAATTTCTTTTAACATTCAATTTGCTGCCATATAAAAAAGTAAGTAAAAAAATGTCTGTCGAGGAGATTACAAAACGTATCGTTAAAAGTGTGATTGTTATTGAGGAAACTTTGCTAATTAGACTGAACAGGAGAAAGGGAATGGGGAACATTCCTCATTGTTAAATATGTTGGAATCTATTACTAGTTATATGTAAATCCTATTACACTGTTGTTTGTAATTTTACATACGTATATACTGATTGTATAAAATATGTATACACATTTGAACTGATATATGTTTTTGAAGACAACTCTTGCACATTGAAAACGTGTGTCAGCTGATAATATAAAGCACCTGTTTTTTAGTATAAGAATAACGGTAATAATAATTTTTAGGTTTATATTATAAAACAACTCGTATATAGTGTAACTAAATAAATATGGCCTTTCAAAATGTATATAAATTTGTTTAGATATCCTGTGATCCTATTCAGTACTAAGATTTTCTATTAATTGTTTTAACCCTAGATAATTGTACCATTGTACATTTGAGCTTTATATAAGTCATTGCCAGCCCTTTATATCACTTATTAATAATTCTTTTGAAAGATGCCGATCGTCAAGATATGGGCGAAAATGAGGGGCAAATGAGTGTGTTGAGTGTAGATGAACGAGTGCAGTTATTGTTACTAACTAATGTCGACTGTTCCTCAGCTATTTATTTAAAGCCCAATAGCCATGGAAACTAAATAACATACAGCTTTACGTAGAATCCGAACCACGTAGTTTTGGTCTGATTATCAGCTGATTGACAAAAAGCCTGAAACTTAGTTCTCTTCCCCAAACAACATCCAAACCCTGACTACCATCCAACATGGACACTCCAGACTGCTCTAGTAGTGTCTGCATTGATGAATATATCTTAGTTAGTCTATTAATTAAGGTTAGTTATTGAGATGTTAATACAGGTTAATTATTATATATTAATAGTTGTCTGAATAAAAAATCAACCAATAATATTCTACCTGTCATGCATTCCCTGACTTTACCAAATTAACGCACAACATACGAAGTATTTACGTTTTGGGGCACATGTAAAAGTACGTAAGGAAGCGTGCAACTCGATTGCCGTTCGATCTGAGAGATATTATACTTTATTAACTGAAGTAATCGAAGTACTCAGAATAATCACTCATACGTATTAAGAATCAGGTTGAGTTGCCTCGTTTGACACCCAGAACCATCGGTCTACCCGATATGTTAGAAAAATCGCATCTCCTACTTTAGCTTTAAGAGCATGTACAGTTGATGAGATACTTTTTATAACAAATCCCAAAAGCCCTTTCCAACAATACAATACCCTTTCCCAACGTATTCCTAGAAACAAACATTTATCATTCTTGTCTTAACAAACCGTATAAAGTACTAGCTATATTGGCAGTTTATTTAGAAAATATATTCAGTTTTAGCTATAAATGTTATTTAATGGTAATAAAAAACGGAACAATGTGTGGTTTTACTTATGGAATTAACTCCTTGTTATCTTATTCATATATTGTTATGACATAATAACTAGATATATTAATGCAAGTTAGTACTGAGTATATGAATGATTTAAGCCTCCCAGCGTTTCCTAACTATAAATAGGACCGTGCTATCTCAATATATTTACTTTAAATACACATATACAATATTTAAATACCTGTTCACTTCTTACTTTCAAAAACCACATTATTAAGCTGGTTATTCCTGTCGCGCACCTTTGTTCAGGGCCAGTCCGATCTCCTTTTGATCACAACTCGGACCACGTCCTGGTTTCCGGTAGTTACCTCTGACATGCTCTGTCATGTATTAGACACAAACAAGTCGAAACTTGTTCATTTACTTTTCATCAAAATATTGTAACTACGAAGGAAAATCTACTTAAAATGCCTAAGTTAACATTCTTGAAATATTAATAAAGGCATAGCAATATAAAATTTAGTGATAATCTTTTAGAATTTAAATGTGGTTAAGGATTTGAAGAATGTAAGTATATTTCGGTTGAGGTGACGTAAACAAAATTTTACAAAATGAAAATTTGTATAAAGTGTTATTTATATTTTTGTCACATAAAATTATGAATTATTTAAAAATATGGAGACTATTTAAGAAAAAAAATTTAATATTATCTATCAAACAATGCGTCATGAAATCAGTTGAACAATTAGGCTAAAACACATAATATTTGAAATAAATGAAATAGCTTCTTCAAGGATAGCCTACTTACTTTTAAAGGATGTATATTGTGCAACTAAAAAATGTATCGTTATATTACATTCATTACAACTTTTCTTCTTATAAACTTAAACTTTTAACAATAACAAGATTTGTTTCCTACAAAAGTCCACGTAAATTACCTACATTTTAATCTGTGTTAAGTTAAATTTGCAAGAAGTTAGGATTATGTTAATAATAATATTTAAAAAAAACTATAAATAGGCTTCTATTCACTGAATATAATACTTAGTATCATATTGTGAATAATATTAGAAGTGAAGCATAAATAGTTTATTAAATTTGTATCTGTTTACTGAAAATTTTAGCTCACTTATAAATAATATTAAACAGAACTACCAAAACTGTGTATTGGTGTATAGCCATACAGGATTGAACCATTGCCCCCTTAATTGAATAAATGTTGAATGCTACGTAAAGAAAAGTTGCTTGTATTACAGCAGTAGGATGCTTGTCCATTAGCATTGAATACTGCCACTTAATGCTCTTTTCAGAAGCATAAATAACTGAAAATGAGCCTAAAGTAAATACTCTCTACAGCAATGCAGTATTTAAAAGTACAGTGTAAAAGGGGTTAACGGATTTCGATTTCCCCTGGGACATGTCAAAGCACCACTTCCAATTACGTTTAAAGACAACTTGGTCAAGAATGAGATTTTTATACTTTTTCACACCCCCATCACTAGATTAATAGTTTTATCCCTTTATATTTCCTCTAAGAGCAATACACACACACACACACACACACACACACACACACACACACACACACACACACACACACACACACACACACACACACACACACACACACACACACACACACACACACACACACACACACACACACACACACACACACACACACACACACACACACACACACACACACACACACACACACACACACACACACACACACACACACACACACACACACACACACACACACACACACACACACACACACACACGCACACACACACACATAGGCGTCAGTAGTGAGAGCGAGCTTATCACGACTGATGCCTAACGTCGGAGGACCAAAGCAGAGCAGAAGGCTGCTGTTGTCATCGGTAGTCACATCGGTGCTCACATACGGAATATCCATTTGGGCTGATGCACTAGACACGCAGGAATCATGGAGAAAGGCGGGCCCAGTTTATCGACAGAGTGCTCTGAGAGTAGCCAGCGCTTTCCGCACAATATCTGAGGAAGCAGTCTATGTCATTTCTGGAATTCTCCCACTTAAAATCCTAGCCGTAGAACGACGGGCTCTGTACCATCGAAAGAAGACGACCCACTAAGTCCTGAGAAACTGAGAACTGAAGAGAGACAATATAGTATAGCACGATGGCAGCACCAATGGGATGCTGCAGAGAGAGGCAGGTGGACGTACCGTCTTATACCGAGGATAGTAGGCTGGCTGAACCGAAATCATGGAGAGGTCAATTACTATCTCACACAGATGTTGTCGGGACACGGCTGCTTCCGAGCTTATCTTCACCGCTTCAAGCATGATGATTCCCCGGAGTGTCCGTCCTGTCCAGGAGTCGCTGAAGATGTGGAGCATGTGTTTTTTGAGTGTCCTCGTTTCAACCAAGAACGTGAAAAGTTAGAAAGATCCTCAACAAGAGAATCAAACCAGAGACGATAGTAGAAGAAATGATATCAAGTGAAACTGTCTGGAATGCAACAAGTGCATTCGCTACGGAAGTACTTACAGAGTTGCGTTCCATAGAAAGAATAAGAGCAAAAGCTAGAACTTAGAAGGAAGGTAGAAACAACACCTTAGTCACCCGAAGGAATAGCGATAGCTAATTCCTCCCCCCGCGATGTAATGCCTAGACGGCGGTTTCCGTGGGGGATTAGAGGCCAGAAGACAGGAGTGGTTTTAGTGAGTATGGGCGCTAGTGTCAAGTTTAGTACGACACTACGTCGAGTCTCACATATCCAGGAAAATAACTACTATAATCAATAATAACAACTATGGGCCACTGCCTGGAATGCGTAAATGCATTTCCACTTCTGTATATATATAAAAAAAAAAAAAAAAAAAAAAAACACACACACACACACACATTTCAAAAATATGTATATAAATAATCATATGTATATATATATACATACAATAAAAAATGTACTCAAGTTATTTCCAAAGTAACAGAAGTAAAAAAAAATATCTACTTTCCTTTAGTATCTTAAAAATATATACTATGATTCGGCGAGACAGTAAGTGAGTTGCGTATTATATTTAGCGCACGTAGTGGTTTCAGTAGTGCAGGGGAATCATTCTACATATCAGCTGCCGTACATCAAGGGATTCCATGCTATTTCCCACTCATGCTACTTACCACCTAGTCTCTTGACGAGGGTTGACAGGTACCATTTCTTAGAAATGAGAAGCGCAAAGAGCAGATACTCACCCACGACTCTTGCTTATTTAATGGCAGTGTATGTTATAATACAAAAATCGACTTTGAATCGGCTAATCAGGAAGCTTTGGCTGAAGTTTTTTTACTTAAGTGACAAGATGTACATATAATTTTAATCAATATTTTTGGAATAAGGTTCAGAGTTTGAGAATAACCGTAGAGTACAATTAAAATTAAGATATCAGTAACGTATGTAGATGGTGTGCAGCTCTTATGCATCTTTCCTAGAAAAGGTGGAATATGCTTTCTTTATAATCATGAAGAACCATTCAAAGAATAAAAAATTAAGAACACTTCTAATTTATTTCACAGATCAGCGGAATTTAAACCCATACATATGTGGAGTGCGTTTAGACAAAGACAAAGGACAAAAAAAGGTTGAAAGGGTGGAAATCAAAACTAAACAACTCGATCTGTATCCATATCTAAACGTTTACTTGTTCATTTGAACAATTAATAAGGTCAAGCTAATGTCACAGAATTTGGTCTTCAGCCTGAGAAAAGAAAGAAAAATATGTTGAAATTGACAAATGATCAATTAATGTCGAGAAAAATATGTGGAATAAGATCTTTTGGAATGCATTCGTCTGCTAGGATACATAGCACAAATATGGTGAAAAAACACAGCTCAGAAAGTATTGGAATGTAATGAGTACAATGTAAATGTGAAAAAGCCAAAGTCAATTTTAAAGACTGCAAATATAAATTGTTATGTATGTAAAAAGATTATTAAAAAAAATTAAGACAGTTAACTAGCGGTTGATTATTGTGTAAGTCAGATTTATTGTACAGATTATTTAGAACATTGATTATTTGAGCTTTCATACAAACTGATAAAGTTGAAAAGCCGCTTCGTATATAGCCAGACTTGGTTTGTAGGCCTAGTATTTATGCCTAATCGGCCTAGTAACATACAAGCGGCTAAAAACAACTCGACGATATAACGAAATACCCTGCTATAGCTACAATATGTCTTTCAAATAAATTCAAAATTAAGCAGCTATAAGGTGATATGTAATTTTCAATAGCTGCATATTACATTGTATAGTGCCTTAGTTTTTAGTATTACAATCTCATAATTATATTTAGCGTTCTTCTCAACGTATACATTTTTGTGTGTATCTGTTTCTTAACAAGAATAAACCCCTTCGTTTGGTTTACTACAGCAGTTTACTCCAAGCCCGTGGGGCTTGGAAACACTTTTATACCTGAGTACTGACAGGTAGGCGCTTCTTGGAACATGGTGGAAACTAGCATGATGGGAAGTAACACGTCACTCATCAAAGGCGCGACTAATTTCAAGTATTAAACTTTCGCAGCAGTGATGGTAGCCAAAAAACTGTAATGCTGTGGAGAAGTGTTTGATTCCTGTTTATTGTTTCCATTATTATTCATTGTGTTACTGTTATTATGATATTTGAACAGTAAACAATCATTAAATTTAATCGTTATAAGCTTGATTCATTAATGTTAATGAAATCAACCAATGATTACTACTGCTAATGACGTAGTGGGCGGTGCTTTCTAATGCAATAGCACGTATTCCATTAGCCTAGTTGCCATCGTCACTTTTAATTAGAAGCAAACAGTGGGGAAGAGAAGATCTATTTCTCACTTCCACCACTCAGTGCCTCTCTCACACCGGTGCATACAATATGACACTTTCTATGTAGCTTATTTATTGATAATATCCCTACTTAGAGCTAATTACTTAGTGATTAATATATTATTTTATTTACTCGTAAGGAATGTAAATGTTAATCTGTAAATAATATGTTTTAGTGGTCGTAAATTAATGCAAATTATATCTTATAGTAATATAAAATATCAACATAAAACTATAAATTGAACATGTCGGTAAATTACTTTGGTCATTTTTATGTGAATTCTATAAAAATTGATAACTATATGAACACAACGTCTATTCATAACCATGGAAATACACCGTTCAACAAAATAAAGTTCAACAGCCATAACACTCAAATAACTTTTAAGTTGCAAGCACCATATTATAATCGTTTTATTGCACCAGGAGTCATGGCCGAAGGATAATGACTGTAATGATAATTGTGGTATTGAAGGTGTATTCAGATAAAGTATTATTGATGTGTTAAAAATAATTAAACTATCTTTGGTTTTGGGAAAAACATGTTACACCCTATAAAAAGGGGAAGTTCTTAAAAATAACATAGCCTTAAAAATAAAAGGATACTATATTAATAATATGACAATCAAGATTTAAAAAATGAGGCGAATGAAGGCATTGACTTAATAACTTCTCATACGGGCATGATTAGTACATAAAATAAACTCATAGTAATCATGATAGATTATATTGTTAGCTACTGAAAAGAGCGTTTGTATTTATATAAGAAATATTTAGCCCAACGAACAGCTGATATAGAATATAACCTTTCACCGAGTAAAAAGGTATAAAACACAGCAACAAAAGTAAATGCACTTTAAGGAATGGCGTCCCTTCCCTCTTCTATCCCTCGGGAATGCGAGTCTTTGTGGCATTTCAGGTGTAAAGAATAGTGTTTCTCTATAAAACCCTTTAGAACTTTACTGATTAAAAAGGGGAAAACACAAGACAGATTTAATTTTTCCGACAATTTCACTTTATTTTATTCCGTTTATCATTATAAACTGAATCGTTACTCAATTATAAATTGTACTCACTAAATGCAGTTAAATTTATGAATAAATACAAATAAACTAAACACATAAGCTTTTACGTTTAACAAATCAAATGTACGAATAGTCAACTGGACTAAAATATAGTTCAACTAATGGTGGTTGGACACGCTACCTTTAAACCTAGGCTGTGGGAAGACTTTTTTATAATTTTGAGAGTAAAGGATTTTTTTTAATAGTAAGGTGAGAAGGATTTAGCACTAGTGTATACAGGGAGATTCAGAATTATAATGAAATAATTTAGGATAATGATTTTAGAGCTAAAAGTAAGAAAAAAGGTTTATATAAACATAGATACGAAAATGCTTTACTAGCGAGTAACGGCTGGTGAAAGATTTCACTCTGATTTCAGTTCACCTGGTGAAAATCAGTTATTTTGAACTTCTTGGTTCTTACTTTTTATCACAAATAAGATGGAATTATATGGAAAATCACTTGAAAAATCGAATAAAGCAAGTATGGAAGCCATAGTGGTTACAGTTTTTGATAAAAAGGATGAAATTTGCCTAAAATCTAATAAGAAAAAAAACAGTCTTCAATGTTTGATGCCCAATAAAATTGTTAAATGGTCAATAAATAAATTATTTTCCCAATATACATTGTAGATAATTTAATGTGAAGAAAATTTTATAAAATTGACTCGAACGTAGAAAAATATATAGAAAACTTTTGCAAAACAGATGCAAGGAATGAACATGTGATTGGTAATATCTAGTGAAAAATACAAATTTTTTTGTAATAAGTGTTATTTTAAAATTAAATAGACACAGAGAATATGCCTGAACGCGTACAATTTGAACATCATCTATAATCGTCGGGCGAGTTTTAAAGTCATTTTAGATATGTTTATTTAATTTTAAAATAACACTTTTTACAAAAAAATGTGTATTTTTCACTAGATAGTACCAATCAGATGTTCATTTCTTATCATAAAATGGCAAAACTTTTCTCTATATTGTTCCACGTTAGAATCAATTTTATACAGTTTTCTTCAAATTTAGTCATCTTTGCTTGTATGGATGTTTTTAGAATTAAATAATTCTCTACAATTTGTAATGAGAAAAATAATTAATTTATTGGCCATTTAACAAAGCTGTTGGGCATCAAACATTGAAGACTGTATTTTTCTTATTAGATTTTATGCAAATGCACTATGGCTTCCATACTGGTTTTATTCGACTTTTCAAGTGATTTTCCATATAAATGCACCTTATTTGTGATAAAAAGTATTCTTACTTTTTATCACAAATAAAGTGGATTTCTTGGTTCTCCAAGAAGTTCAGAATCACTGAATTTCACCAGGTAAACTGAAATCAGAGCGAAATGTGTCACCAGCAGTTACTCGCTAATGAAGCATATCCGGACCTATGTTTATATAAACTTTTTTCTTACTTTTACATATACAATCAGGTCCTTAATTATTTTACCATAATTCTGAATCACCCTGTACATACATGCTTAAATTATGGCTCAATGCATGCTTTACCAACATTATTTCTTTTCCAGTTTTCCAGTGTTCATTTCCTGTCAAAATTATTCCATCATAAAACATGTTTTGGAATATCATCCAAGCCAAAAAATCATCCCACGCATTTAGAAACGAATATAAGATGTCATGCAGCAGTTTTCATTTCGTTGGCAAGTAGAGTTGTACCTAATGTTTTTTAACATCTCAACGAAAATAGAGGACGCTTTAACTCAGGGTGACAAAATGTTGCTACCAATACGAGGATCATCACTTAATGAGCCAATGCCTGCCTACTCAACGAATGTATTTTAGCCACTAGCTCATCCAACGTACACTATGAGTTCCACGTCTACTAACTTTTGGGCTGTACTCTGCCTAAATGTTCATTCATCAGACACACAACAGTTTTTACAAAACCTCTAGACAGCCTAATGGAACGTGAGTTCCCCAGGTCCACAGTCATGTCGTGCCTTTGGCCATATTCCAGCACCTACTGACTATCAAACAGCCAACCTTTGATGCCCTAAAGTCTTTATAGATCTAACACCTGTACTGTAAAAATGATGTCTCTTCTTTCAGTACTTTTATCTCATCCGTACATTCGGATTTTTAGTGTCAATATTTTTAATCCATGAACAATGTTCAGTTTTATCTCCCTTTGTGGAAACACTCACGTTAGCAATACTATTCAAAGTTTACTGTCCATACGTCCTCTTCATAGAAATAAAAAAATTTTACAAACTTCATTCTCCAAGGCACTTTGCATGCATCGCAGTCTTTATTTTACTTTCGCACTCTCCACGCAACCCTATGAATTTTTAAGTTTTTATTTTTCATATTTTCTAAATAATATAAATATAAATATGCTGACTAATATAAAATATTAAATAATCTTGGCTCGACCAATGGGATAGCCAGTGGCTAAACTTTATAAGTTGTTAGGACGTTTTACCTAAGTTAGAGGTAGCGCAGGTTCGAATTCAGACCTTACCTTTATATTTACATTGTACTGTAGTCTACTGGTTCTCTTCTCCTTACTCTACCTGATAAGTTTCCCGCACAGATAATATTCTATGAAAAATGGGTAGAGTATGGTCAAAGAGAATATCGGCCTCTCCTAAATAAAACCTGAACGTGTTACTTGCCTTAATATTTTCATCAAAAAAATGTTAATGATCATTCAACAGCCAAGGCTTCAGGCCATGAAGGAAAAATTTCAAATCCCGAAGGCTAAATTGAGCTAAAGGTTGGTATTTCTATTTTTTAACAAGTTCACGCAAATCCATGCCGGCCCATGTAAACTGGCAAGTGAAGTGAAAAAAAACTTCCTCGTAGGTTAAGTAAAAGTTTGATATAACTTATGTAAAAGCTTAAAATTGACAAATCCTCTTATTGAAATAATTTCGTAACTGATTTACAATCGATTGAAATTTACCAATCCAAATTACTTAAACAATATATAAATTTGACATTTGAGACTGTATCATTATATCATACTGATTACACATGCAAGAATCTAGATCGAGAACGTAATGTCGTTAGCGTTTAGTTCTAGATCTGTATTTCAGACATGATCCGAATTCGTATCTTTGACATGGATTTGATTTGATTAGTTGAATTTGATATCTTTTATCTGCATTTATACCTTATTAACTATTCATATTGAAATTTATTTTATTGTTGAAACGAATATATTCCACGTAGATTTACAGAAACTATACATAAGGTAAAACAGAACTCACAATTAAATATACTTTGAAAGTCGAATATTACTTTGCAATCGAAAGGCTTCTCAATTAAATGTGGATTTTACTGTTTATTTATTACTAACTATGACCTAAGTAACTCATTTTTATTGATTTGTAAAAAAACTAACTTTGTTTCTTCATGAGAAAATAGTTTTGTCACCCAAATGTTTTATGTTATTAAAGCTGCAAGATCAGACAACGGGGTTTTATGAAAGTTCCAATCGTTTTTATTGCACATTTTCTAACTGGACTAATACAATTTTATTTTAATATAATTAATCAACACACGAATCCAACTTTATACAACAATATTATGAAATCGGTTTTTTTCATTATGGCCACGTTACCCCCAATATAGTTTCCTTAATGTTGTGCTAGTATTGTACCAGAATGTTATACAGTTGAAATCGTACTGGTACGACCCTTTTGTGGATGAGTTGGTGGAAAGCTGTGTTGTGTGGTCCCCCACACAATTACGTTGTGGTCGTACAGCTGAGGCGGAAGAAACCACTTAGAGCTTTGTGCACACATAAAACGATAAATATCTAGCTCAACTATTTAGCTTAATACAGAGCATATTTCAATACTACAAACACACACATACGTACATGAATAGGCACTCGTAAACTACGAACAGAAGTAAATCTGATACATCTCGTAAACTACGAGCAGAAATACATCTGGTAAATCTCGTAAACTACGGGCAGAAATAAATCTGGTACATCTCGTAAACTACGGGCAGAAATAAATCTGGTACATCTCGTAAACTACGAGCGGGAGTAAATCTGGTACATCTCGTAAATTACGGGCAGAAGTAAACCTTGTACATCTCATAAACTACGGGCAGAAGTAAATCTGGTACATCTCGTAAACTACGAGCGGAAGTAAATCTGGTACATCTCGTAAACTAAGGGTAGAAGTAAATCTGGTACATCTAAGATTAACGCTACAAAACTTGTATCTCTTGTACGCATAAACAAAACTTTCAAAATGGTGAATGATGACGTCTTTTACTAGTTCATCATTGGAGTATTGTAAAATAATAATTAGTTAATAAACTTCAAAAGAAGGTCTCAAAAAAATACTGTACAGTTTAGAGATACATTACCCTTTATTCGAAAATGAATAATTGTTTTTGTTATACCCTGTTTTAAGTTTTGTAACAAAAAGTTCCAATTAAAAAGTTTTTGCATACATATTATGCACTCCTCGTTTTCACTGTATTTTATCTATATAGGTGTTTACTCACAAAGCGTTAAAATGTTTTTTTATGATTACTTTAAAAACCTTTAACAAAAATCAAAAGAACTTACTGTATTTCAATACCAAAATGAAACTATATTTTAACAGTTACAGTCTAACTTTTAGTGGTTGTTTGTCAATAAAAGAATGATTTCTTTTGGTTTTTTTTAAGGGTTGTAAGCCTTCCAAGTGTCATTCATTTCTGGAATAACCTTTGTTTAACTTTAAAAATTTGTGGGGTTGATACTAATAATGCACCATGGTTTGTGACAGCTATTTAACTTATCCTGAAACGTTATTAAAAAACTCTTTAAATAAAAAATGTATATACATATTTACACGGAAAATATAAAATGTCTAATATTTTATGGGAATTTGTAAATCTTGAAATTGTTGCGTTAAATATAAAATAGGAAAAATAACTAAGCATTAAGCATTAGTGACAAATGTTTACCAATGATGGTGAAAACCAACCAGTTCAAGTTGTTTGAAGGATATTTAAGAAGGCCATTAAATGACTTATTTCTAAAAAATGAAAGAGAATTCTATCTAGGTTAACACTTCATGGAAGTGATTTGATGGAATACAGGTTAAGTATTTAGCAATGGTGAATTATATATTTATATCATGTGATATGCCTTAAGGATGTATGTGTTGTTCAAAAGTTTTATTGTATATTTTAAGGATGGGAGACAGTATTATTAATTCTTATGAAGGAATACTCACAATATTATAATGTAAATACAGCAACGCAATTGTTTGGATCAAAGACGACCTATATTCTACCTACATGCTATTTTAGACATTTTGGACAATCTCTATTAAGATATTTAAAAACAAGCTATGATACGTAACTTTTACCTTTTAAGTCTTTTAAATTTATAAAACTATAATTGTTATACCTTAATTATCATATAAATTACCATAAACATTATACATGTCTTTAATAGATTCTCACTTTACAAACCATACTGTAATAATTTATACATACTAGTTCTCTCTTAAGATATTAAAGTCAAAACAGTTCATAGTAAACAATTAATAATAATTTTTTTAAATGAGAGAACAATCCTAATTTTCAACTTTACTCTACCCATTTTACATTGACTATTGATCAGTGTGGGTCAGACAGAGTAAGGTGGAGAACAAGTAAGTACAATATTACTTCTTAAGTTCCGGTTAAGGCTAGGGTTCGAACCAGCGATTTCTCTACTTCCGGCTCAAAGTTTTGACGCTTCAGACCGCATAACCACCGTCTCTCCTAATTATGAAACTATTCGAAATATTATTCAGAACTAGTTCACATAATTTTATTTTATTTATATATTTTTTTGTGTTAGGTGATAACATTTCTCGGTTAAATCAAGTAATGTCATACAATTCTAAAATATGTTAAAAATCTAGAAAATATGTTTCAGTCACTTTTAAGTGTGATATATTTATTATTGTTATAATACGGTTGCGAACAATGGAGTTTAGTTGTAAGATAACTATTATTATTCTTTAGTTGTTGATATACTTGAGATTATATTTATAAATTTGGTCTAGTTTTTATTTTGGAGCTAGCTTGTTCAAAGTTTCCCCTCCAATTACATGGCAGGCTGGCTCGAGAGGAGGGCCCACTTCTCTCCTCAGAACTTTTCCCTTTGTATAGTTGCCTATGTAGTCAAGTTCTGTTGTTTGCTTACCAAAACATTTATATGGAACAGAATCATCGAATAATTGTACAATAAATAGAGTGTCACACAAGCAATCCACTGATGACACTTTCTACATATAACTAAAACTACAAGTGATTTTATTGGATTAAATATTTTGGAATCTACAGAATGTTTATTAAAGCTAAAGTATGTATTTTTAGTTTTAAATGAACTTTAGATAATATTAAGATTTACTGTATATTAATGGTTAGTATATTCTACACTTTCATGCTTCCCTTTCTCCAGTCGTATGGTACTTTAAAACGTGTACTCTGTACTGACGTAAATTCGATTATAACAAAGATAATACAAAAACAATTATTATATTCTTGATTCACTAAAAACGTCCAGTTTTTTTTATAGGTTAGAATAATAGTGAGTCTAAAATATCTTACAAGAAAACAAAGAAATTATTATAAATTGTCCATCACAAATCTCAAATATATTTAATATTTTTTCAGGTTGGATGTTAAATCATTTTCAATTCGGTAACAAAGTATTATAATACCCTCTCCCATAGATCTGTATAGAAAAAAACTTGTATGTAGTTGATGGAGTTTTTATCTCTATGCATCCTTTGTCCCACAGATTCCCTGTTAAACAATAGTCACATTGAATCCTTTGTTTGTTTTTTTATAGGTAGGGTAAACGTAATCAAGCCATTCAATCAGGATCAAATGCTCAAATTAAAATGGATGAACATCGAAACTATAAATCCATACAGTATAGATGGTAATCACCAGGTTTTATTTTCAATTTTGTACTTATTACAATAGGTCGTACTGAATCTTTCTACTGTGTATATAAAACGGCAAAGCCCTCACTCGTCACTGATCCTCCAACTTCCCATGTAGGTAGAAAACTTAAATTTTCCTTGTACATGTAGGTAGGCCTTAAATATGACAACTGAAGTATTTTCATCCTAATAAGTGCTCCTAAGAGGTAGAAACCGCTCCTAAAAGATTGTTCCAAAATTATAACATTGGGTTGATTTTAGTAAATTAATAACATCCGTATTTATTTTCAGTGTTTCGCGTTATTATATGATACCATACCACTGTACATGTGTGGGCGGGTCAATACCACTGTATGTGTGTGGCCGGGTGGGTGGGTCAATACCACTTTACATGTATGGGCAGGTGAATAGGTTGGTATCGACGTGGACACTACTTGATAAGTCTGGGATGTCCATGTTGGGTGTTAGTCAAGGTTTAGATGTAGTGTAGGGAAGAGAACTGAGAGTGAGACTAGTCAGTTAGCTGAAAATGAGACCAACACTATGAGGTTCGGATTGGTCTATTAATAAATGGATCTTTCTGAGTAAAAGTCGACTTTAGTAACAATGACTACACATTGGTTTTGTTCTATCAAAATAAATAAATGACAGAAACACTTATTTTCAATATTTTACTGTGCGTTTACTTTTCAACTATTATAAAAAAAAAAATGACTGAAATGAACACGTTTGAAATAGGCTAAGTAATACCATTGAGCATTTATACTAATAAATAGGTAGCAACGCAAGTAGTGTGAGTGAGATCTTACTGTAAATAAATGTAATGTAGTTATTTTACGTTATACAGATAATCAACTATTAGTTTCAGTCAAAAGTCACACGCCGAGGCCGAAGGCCGAGGTGTATCGAGCGCACCGAGCGTCGGGAGTGGCACGTGAAACGTGCGGGGGTGTCTCCTAATATGTGTATAAATTAATTAAATGTTAAATGTGGATGCGCTGTTTACAGAGGACATATTACTTAAATAAGTATGAAATTAATGATTCAGACAATATGAATTATTTATTATCTTGTTTCAAGATTTCAACAAGGTGGCATCTTGTAACTGATAAAATATAAATAAAAAGTGGTAATTAAAGATTCAGACAAGATAAAGTACGGAAACCTTCTAATTATTAAGGGTTGAAGTACTCTGAGCTGTGATCAGACCTTCATAGAACAACAATAATGGATACGTTTTGAGAGGACATTTGTTTTTGCTAAACCGAAAAATATACTAAAGAAATATCAAAATAGAAGACCCAAATATTTTCCCCCAATATATTTTTAAGATATCAGTAAGTAAACCTCTTTATTGGAATTTTACTATTATCTCTTGACTTCATACAACGTTTTATATGTTGTTGAATAGGGACGATGAGTGAAAAGTATAAAAAGCCCCAGATTAATACACTTTAACTGTAATTATGGACCCAATATATTATTTTAGAAATGTATCCTGTTAAATAATAAACTAGTAATGTTAAATGATGTAAAATAACCAAGGGTTTACAAACAATCATTGGCTAAAGACTTTAACTTGGGAGAAATTACTGTGGTATTGTTTGCTAAGTTCATTTTCGAAATTTGTTGTGGAGAAAAAAAGATTTATATAACCTATAAAAAATGCTTGTTTAGAGATATTAGATTGATTCATTTTTAAACAAAAGTCATAGACAAATTTTTGCTACGGAACTTAGTAACAGTAAAATTTATTTTGCATCTTATTATGTAAATATTTATCTATGAGAAAATTAAATGAGAGATGTAAATTATTTAAAAAAATACAAATATTAAATAGGATACATTATCATTGGCAACTGTAATCATGATAAGGTTCTGTGTCTAAGTTTACTAAATATTTAGGTTAAGTTATGTATACTAATAAATATGTATTTAATTGACGTATTCATTATGAATGAGTGAGGAAAACGTCCTGTCTAAAATAGAACACAAGGGATTGTGAAAAAAATTACCCCCTCGATCAAAGTAACCACTTAGGGAATTGTTGCTCGTTAAAGGCAGGACTGCGGCAATTAAGATAGTAAGAAATGATGGATTGTCGACATTTTTGAACCTTTTTTTGATGAAAATGTATCACATACTTTTCCTTACTCTTTATACTTCACAATTAATCTTTATTACAATTGTTAGCCACTGAAAAATACAAACATTTGTACTTTATAATTACATTTTTAGACGTAATTTCAATGTTGTATTTTTTAATTAAATTTCTTTTAGAGAAATTGAAAACATGTAGAATAAATTAAGATTTTTAATGCCTTTGCACATATTTAAATAATTGAACTTAAGTAATGAAAGTTGAATTTTAAAGAAAATAAAAACAATTACTTATGAGCCTACTCTTATGCTACCACACCCTAAAAAGTTTGTTAACTATATAAAATACCTTAAAAAATTAAAAGTATTTATTAGAGATAGTGTAAAAAACCTAAAGTATGATTTTTATGATAGTTTAAAAACACACTTTTTCGTGAGAAATATTGAAATTTAGAATAAAACATTTGAAACCAATGTAGGTAATTTGAAAAGTACTTCTTAAGATGTTATTGATATGGGCGAATATTATGGATTTCGCTTGGGCGTGGTGAGGGTACAAGAGCGAATGTATTCTCGTTACAAATCAAGACCGACTATTCCTTTTAAAGTTTAATTAATTAATAGCCCAATGTCAAATGAACAACCGGTGGTTATCAGATAATATTTTAAAATTTGGATTAACAATTACTACATTTATCGTCCAGGATTTGGAGAGCAACAAGGGAAGAACGAAGGGGCGACAACGGTGCTGGTCTTACCACCAACACATAAAACTAGTGATCTAACTACTCGACACACACTGAGCACACTGTTGGATACGACCTCTGTTTTATATTCTCTGTGGTTGTCCTGTAATAATCATGTCGATATTGTAAATTTGTTGATCTCGCGTCAACTGACTTGTAAAACTAGTTTAACAATGAAAATAAATTATATAGTTCAAGGTTATTGTTAGACACTTGACACGTGGCTTGAATTGTTTACTATTTTTAGCAACTAGTTTCACGAAATGTCCTGATAAAATAATAGTGGTCCATATTATAAAACTCCAATTGGTAGAAACTCATTTCCTGACCTTAAATTGTAATTTAAGGTAGGACTAAAATTAAATGTTTTTCTCAGAGAGAGAAATCCGTCTGTGAAAAGTAGGGGCCATCACATTTCTCATGTTGATAAACAGCTGTTGTCTGTATTGGTACTCTACCTCAACAACAATACATTTTGCCTCAAATGAGCTTCCTTGTTATTTCAGTAGTTGCGTGTTGCGTTAAAGGTGATTAACTAAATAAGGCTCTTTACTTTCAATTAAATAAGACTTAAAATCCAGAAACTGGATGTATTCCTGTCTCCAATTATCCATTATCCTGTATCCAAAGACGTATTGACCGTAAAATTGGTTTATTAACAAAGATTTACAATTTGTTCCTTTCAATAATTACTAAGATTAGTATTTATTGAAAGCAAATAAATTATCTTGTTTTATTTTCCCTAGAAAATTTACTTAATATTTTTAATTACCTTGAAATCTGGAAAATTAGTTATCTTGAGTAAATTGAATTTCTTGGAAACACAAACGAATAAAATCCACCTGTACTTACGCCAAACTACACAATATACAATGTAACAGCTGATTGTTATCGTACAGTATCTTATCGTAAATTTTACATTTATTTATTGGCTAGGTCTTAAACTGGTCATCATTTTATGTATCTAAAAAATTCTCTGTCCGTTTATACTGTGGCAAAAGACGCAATTGTATTTTCGTGTCATTATAAGAGAGCGAGACGAGTATAGACTCGTTAACAATTGCCGTTGAGTTATTTGAAGAAATGGTAAATTAGTAAATAATCAGAAGAGTGAAGTCGCTTTTTTTCTATCGTTGGATCTAAACCACGTTAATTAAGGCTGATTAGATTGGTTATGCTAAAATGTTCGAATATCAGTTGATCGTCAAAGTAGATTTAACTAAATCGTTGAATATAGCAGTTAAAAAATAATCACTGTTAGTGGGATAGAAACAGACGTAAACATATTTATAGGTTTTATGGGCAAGTAAATTTGTGTGGGAAAAAGTTTCTAAAGTATTTCACAGGTTAAATAATTCTAGAAAAGGACTAATATAAAGTATAGGACAGTATATTGAAATAACGAAACTTTGATATTGTTTCTTTATAGACCTTCAATTTAAAAATTGTAAATTTTATGTCATTAGAATGTACTAAGGAATGGATAGGATAAGAATTCACAGTATTTTTTACTTTTACGGGGATCTTTTTGAGCTTCAACATTTTTCAATGAATCACCAGAAAAATAATCCAACAAGAAAATATTAGCCTTTTATTAATGTTTACAGAAAATAAAAAAAATCATGAAAAATTAAAAAAGAAACAATATTATAATTCAATATTAAAGTAAATAAACAGAACGTACCATACAGAATGTTTTACAAATAAATATTTTATTCTAATACAGAGTATATTTTATATAAATGTGCTTAAATAAAAAAAAAAAAAACTATTCGATAGCTAATAATGTACAAATTTAATTATTATAGAAATTGAAACGTTATCTTCAAAATGAACTATTTTGAGGTAAACTGAAATTTGTAAGTGTAATAGTATTTTGTCAGTTTTAATTTAAAATTCATATCCAAGCAAACATGAGTTTCGTTGGAGAGAGCTGTTGCTAAAAAAAAAAAAAAACACACAAACAGTCGAACTTACTAACAAATGAAGCAACGAGATAGATCCTGTTGTGTTTCCATTATTTCAATAACCGTTTGAAAATATTTGTGGCCTAATAATAAAAATATTTTTATAACATTATTTCATTTATAAAAGTGAAACGTACATCAATTTTAAAAGTGATCAAGGAAACGTGAAGCGAATGGATGTCATGAAGCAACTCATTAAAGGTTGAGTAAAAGGAAATTATATCTAAGTGAGGGTGAGCGGTGTAGTTATTTATTCTTAAGACGCCGTTCTTAAGAATAAATAGCTTAAGAACATTTATGTTAATAAAATACATCCGTTAAGATATGGACGGATGTAGATTTCGAATGAGCATGATTAGTGTATTATATATTAGCCAAATGACAAATGAGTGGTCGTTATTATTAGATGATAGCATAGCAGATTGGGATCGAACTGAGAAATGTTTCAATCAGAGGTGTTTTGTTCTATCAGAAATATTGATAGCAACAATGTAAGCTGATCTCTCTCAAAAAAAAAAAAAAATATATATATATATATATATATATATATATATATATTATTTGTAGAATATATCAATGGATAATGTTATAATATCATGTGTGTAAATATAAGAAAGATAAAATAAAATTGATTAAAAATGGGTAAATTATTTACTACTAATAAAAACCGCAAAATAAATATAATAAAAATTTTCTTAACAATAAAAATTAAGTGAAGTCCCATAAAGTACACGCTCATTGTATTCTAAGTAACAGAAATATGATTGATAATTTAGCGTCTGGTGCTCAAGAAATATGAATAGATGGCTCAACTTGAGACAACAGCTGTGAGGAGTCAGAGAGAGAGGAATGTTTATATTTAGAGCAGAGATTTGTTAGAAGGGAGTTTCAGACTGGCCTCAGTTGTGTCTCAGAGTCATCTTTCTCTTTCATTACTCGAGCCCACAGAGAAGGAGCATACAAAAGAATGGTTATTATTAGAATAGACATAACAGGGACCCGTTATATATTCTCCTTTCATAATTTATAAATTTTAATCACCTAACAGCTATAACACACACACACATTTTTATATGACCCTATCACCAAGAACTCACGTGGGTTCTTGACTTCGTATCTGCCTACCCTTGACCCATACCCATACCCTGCCTGCCCTTCTGTGTAAACCCTATTAAGGCCCACCTATTAACATCATATACAATTTTGTATCTGGACGTACTTTACAATTTTCCTTCCCTTAATAGAATCAGAAGGTTAAACGCTCCCAGATAATTATGTTACATATAACTGATACGTATAACTAGGAGGCACCCTTGCGTGATTTGTCAGCCAGTGCTGTTCAATTCAACTAGGCTCCCTGCCTCACTATAATTGCGTTAAAATTATTTGGCCAAGTATACTATATAAAATGAGCTAGTCACTCCCACGGCAAATGATATCAAAGGCTCTGATTGGCCGGTATTGGGATATATATCTTGTTTTAAGCGTTTGAGATAAAATATTTTAGAGTCCTTTCCTTGCACGCATCTAGAGCCTATATAAAGAAGAGTTGTGCCTAGTCTTATTATCTAAAGCATTGCACTTTTTATGAAACCGAATAAATAATAGTTGGCGTTTATATTTTTACTATAGAAAATGGTCAAGTAAAATAAAAGTATCATATATGGACACAAAAATATCATAGCTTAAATAATACAATTTAATAAGACTTTCTTGTAACAAGCTTCTAAAAGAGTATACTTCACGTTTTGGTGGTGTGTTACACAGTGCTCCCAGATGAAGTAGACTAGCGAAGACCAGATGATAGTGAATAAGACAAAGTACCATTTAATACATCTCAACTGACTGTCCCTAACTAAATTTGACTGTATAATTGATCTTTGTTTCATTTCAAGGTGAGCTATTTACAACTAATTTAAGCTTGAAATGAAAATTACAGGGCGTGATCAAACAAATAAATAAGGATTCAATAGTTGGAAAACTAATGAGTGCCATTATAAGTCAGTGTTACTGAAGTAGTGTTAAAAATGTTATCGTCCTTATATGAACAAAATGAGAAAGGTATTTGGTAAATATAGTCAATACCCACTTGACTAATACTCTACCATAGATGTATAAATAAAAGTAGTTGATTGGCACACCCAAGCTGGCAACGTAGTTTTCACAATTTTATGTTAATGAGTACAGTTTCTACGTTATATTATATAACGTTGTTGTTATTGTAGTTAGAAACGTGTTTAATATACAGTAGTAGTTAGACGTACACACAGCAAATCGACCGTGACTGCCGCGGGGGTGGGAGCCACCTGTGGCATGCCTCCACCCTCACACCCACCTTCTGATAGACGTGGCTCACTGCTCCCACTCCGGATACTGTGGTTGCTACCTCCTAACTCATGGTGAGCTGTGGTCCCATGGTGCCTCCGTCTCACAGACCGGCCTCCGGTTATCCGTGCTGATTGGGATCTCGCCGCGGGACGCCGCCTCCGCGATGTGTCCGGAGGTGGCGTGGCTGACCCTACCGCCCCCGATAACACTTGTTCCATAGATGATACACCCGGAGCACAGATAGACGCGGAGCGCCCCTTGCCCGTCGAGGGCTCCTCGTCCGCCATAGCCATCGCACTAACTGAGACTCCCGCCAGGGCGCGCGCACTAACAGGGCTGCCACCCGTCAACCACCCACTGCCCAGGATGGCAAACCTCACGCCGCGAGATGTGTAAACACACTTCGTTGAAAACTACTTTCCCGTTTTGTTTATATTTGTTGTTTTGTTACCAAGAATCTTATTTGGTCTTCTTAAAGAGTGATCTCTCTTTGTGCATTGAAATAGTTTTAATCATCTCCAACCAATTATAAGCCTTTTTGCCAGAATAATATCTAAAATTAAAATGATGCAGTTTTAGTAATTCAGTTATATATTAATTAGGTATTATTAACAAATATAAGTACATATGGATGGCATAAAATCAAATTAAACATTAAAACTAATACGAATAAAGCCTAAGCAAAACATAAGTGTAAAAATAACTAAAAAAATGTTAGTTGTATAGTCAAATGAATTGTAAGTCAGGATTGTTATTTTATATATACTTATGAGAGGTATGTTTTTTATAACACTTATACAGATCAAAAGATTATAGGTGAGAAATTTGACATAAAAATTCCGAATACTGGCTTATAATTTGACAGCACAGCCACGAAACCTATAAGTTAGTGGTGGGTAGTTTCAATGCAAATTAATAAAAATATTAAAATTCATTTTGTAGCCCCTGAACTGTTGTAAATAGACTAAAATAGGTTACTTTACCTTCACGTCAAACAGTTCACAGTGTATGAGGTGAGAATACCAACAACTACATGTTTCGCCGTGAATACGGCATCTTCAGGTTAAAGAACATAAAAATAAATAAGTCCCAGTGGGATGCGTCACAAATTAATTAAGAAACACAGTTTACACAAAAAACATCGAACATTAAAACTTTTGGTAGGCCTACCACACACATTTCACGGTCCACGGCGTGATCGGAAGCAGACTGCGTACAGTGGTATTGACCCACCCGCCCACCCATACATGTACTGTGGTATTGACCCACCCACCCACCCATACACGTACAGTGGTATTGACCCACCCGCCCACCCATACACGTACTGTGGTATTGACCCACCCGCCCACCCATACACGTACAGTGGTATTGACCCACCCGCCCACCCATATACGTACAGTGGTATTGACCACTGTATGTGTATGGGTGGGCGGGTGGGAAATTACCACTGTATGTGTATGGGTGGGCGGGTGGGAAATTACCACTGTACGTGAATGGGAGGGGGCGGGTGGGCCAGTACCACTGTACATGAATCTCCAGTACTAAACCATACATTCGACCATTGAGCTTGAGATTAATTCCAAATCTAATTATTATTTGTACAATTTTTGTTAATTTTCTATTGTTCGGTTTAAAATTGCAGTTTCTTTCAAAATTAATTTTTGCTACAGGCTAGGCCAACTCAGAAATAAATATTGGATTTTGGATATATTACTTTTACTATTTCATTACTATAATATAAGGAATATCACAGCTTTACTTACATAACCTAACCGATGTAAATACCACCCACCCATACACGTACAGTACTATTTACGCAATACAGCTGTGCGTGTATGGGTGGGTGGGTGGGTCAATACATCTGTGCGTGTATGGGTGGGCGGGTGGGTCAACTATATACGAAAAATGAATACCAACATTTGGTTTGCTTTCAAGCAAACAGTATTAATGTGTGTTTTAGGTGACAAATTTGCAGACAAATTAACTCCAAGGTCGTTTACTGAGGTCACTCGTTTGATATTGAAGTATCAATAGCACTGTACGTGTATGGGTGGGTGGGTGGGTCAATAGTACTCTACGTGTATGGGTGCGTGGGTGGCTAAATACCACTGTAAGTGTATGGGTGGGTGGGTGGGTCAATAGCACTGTACGTGTATGGGCGGGCAGGTGGGTCAATACCACTGTATGTGTATGGGCGGGTTTGTGGATCAATAGTACTGTACGTGTATGGGTGGGTGGGTGGTAGTGACATTTCGTATTCACGGTGAAACATGTAGTTGTTGGTATTCTCACCTCACACACTGTGAACTGTTTGACGTGAAGGTAAAGTAACCTATTTTAGGCAATAAAAATATATATATATATTTATACTTGTACGTGGTGGTGCAGACAATGCCATTAAAATGACTTAACTGGACTTGCATTGCCACACAACTGGTATAGTAGTGGTGCAGACAATGCTATTAAAATGACCAAACTGGATTTGCGTTGCCACACAACTAGTATAGTGGTCGTGCAGACAATACCATTAAATTGACCGAACTGGATTTGCGTTGCCACACAACTAGTATAGTGGTGGTGTAGACAATGCCATAAAATGACTGAACTGGATTTGCGTTGCCACACAATTAGTATACTGGTGGTACAGTGAGGGGCGCTGACTCACCCACCCACCCATACACGTATAGTGGCGTTGATGTGTGTGTATATATATATATATATATATATATATATATATATATATATATATATATATATATATACACACATAAAAAAGGAAAAACGATAATTTTAGTACAAAAAATCAAGTTTTTTAGCTAATGTATAGTTTTACCATTCAAGAATGTACAAAAACAGTAGGAATTAATATATAAGAACATATTTGTGTCAGGTAGAACTGTATAGTAATTTTGAAACGATATAAAATAATTCTGTATGGATTGTAAAAATATACAAGCCAATGATATATGATTGGTTTGGTTTATTCCACTGAAACACACCAGCCACTTAGCAAAGAACATTCAATACTTTGACGAACTGTAAAACAGAGATTAACTTTATTTAATTACATGCAAACTAAAACCCCAAAGTTAGTTGATCTGAGGTGTGTTCAGATTTTTTCAGGTTCTTGCCAATAGTTTAACAATGGTTGAGTAAATATAACTTAGTTATACTTTGAATAGTTATTTACAAAACTGTCATTTTCATGCAATTGAGAATCTGCTACATACAAGATTGGCGTATGGCGTATTGTGTCTTAAAACATATTACTTGACTTAGTTATACATATAAAATTGTGGCAAGGACATATAAACAACAGTTTAATGTTGTAAATAATTTGAAAACAATCAAATTTTTGTATCTTATTTCTAAATTTAATCAATTAAATAATTTAGTTTTTTTATTGGTCAAGTAAAAGTACTAAGATATACTTTTGTTATTCTGTGAACTAAATTAGCCATACATTAATAATTAACTTTGCAAAACTCACGTAACGTGTCCTCTCCAGAAATATAAATTGGTTCAATCATGTAAAATTCAAAGTGACCATATTTTTACATTAATTAAATTTTAATATTAAGAATCTATATAAGATAAATATAAAATGAAAAACATATAAAACGCTGTTAAAATAAACAGCTCTACAAAACCTTTGATTGTCACAGAAAACATTGTTTAACAATTACAAAGATGTACAAATAGGTTAAAAACAATTAAAAAATAGATCAGCTGTTTCTATTTTGTGTGTTGGCAGCAAACTACAGTTGTATGACTTTCACTTGTTATTCCTACCAACATGTTATATATAACTAAGAACTAGCTTATTTTATGGTATTTTATGGTTTGTAATTTGAGGAACAGTAAACAGCACTTTTATTTAAAAAAAATAAAAACTATAATATAATTACTAAACTATAATACAAGTAAATATTAATGCTTCAAAGAATTCATAAGTTTAGTCGTATTTTTGTGAAACATGTTAAACATAAGCAGTGGAACCTCACGAAGTAAGTGGTGTCGGAGATGGTATGTAAAATTGGCCGCCATAAACACTGTTGCTTTGCCTCCATATTGCGGGGGCCATATTGTTTTATGGTTATGTTTTATCACCTTGCAAGGTGTAGTGGAAGTAATTTTAACTCTAGTGAGAAACTGGAAAAGTTTGTACTTGAATTCGTAAATCATTGTCTGTACACACGACCCATGCAATGGCTATAAATTTTGGTATATGATATTATTTGAAATAATAATTTAATTTTTAACATGTTGATATTTAACGTTGAACTCTATCAAATATATCAACTACAAGAGTAATTGTTGTTGTTTGATGCAGGAAAGGAAAAACAAATGTAAAATTAATAATTAAATAATGTTGAAATTTTTGTTAATTGGACATCGTTGGACTATAATAATGGACATATTGATCTGATTTACGTTCTCTCTTTGAACGGTCTTCATTATTCCTCTCTTCTAAAACAAGATAAAATGTTAATGGTTTTCTAAAGGTAAACCTTTCTATCAGATAGGTGATATTTATTATTTTATTTACTACTTCAAGTGGTAGTTTCTGTAAATCAAGAATATTTTTTAGTTCAGTATGAAAATATAATAATACAATGATATGAATTAAGCTCAATGAATTTTAGGACTTATTTTTTTGCAAATGTATAAAAAATATGCTATTCAATAGTACTATTTAAGTTTATATTTTAAAAGGAACTTAATTTATTTTTACAATAAACACGTTCACGCACGCATGGCTATAAGGGTTTCAATAAATAACACAGTTTGAAAAAAGATAAAAATACCTTTCTGTAGTGTCAATTTTATCTAGCTAAGTAGATTGCGGTTGTGATCAAATTAATTTAAATGTTGACAACTATATTTTATGTTTATAAAAACATTTAAAAATTGATTATGATGTTAGATTATGTCTTTATTACGTTGTGTAAGAGATACTAGTTTATTTTAATCGTCTAGATTCTTTAGCATTGAAACAAATACATTTTAGTAAGAATGCTTCCAATATATTGATTCAAATCTAATTAAAGTGAAATAAATGTTTATCAACTGAAGTTAAATATTTTTAGACTGAATATTATGTTCATTCAGCTTTACATTTTTACATACTAGCATCTATTTTTGGTGGCAGTGAAATTTATGAACAATTAGTTGTTTCATTCAATTACTCCTAATCGATGTACATACTTTGTTCATTAATAATTAAACCAACGAATATACTGGGTTGGACAAAAGTCTGGACATGACTAGAGGATTAAAACTTAACTAATTAAATAAACTAAAAACAGTTTTTTAACGTTCTTACCGACACTCTACCTCAAATGGGGGGGGGGGCACAAGTAGCAGTAGATAATTTTAAATGTAAGCATAGGATGGTAATCATACGATTTTAAAGGTCTTAATTAATAGAACATCATACCGCAAATTATACCTCAAAAGGTTAATCCTAAAAAAATGGCGGCACTCGAAAGTTTCAATACTGATCTTATGTGCAATCTCAAGAATGGCTTAATTTTATTGTAACCATATTAGATGAAGCCACAAAACCTCACACGTGATTACTGTACACAAACACCTACTTTGATATGTAGTCGGCGTTCTGCTGTTCATCTTTGGGAACGGTTCACGAGCGGTCGTCAGTAGAAGATTTTCAATATAAGCCTAGGTTGATATGCACATAGTTTTAAAGTGCTAATCAATCAGATAAAGCTTACCAAGTGCGGTTTTTGGCATTCTCCTTTGCTTTACTTCCACTTAAAAATAACGGCTATGAAATAGAAACGCTCTGACTACTTGTATAGGCAATAATTGTCAACTAATAAATCATTATTTGTCATGTATATTGTGGCTATTGCAACGCTCTTAGGTGAATCGATTGTTTACTGTACGCCCATCAGTATGCGATATATCTAAATAACAACGAAATGAATAAGCAATCAATATAAGTTCACGGAATAAAAATTAACTTATGAATAAAATATAACTATACATCCACAAAGGGTAAAACTTTTCTGTAAAAAATGATTCCCTAAACGCACAATTTAAAGCAAACAAAGCCTATGAAATATCACTTCCAAAGAATGATTGGCCCGATGTATCACACTCCACCTGCAGCAAGAGAGAAGAATCACAAAGATAAATTGCGCAAATCCTTCAAGGCAGGGAAGAAAGAACGGTGATCCATCGCACCTGCTTCTCAATGTAAGGAAATTGTAGGATCATTTTTGTAAACTTATATATCGAGAGTAAAATTCATAATAATATAAACGATTCCTTTACGCTGTCTTCAATTGTAACAAAATCAATTCAAATCCATGCTAATAGTTTTCATTTATTACCAGTTGTTATAAATATTGTTTCAATAAAACCTTTTTACTAGTAAACTTGTCAAATTCTTTCAGTAGCATAACACTTCCTCGTAAACGTATATATATATATCTCACTACTTCCCACTTTTTTATTACAAACCAATCTGTTTCTGTCATTGCTTTGAAATGTAATTGACAACTGAGCTCTTAACCTCTAATTTAGTTTCAATTATCTTATATGGTGTATAGTATATTGTTTAGATAAATATGACAAAAATAAAATTAATAATAAACTATGATAGTAAATTGGTGTTTCATGAATATAAATGTAGAAATTGTTTAAACGAATAAGTATCTTAAAAACTTATCACGTTAAATAATAAGTTATAAATATAACCATGTAAAACAATACAAGTTATATTAATACAATTTGTAAGTTAAAAGTCGGCAGAAGGAGTCGTCATTTCACATTGTACCATGAGAGCAATATTACATTTTGTCACTGTCACGCACGGTATCGAGTCGTCGGAACATTGTAATTGTTACATCGGTTGAAAGAGTTGTCGGCACTGGTGGCGCAGTGCTGTAATCCAGCTACTTGGGGGACAAAGTGTTGTAGAGATTGTAGGCGATATGTTCTATGCTCGGTCCTCTTAATACTGACATGGCGTCCGCTAGATGATTGCTATCAATGTTGACACTACAAGAGAGGTCTGATGTGTCTATGTCGGGTGTTAATTAAGGTTCGGATGTGGTGTCAGAAAGGTAGCAGAGTATCTGTCCTGTCAATTAGCTGAAAATCAGACCAACAATTCGTGTTTCGGATTCCACGTAAAGCTGTAGGTCTCTTAGTTGTTTGGAAATGTTCTTTGTGTTTGGCGATTATTTAGCTGAGCAGTAGCCAACATCATCGTACGTGTGTGGTTGGGTGAGATGGGTGCGTGAACTATCGTCATACGTGTGTGGTTTGGTGGGGATGGGTGCGTGAGCTATCGTCGTACGTGTGTGGTTGGGTGGGGATGGGTGCGTGAGCTATCGTCGTACGTGTGTGGTTGGGTGGGGATGGGTGCGTGAGCTATCGTTGTACGTGTACGTGTATGGGTCGTAAGGTGTGTCATCACTACTATACATGGAACATATTGGATTCTCAATGTAGACACTTACCATTAGGGTGGCTGCCATCTTGGTCACTAGGCCAAGTCCTGATTCAACGACGTGGTAGGCGGTCCTTTATGTTCATTATGTCCTCACTGGGCAGGACTCAGTTTACATGAACATGCTATCATAGTTCTATAGACGCATTGCTGACAGGAGTAGGGTTGAAAGGGTGGAAGTGGACTAAATACGTGTTCAATTTAGCTGTGTGTACTGATGTACCGGACACATCGATCATTACGATCCCCAAAGCAATCAGTTTAGATAAATATTGATTTTACAATTTAAATAATGCACAAATTGTTTTTTAAACTTACTCCTAACTGCAATGTAATAAAACTTGACAATCATTGTGGTAAATATTAAAAACCACAAAATAATGTGGAAATTTGAAAACATTTTATGTGCATAAACAATTCATAAAATTGATATAAAAATAGGGGAAGACATCAGTTGCGTATAAAGTTGATATGAATATATTTCAAGAACCATAAATGAATTGGTTGGTAAAATAAGTGTTAACTGTATTTATTTTCACCCTGTATACAGTAGGTAAAGTGCCAAGGAAAATCTAGAATAATTTATTTTCCAAAAACGTTTTGTTTACCAGATATCAACTATTTTTTTTCACACAAAAATTTTTACCTCCGCGTTGGGTCAAGCGATTTCTATGAAACTCACTATGCATGTTAAAATATTAATAGCCTATTCTAGAAAAAAATTTAATTTGATTCAATTTAAAATTTTAAAATGGTGGCCACATAAAATGGAAATTGAGGGAAAAGGGAAAAAGTTTTTAAAAAATATTAAGAACATGGGTTTTTAGGCGATTTTAATACCAACCTGTCAGTCTCAAAAAAGTTAGAAACGAACTAAAATAGCTGATATACATTGATATTTGTGTTGTGAGCTATTAGTTTTTAGTTTTTTTTGCTGCTTCACAACACAAATGTGTATCTCGGTTATTTTTCGTCCAATTCCACCTTTTTTTAATAGTGACAGATTGGTAATAGAAATACCTAAAACCCCCGTATGAATAGTATTTTTAAAACTTTTTTCCGGTTTTCCTACAAATTCAATTCAATAATTTGAAATTGCCACCATTTTAAAATTTAAAATAGAATAGAATAGAATAATTTATTTCCTGCAAAAACATACTACATATACTGTTTCAATTTAACATATAACAGGAATTTCTAACCATCACTGCCAGTAAAGATGGTTAGTACATCAAAAATGTCTCTTTTACATCACTTTCTAGTGAGTCAGGCTCAATCAATGTTCATTTCATTCACACACGAGCGGCGCATCTGTGGCGATTGATATACTTAATATTTAACTGAACAACATGACGTAATATAATTAAATCTGAACAAATCTTTGTATTAGTAATAAATAACCACAATAAACAATAATAACTATAAATAAATAACTAAATAAATAATAATAACTATAAATAAATAAATAACTACAATAAATAATAATAACTATAATAATAATAAATTGGATAAAGTTGATTTTTTCTAGAATATATCTTTGTTATTTCAAAACATGCATAGTGAGTTTCATAAAGATCGGCTGAGTAAACTCGGAGATAACAATTCTTTTGTGAAAAAAAAAGAAAATGGTGGATTTTGACCTACATAACAATTTTTCCAAGTTTGGCACTACATTTGGGACACCCTATCTATCTGGGTTCAGTTATAAGTGTATTTTAGTTCGTGCTATAACATAATAGTCATTAATGATATCATATAAACACCAACAAGAATATATTCCATTACCATTTAGTTGTTTCTATTAATAGCGATTACTGTTTGGCATTTATTATTAAAGAATATTCGTGCTAAATCTACTAAGAAATCATATTTTTTGTATCACTTATATTTACGATAAGAGGCATCAAAATATAATATATGAAACTGTACAAACAATTATATAATTCATATTAAAATGTTAGACTTCAAATTAATATTTGTATAGAAAATTTTTGAGTGGCATGGGTCATCTAACGGGAGAACTAATTTTACGACTACCAAGAAAATGACGGTCATATCGACTATTAGGAAATCGATGAGTGCCTAATTTGCATGGCTGAAATGCCGTTCTGAATGGAATTACATATGCCAACAGCAAGATCTATCGAGTCTGGCGCTCCCTGTTGGTTTTATTTATAGACAACGCTGCGACCGTGTTAATATTAACTTAGTTTCACTGGCCTTGCACACAGGTGTGAGGTTTTTGATGTCTCGATGGCGTTTTAAAAATATCTTACGTGTAACATTGTTCGTGACCGTAACGTCAGGTCAAAGTTAAGCGTTCTAAGAAATTGCTGTTAGCGTTAAAGAGGTGGAGCGAACACTTTCATTTGTTCATTAACTTTTTTAAGTTAGTTTTAAAATTAGCTATTTATGTTTACTAGGTACCCAAAAAAAATACAGGGTTGACTTCAAAATAAAATGTTCTTTTTGTTTGTTCTGAGAACAAAATCACCTTAGTCTTCATGACTTTTAAACATGTTAGTTTGGTTTCCACGTTAAAGTTTGAAATGTGATATGAATGTTCATCGACGTCACCTTTCTCAAGCGATATGTTATTGAAGCTATTCTACATCGAAGATAATCCATTACTTCATTTTTATTTTCAACTAGATAAATTAGAGCACATAATAGTTGCAGTATTGGGAAACACTTAAATTCACACTAACTATAAAAAATATTAAAATGTTGCAAAAATCAATGTTGTAATTAAATACTAAAATTTTAATCGTTTAGTCATTTCAATGTCTTTGACGACTTGATATGTCTAAATTGTCTTATTTAACATAGAGAAAATGAATAGTTATTAATTAAAAAAGCAATTTATAATTAACGATGTTCCTTACAATAAAATATTGTTTAGGGAATATAAGTAATTCGTTGAACTACTATTAATTCCTTTATTTAAAATAGAAACATATTTTTATATTGCTCATGTATAAAAAAAAAAAAATAATTTATTGTAAACCTAGACTATAACAGGTTTACGATAAATTCACACTGATGAATGAGACAGTTGTTGTTGTACACATATTGCTAATTGTACAAAATTATTCTAAAATATGTAGTAAACATATCCGAGTTCATAGCAAACATATTACATTTTACTTGGTATAAGATCAAAATGATATATTTGTTATGTATATTTATGAGCAGTATTCTTTTAAAGCAGTTGTTTGTAAATACATTAAAACAGCAGAGCCATGTGCGCCAGAAGTTAAATATAACGGTTAAAGTACTTACAAATTTACGTTTGATTTCTTATTTGTCATAAAAATATGGTAATAAAACAAAAGAGTTACATCCATGAAATTACGTGCCGTAGTAAATATCTTAACACAGAATTATAGTGTATTCACATATATACCATGAAACAACAAACCAGTTAAGACTTCCTTGGCACCGTTACTTAGTAAACAGAGACTGCAAGATTTTGGCAACAGCATAAGATGTAGACACAAATACTCGACCCCGATATCTCCAGTAGGCCACAGTTCACATGTGATGAGAGTCATTGGTCTCTACTGGATACACAACTACTCTGATATTTGGCAGTGTACTATGTAGACACAAATACTCGACCCCGATATCTCCAGTAGGCCACAGTTCACATGTGATGAGAGTCATTGGTCTCTACTGGATACACAACTACTCTGATATTTGGCAGTGTACTATGTAGACACAAATACTCGACCCCGATATCTCCAGTAGGCCACAGTTCACATGTGATGAGAGTCATTGGTCTCTACTGGATACACAACTACTCTGATATTTGGCAGTGTACTACGTAGACACAAATACTCGACCCCGATATCTCCAGTAGGCCACAGTTCACATGTGATGAGAGTCATTGGTCTCTACTGGACACACAACTACTCTGATATTTGGCAGTGTACTATGTAGACACACATAATTGACCCCGATATCTTCAGTAGGCCATGGTTCACATGTAATGACAGTCATTGGTCTTTACTGGGCACACAACTACTCTGATATTTGGCAAAGTACTATGTAGTCACAAATACTCAACCCCAATATCTCCAGTAGGCCACGGTTCACAGGTGATGAGAGTCATTGGTCTCTACTGGATACACAACTACTGTGATATTAGGCAACAGTGTTCACAAATACTCGACCCCGATATCTTAAGTAGGCCACGGTTCACATGTGATGAGAGTCATTGGTGTCTACTGGACACACAACTACTCTCATATTTGGCAGTGTACTATGTAGACACAAATAATTGACCCCGATATCTTCAGTAGGCCACGGTTCACATGTAATGACAGTCATTGGTCATTACTGGGCATAGAACTACTCTGATATTTGGCAGAGTGCTATGTAGTCACAAATACTCAACCCCAATATCTCCAGTAGGCCACGGTTCAAAGGTGATGAGAGTATTTGGTCTTTACTGCGCACACAACTACTCTGATATTTGGCAGTGTACTACGTAGACACAAATACTCAACCCCGATATCTGCAGTAGGCCACGGTTCACATGTGATGGGAGTCATTGGTCCCTAGTGGACACACAACTACTCTGATATTAGGCACTGTACTATGTAGACACAAATACTCAACCCCGATATCTGCAGTAGGCCACGGTTCACATGTGATGGGAGTCATTGGTCCCTAGTGAACACACAACTACTCTGATATTAGGCACTGTACTATGTAGACATAAATACTCAACCCCGATATCTGCAGTAGGCCACGGTTCACATGTGATGGGAGTCATTGGTCTCTAGTGGACACACAACTACTCTGATATTAGGCACTGTACTATGTAGACACAATTACTCAACCCCGATATCTGCAGTAGGCCACGGTTCACATGTGATGGGAGTCATTGGTCTCTAGTGAACACACAACTACTCTGATATTAGGCACTGTACTATGTAGACACAAATACTCAACCCCGATATCTGCAGTAGGCCACGGTTCACATGTGATGGGAGTCATTGGTCCCTAGTGAACACACAACTACTCTGATATTAGGCACTGTACTATGTAGACACAAATACTCAACCCCGATATCTGCAGTAGGCCACGGTTCACATGTGATGGGAGTCATTGGTCCCTAGTGAACACACAACTACTCTGATATTAGGCACTGTACTATGTAGACACAAATACTCAACCCCGATATCTGCAGTAGGCCACGGTTCACATGTGATGGGAGTCATTGTTCTCTAGTGAACACACAACTACTCTGATATTTGGCAGTGTACTACGTAGTCACAAATACTCAACACCGATATCTTCAGTAGGCCACGTTTCACATGTGATTAGAGTCATTGGTCCCTAGTGAACACACAACTACTCTGATATTAGGCACTGTACTATGTAGACACAAATACTCAACCCCGATATCTGCAGTAGGCCACGGTTCACATGTGATGGGAGTCATTGGTCCCTAGTGAACACACAACTACTCTGATATTAGGCACTGTACTATGTAGACACAAATACTCAACCCCGATATCTGCAGTAGGCCACGGTTCACATGTGATGGGAGTCATTGTTCTCTAGTGAACACACAACTACTCTGATATTTGGCAGTGTACTACGTAGTCACAAATACTCAACACCGATATCTTCAGTAGGCCACGTTTCACATGTGATTAGAGTCATTGTTCTCAACTGGGCACACAATTACTCTGATATTTGGCAACTGTGTACACAAATACTCGACCCCGATATCTTCAGTAGGCCACGGTTCACATGTGATGAGAGTCATTGGTCTTTACTGGGCACACAACTACTTCTGATATTTGGAAGTGTACTATGTAGAAAAAAATACTCGACCCCGATATCTGCAGTAGGCTACAGTTCACAAGTGATTTAAGTTGTTGGTTTTTACTAGCACACAAGTACTGTGATATTTTGCAGTGTACTATGTAGACACAAATAGTCGACCCCGATATCTGAAGTAGGCCACGGTTCACATGTTATGAGAGTCATTGGTCTCTATTGGACACACAACTACTCTGATATTTGGCAGTGTAATATGTAGACACAAATACTCGACCCCGATATCTGCAGTAGGCCACATTTCACATGTGATGAGAGTCATTGGTCTTTACTGGGCACACAACTACGTTGATATTTGGCAGAGTACTATGTAGTAACAAATACTCGACACCGAAATATCCAGTAGTCCACAATAAATATGTTAACAGAGTCATTGATCTTTTACATGGTACACAACTACTGTGATATTTGGCAGTGTACTATGTAGACACAAATACTCGACCTCGATATCTGCAGTAGGCCACGGTTTACATGTGATGAGAGTCATTGGCTTGTACTGGACACACAACTACTCTGATATTTGGCAGTGTACTATGTAGACACAAATACTCGACCCCGATATCTTCAGTTGGCCACGGTTCACATGTGATAGAAGTCATTGGTCTCTACTGGGCACAAAACTACTCTGATATTTGGCAACAGTGTACACAAATACTCGACCCCGATATGTCCAGTAGGCCGCGGTTCACATGTGATTAGAGTCATTGGTCTTGACTGGGCACAGAACTACTTCTGATATTTGAAAGTGTACTATGTAGACAAAAATACTCGACCCCGATATCTTTAGTAGGCCACGGTTCACATGAGATGAGAGTCATTGGTCTTTACTGGTTACACAACTAATCTGATATTAGACAACATTGTACTATGTAGTCACAAATACTCGACCCCGATATCTTCAGTAGGCCACAGTTCACATGTGAGGAGAGTCATTGGTCTCTCTGGACACAAACTTACTCTGATATTTGGCAACAGTGTACACAAATACTCGACCCCGATATCTTTAGTAGGCCACTGTTCACATGTGATGAGAGTCATTGGTCTCTACACTGGACACACAACTACTCTGATATTTGGCAACAGTGTTCACAAGTAATCAACCCCGATATGTCCAGTAGGCCGCGGTTCACATGTGATTAGAGTCATTGGTCTTTACTGGGCACAGAACTACTTCTGATATTTGAAAGTGTACTATGTAGACAAAAATACTCGACCCCGATATCTTTAGTAGGCCATGGTTCACATGAGATGACAGTCATTGGTCTTTACTGGTTACACAACTAATCTGATATTAGACAACAGTGTACTATGTAGTCACAAATACTCGACCCCGATATCTTCAGTAGGCCACAGCTCACATGTGAGGAGAGTCATTGGTCTCTACACTGGACACACAACTACTCTGATATTTGGCAACAGTGTACACAAATACTCGACCCCGATATCTTTAGTAGGCCACTGTTCACATGTGATGAGAGTCATTGGTCTCTACACTGGACACACAACTACTCTGATATTTGGCAACAGTGTTCACAAGTAATCGACCCCGATATCTCTAGTAGGCCGGGGTTCACATGTGATGAGTGTTATTGGTCTCTCTGGACACAAACTTACTCTGATATTTGGCAACAGTGTACACAAATACTCGACCCTGATATCTTTAGTAGGCCACTGTTCACATGTGATGAGAGTCATTGGTCTCTACACTGGACACACAACTACTCTGATATTTGGCAACAGTGTTCACAAGTAATCGACCCCGATATCTCCAGTAGGCCGGGGTTCACATGTGATGAGTGTTATTGGTCTTTACTGGGCACAGAACTACTCTGATATTTGGCAGTGTACTATATAGTCACTAATACTCGACCCTGAAATATCCAGTAGGCCACAGTTCACATGTTAACAGAGTCATTGGTCTTTACTGGGTACACAACTACTGTGATATTTTGCAGTGTACTATGTAGACACAAATACTCGACCCCAATATCTGCAGTAGGCCATGGTTCACATGTGATGAGAGTCATTGGTCTTTACTGGGCACACAACTACTCTGATATTTGGCAGTGTACTATGTAGACACAAATACTCGACCCCGATATCTGCAGTAGGCCACGGTTCACATGTGATGAGAGTCATTGGTCTCTACTGGACACACAACTACTCTGATATTTGGCAACAATGTATTATGTGGAAACAAATACTAGACCCCAATATCTCCAGTAGGCCACAGTTCACATGTGATGAGAGTAATTGGCCTCTACTGGATACACAACTACTCTGATATTTGGCAACAGTGTACTATGTAGACACAAATACTCGACCCTGATATCTCCAGTAGGCCACGGTTCATAGCCCACCCACCCTCTCTAAGAGTGCATTACTATTGACCCACATATACACGCACAATTGTAAAGGTGAATTGATCGGGGATAAGTAAAACTTGTAATCATGGCTTAGTCAACAATACTATGACTTCTGCTAGTGTCTTTAAATAATTTTCCACTAGGTTTCAGGAGAAATCTTTTAGATATCATTAATACTAATTTTAAAGAGAATCTACGTTAGTAATAGTAAAGACTAAGTTTGATCAGTATTTAGATGTTAATTAGTGACCTCCATTAGTTTATTTTAGTAATTTAGTATTGGTGTATACGAGCTATACTCCACATAAGAGATTTCATTTCAATAAACAATGACAAATACGATGGCATCCAAAATGAAGCTCTATGTTTTTCAATTTGCAGCTGATGTTTACAGTCAGTGTATAAAACATACTTTATATTTTATAGGCCAAGTCATGTTACAAACGGTGACACAGAACAGTTCCTCACAAGCAACACATTGAGGTCACGTGGTGCCAAAAGTGAAGCGGTGTTGCCAGATCACGCACTATGCATTACTGTGAATAACCACAGAGCTACGTTTTACCATCATGAGGGCGATTGATCCTTTACTAAGAATTAATGACACATCAATCTGTTGTACTGTACTTATGTTGTTACTGTATTCGACTATATGTTACATGAACATAAGTAAAAGCACGGAAATAAAAATAAATAATTTTAAAATGAGTTCACAATAGTAATGATAATGGTTTATTGCCACATAATTAGTGTCACATTTGCGTATTTACAGAAAATCTGCTGCAAACTGGTGACTCGTCATACTTAACTCTAATTGTCTAACCTACAAAATAAATTAATCTGCCAACTTTGTAATGTGAGCATATACATATTTCCTTTTTTGGTCTAGTTCCATTTATTACTAAAGCAAGACGACTTCATCCTGAAAATAATCCCAGACTGAGTATTAGCTTCGGTCAACGAGAAACTGTCAGAACTTTCGATAGAGCTGGTTGGCACTCCCCAAGCTTTTGTACTGCTGTGGTATTTGATTATATACTTGTATTCCACTGTAAAATGGACTTATTTAATATTTTCTTAGTCTATGCTTGGGATCTCTTAGTTTACATTTATGCCTTGTATCATGGTCGTAGTATACATTATTTTCTTGGTAAGCAAATATATTTTCATGCACATGTTTTACCACTTCCAATAAGTACAATCTTGGGAATGTAAGGACATCAAGCTCTCTAAATGTCCTTCTACAAGACTATCTTGAAGCCCATCATAAATCTTATCATTCTTTTTTGAGCTTTAAATATTTTTCCCCAGTAATTGCAACGTCCTCACTCAATTACTCCATAGCACTAAATCGATTCAAAATAAACAAAGTATAACGTCCCCTTAGTTCTCCTGCTAACTTTATGAGTCTGACACAACATGTTAAAAATTGCTTTATTCAGTCTTGAGGTAATTATATTCTTTATGATTTGTCCAATTAACCGACGGATCAAAGACCAGACCTAGCAATTTTACTCTTTCCGTTGTCTCTATATCTAACTTGCTTGTTTCAATTGTTGTTTTTGTTTTGAAGTGAATTAAGTTTGTCTTTTCTTTGTTTAAGTTCAGCCCATTTGCTATAAACCACTCATCTAGTTTTTTTTTCATATCTTCAGTAATGAACATATTAAGAACATATGATCTGAGTGGTATAAGAAGTCAGAAATTTGAGTCTGGGTTAGATACAGTTCAGATTAAATTGCAACTTGCATTGCACTGGTTCACATCGTTACTCTGTCTGAGTAAGTTCCCTGCCAAGCTATATCTACGGGGAATAGACAGAGTAAGGTCAAGAAGGAGATCCAACTCTCATTGAAACAAATATTTTCACAATATAAAATCAGATAAAACTGTACAATAGTTCTGACTCTGGAACACCTAAGAGTAGAGATGAAAGGTTATCACCTTCCCTGACTCAACTAATGGATAAAAAAGCTAAAATAGCCTAATGAACTTGTCAGAACCGTGGAGGACAGAACGGTGTTGGTAGTCTATTGATAATGATAATGATTTAATGATAATGATTGATAATGATTTTTATTTCTATTCATTTTTACAAATATAAAAAACAATAGTACGGCTCGGAAAAAACTGACCACACTTACAAGTATTTGGAGATATTGTACGAGTATATATCGAGTTGTTAAAGAAGTTCAGTTACATTTGCTTTGTATATTTTATTAAATTATTACATATTTTTTGATCAACATCACTTTTGACTAGACATAATTTCCACGTCTAGACGGTATGCTGGCACCGAAGTGGCTTAAACCGAAACCCTGACCTTAATATCGGTTGCCAAAAGGGTCACTTTAATTAATTTTTTGTATCTACGTGTTGTACCTACAGTTGAACAAGCAAGATTGTGTGGATTTAGCCAAAAACTTCTAGTTAACTGAATTTTAACAAATAGTAACATACCTAAACCTAATAATGTTAAACAATGAAGCCTTGTATTGAATTGTACAGTTCAAACTGTATTGAATTTGAACACGTACAATATAAAATATCAAACAATCTTGGGATCAAAACAATTCTATTTAGTTTTAGGTTATGGTACTTTTAAATTTCTTTGTCAATTAAGTGGCAATCATCCCAGTTCCAGATTTCCAGGAATACATGACTGACTCATTATTGAACATTTTAAAAATATTTTAAAAAAATACTTAGACAATTATCGGGGATGATTGGGAGAACACTAACAAATAATTAAGAACTAATTTCAATAGGATTCAATGTACTCACCGTTAGAAAATAGTTCTTGCATTTATGATCTCCCACCCACCCAACACGTACTATGGTGATGACCCTCCTACCTACCCAACACGTACTATGGTAAAGACCCTCTTACCCAACCAACACTTTTTAATGAGAATAATGATTTATTCCGTAATAATACAAAAGTAAAACAACAATACAACAACTCGGAATTACACTGTATTATGACAGCACAACTAAATTATGAAATAAAAAAAAAAAAAAAACAGGTTCATCACTTTAACTGCCGTCTTCTATGTCACCTTAACTAAATATAATGCCACAATTTACATTACAATTAATAAAAAATACTATTCATAAAAGAAACAAAAAAGCAATCTTTTTAATACTAATTATTATGAAAAAATATATGATGTGACGTAAGTTATATTCTAAACAAACAACGAATTTTTTTAAAGAATTAAGTTATTTATAAAATTAAAACAACAAGTTAGTAAAACAAAATATTTTTTAGGAAATTAGTATCCTCTAACGAGAATAACCATATTTTTAAAGATTTATAAAAACTATTAAATGAACCTAATTTGATTTCAAGAGGCAATTTGTTAAAGTACTTTGGACCAAGATAAATAAAAGACTATCTAAATGAAGATCTATTGACTTTAGGTATTCGAAAGGTATTCTGAAAGTTACGTCTAGCACTATAAACTAATTTAAAAGTTCCAATGTTACCACTTCTGATATAAAACAATCTTAGTATCTTATAAACAAAAAGGTGTTGTATAGGGAGTATTTTCAAATGACAAAAAAGAGGATAGGAACTTTCCTAATATGATTCTAATAAAATGATTTTGTACAACTCGCAGTTTCTCTATATGGTATTTAAACGTCCCGCCCCAACACTGAATTGCATATTGCAACCTAGATTGAATTAAGGAATAATATAAAATTCTTAATAACTTTTCCTCACAAAAGTTTTTTAAGAAGTAAAATTTTCTAATACAAGATTTTAATTTACTATGTAAAAACATTATATACTTATCCCAAGTTAACTTTTCATCGAATAAAACACCAAGATACTTAAATTGATCTACTTTTCCAATAGTTAAAAAATTACAAATACCACCAGTAAAATTTTGTTCATGAAATTTGACTAATTCGTTAAAACTGAAACCAACAAAATCAAAATTCATAAACTTTGTTTTACTTACATTAATTTCCATTTTATTTTCATCACACCACTTTCATAATATCCGTATTCTTAATATCTTCCGTCATATTACTCCAAATTTGTTAAGAGTTATTTTCAAAATAATATATGGCAAAATCGTCCTCAAAAACACTAGGTTTTTTCCTTCTCTAACAAATCGTTTATAAAAATTATGAAAAGGATAGCAGACAAAACGGAACCCTGAGGGACCCTGCTAGGACAGTCAGGGGGGAACTCAGAGTACCACAAATTTTTACCCTTTGCTTACGGTTTGTGAGAAAGCTTCGAAACCAATCTTGTGCTATTCCCCTTATACCAATTGATTGTAATTTATCTAAAAGTATTTCATGATTAACTAAGTGAAAAGCTTTTTTTAAAATCAATGAAAAGACCAGAGGTTTTATTTATTTTACTTATTTTTTTGACACTTACAATGGTGGTGACCCTCCTACCTACCCAACACGTACTATGATAATGACCCTCCTACCCAACCAACACGTACTGTGGTGATGACCTTCCCACCTACCCAACACGTACTATGGTAATGACCCTCCTACCCAACCAACACAAAAATAATAGAATTCAGACGTCAAAAGGTAAAATAAAAGTAAACTTAAATTTACAGAATTATAAAATTATTTATGAACAATGTTAACTTATGACAATTTATATTTATGGAAACTGTGCTCCTAATAATACGTCGCTTCAAAGAGTAATGTAGTGCTCTCAGTAGTCTTTCGTTACACTTCCAAACAGTATATTAATTTAGGATACATAACATTTTACTGTGTCCAAACCAAAATTAAATATTCATATCTAAACTTATTTTCGTTTCATGGGAAATCCATAAGAAGATCGTAAGAAAGTAAATTTTTATTGTACAGTTTGGTTGAATTTGTCATTTGTATTAAAGCCAATAAGACTAAAAAATAATCTAGGTCCAAATCACAATACATTTCTTGACATTATGCAGTTTTACATATATTGCATCTATAGTAGATTTGTTGTTGTAGGGATATTAAACAAATAATCCGGTTGTATAAAAAAGGTTTTCAACTGTTTTGCAACAGTCCATTAAACTGTTAATTTTCTGTGTCTATCAGGTCGCAAAGAGGACAATTCCTATGAAGGTATCGAGGTGGGATCTTATAACGTTTCGTCAATCCAAATATATAATTTTATTTTTATTCAGCTCACTTGTTAAAGGAGGATTTGTATTATATATCGTGATTTTATTGTTTATTGTGTGATTAAAAACATTGACAGATTTAAAATATTTACAGTTATTCTTGAGATTTATTCTTAATTGATGGATTAGTCAAATTTTGTTTTTTGTTTTAAATTTCATTGATTTTTTTAAATTTACTATATTGACATTTATTTTCAACACATTTTTAATGCATGTGTAACTTTGTTCATTATTTATTATATTAAATTATTAATTATTATTTTACAGTCCTTTTATTTTTTGTTTACATATATAACTGAGCTATTACAGAAAAAACAATAAAACTTGGTACATCATTACTGCACTTATAAATCTACATCTTAAAAGTAACTAACATTTTTCTGTCAATATCAAAGGGACGACTCGCAAATAATCATAAGAAAATCTTAAATGATCATTCTAAATGTGTTTTGTAGCAGAACATTAACCAAAAAATCCGACTTCAAAAGACTCGTTCTTTAAAAAAAATGATACTGTTATAAAGTTTTCTAAAGTTACAATGAAGACGCTGTTCTAGACGGTTTAGTATTATTTTCTTAGCTCAAGTTTGGAAAGTTAAACTTTTTAATTTCCCACTGGATTTAATAAATAATTTTTTAGGGTAGTTGCTGACTCTTAACTTTCAGTGGAGGATGGTGCACGAGGAGTTCGAAAAACATATTAAACGTAAGCATAGGTCAATATGTACATAATTTAAAGGGGTTGTTTAGCATATGTGGATATCATAAGCAGCACTCAGAAAGGTTGAACCAGTACAAAATAGCAGATGTTCAAAGATTTTACTTAGTTGTAGTAAGACATTGTCTTAGTGACCACAACTCAATAACTCTAAAAGATCAAAGAAAAAATGCTACTGTGTGCATTATGACTGTCGTATAAGTAGAAATTATAAATTCAATCTCATGATTTTCGTAATTTGAACTCGTAAGTTGAAGGCTCATGCCAGAGTTCGTAATTTGAACATTTACTTTACAAATATTTGACAAGTAACCATAACCTTTTTCCCCTAAAATCTTTCTCCTATTTTGTACTGGATCAACTTTTTTAAGTGGTCTTTTAGGTATTAATCTGTTATAGACAACCCATTTAAACTGATGTATATCTTGGCCTATGCTATATTTAATATTTTTGTCGAACTCCTTGTGAAATTTCGTCCATTGGAAGTGAAGAGTCACTAACTACCCTAAACAATATTTCTTAAGTCCAATAGGCATTTACAAAGTTTAACTTTCCCAAGTTGACCTAAAAAAAGAATATTAACCGTTTAGAACAGCACCTCCATTGTAACTTTTGAAAATTTTTAAACCAGCGTCATATTTAAAGAGCAAACTTTTTGAAGACGGATTTGAGGATTTATTACTAATAAATACGTTTAGTGTGATACACTACTGAACTTATTTCCTCATTTAAGATTTTATTTTGACTCCTTGCTATCACCTTGATATAACAGAACAATTTTAGTTACTTAAAACATTACATTTGTGGGTGTAATGATGTACCAAGTTTTATTGCTTTATCTGTAGTCGTTCGGAAACTATGAAGCCGTTCCAGTGTCTTCCTTCCACAATTATATACTTCACAACATTAATGATTACGTCATAAAGAAGTATGCCGTTCTTGAAAAATAACATACCTCTTGGCCAAATAAACAAAGGGTATAAAATACATAAATTCAACTAAAAAAATGTTGTTTTATCAACAAGCTAAACCTTTGATTCTTGATATGTTTTTGAATAAATTGATTTCATAAAATTGGGATTGTCTTTAAAAAGTTTCAAAAGCTAATTTTGTCGAATGTCCAAATATTTCACAGGAATCTCTAATAATCTATTTTTCAATTTATAATTTATTTGATGATTATAGCAGATAATGAGTATCATTAATCTTTTGTTTTCTTATTTATATGCATACGAGCTCAATAGTTAGTTTCTGTTTGGTTTATATATGATAATGATTGATTTTTACTTTAAAGTTTTATTATTTCTGATTTTATTTTATCTTATTGTATTTACATTTTCGAGTGAACTTACTATTAAAAGTATTTACTCATTTTAAATGTAGCATATGTTACTGTACATTGTTCGTATTTATTCCTGTTATGAAGTCGTCAAATAAAGCATATGTTTAGTTATTTCAAGGAGTGTAGAGAACTTGATATCATTTCTTATAAAATAAACTTTCTTTGCAAAACGATTTAGTTTCTTAGCAAGTTTTTATGGTTCAGCACCATATATTTATAAATAATAAAGGTGACTATGAAGAAGGTGTAATAGTCTTTTTACGTAGCTTGAACGAAAAAAATACCATTAAATAAAACATTTCCTTGCCATTTATTATTAAATTACTTGCTAATTTAGAGTTTAGCACTTTCTAACCATGAGTTTAATTTGCAAATATTACCGACTCATTTAATTTAAAAATAACACATTGCAAAAGAAAGAAAATAATTAACTTACTATTAATTAATGGGTATTACATATCCAAGCAAATAAATTGTGCTTTGTTTGTCTACAGTTTTGATTAGTTTAAACGTTACTCCATAGGTAGGGCTACGTTCTTGAACGTCTACTGTCGGTAACGCGGTGTTATGTGTTCTACGTTTGGCACACGTTGTTGCTAGTTCTTAAGTTAGCCCATAGGTTCGCTAGCCTCCAGTGGTAGCCTGAACATCAACACATTACAATTTAGTAAAAAAATATTTAAATTTTTGAAATAACTTGATAAAGCAGTTTTAATAATCATTTTATTGCATACATCATTTGTTTTTATATATGCCTACAGACATTTCTTATTAAATTTCCCACTAGCCCTTTTAAGGATTATTTTATTTAATTAAATAATATAAACTTATTGGCATTATTATTTGTTTTACTTACAAAATGTCTATTTCGAAGTGATTTTTTTCTTTTTCTGAGAGGTACCCTTTGTCTTTGAGAATCTAATTGTTGTGTCTTCACTAAAAGATCGTACAAAGACATTCATAAAGGATATTTTATTTTATATATTATTGTTCTTAGCAAGCAGTAAACAATTAAAATTAATCGAATAAATTTTCGATTCAAAATAAACTAAAATACAGGACATACTATGTATTAAACTCACGAATAATTCATATATTCCTTGTTTATGTTTAATGCACAGAATGGTTTTATTTGTACAATTAACAATATTTGTCTTAACTTGAGTGTAGACTCGGGAAATAAAACACATTTTTATTCACGATAATAATAACAATACAATAGTATTATTAGTTTTTTTTTTTGAGAAATTTAAAAATATTTTCAATTAAGTAATATTTAGTTTGAAAGATTATTTTCAATTATTTTAATAAAATATTATATCTTTACAAATTGTTTTATGACAATTTATAAGGAATAAAAAGTTTTATTGCATCACTTAAAAACAAACACAAACATATTATAAGTTGTAATATTTTTATTACTTACAAGTGTCTGCATTTTTTGATGAATTTACTAGAAAAAGATTTTACAATTATATTCATTGTGCACACCTTTTTATTAATTTGTACACGACCCTGAGTACGGTTGTAATTTCCTTCTTTGATATTTTATTTAAATAAATTTTCAAAAAAGGAAACCGGAATAGTCCTCATAGTACGTGTATTGATACTGGTCGTACGTTGGGGGTTGTTGCGTCTGCGGTTGTTGGATGGGTTGTCGTACGTCATTACGGTTCTGTGGGGGCCTGTCCTGGGGGTAGTCATTGTCAGGGAAGTCATAGTCGTTGTAGTCATCCCTAGTAGATCTTCTTTGTTTTTTATCTAATGTTCTTGTTTTTTTGCTTTGAATTGTGGGTGAATTCCTGTTAGGGGTATTGGGTCGATTGATGTTATTTGGCTCTTCTCTTCTTCGTTGTGGATTACGCTCCTCCGATTTTCGTTGTTTGTAGTCGTCAACTTTATCTCTCGCCGTACGTCTAGGGGGTGGTTGACGAACGTCATCATATTCCGCAGGATAGTCCTGTGATTCGTAGTCGATAAAGGACCTTCTTGGTTCAGTTCTTCTTGGTCTCTCTCTTTGTTTTGGTTGTTGTTGTTGTTGCCAGAAATCATCATAGTCATCTGAATAATCTCTTGGCTCTTCAATATACTTTTTTCTTTCTTTTTTACACTCTTTAGGTTTCTCTTCGTACTTTTTGGGTTCAATGTTACACAGGGGCTTGATAATTGTAACCACAACGTCATGCACTATAGAAAGAGCGTGCTTCTTTGGGGGCTCCTCATAGTACTGCCTCTTTTTAGGTTCTTCGTAGTATGTTCTTGACCGTGGTTGATGGTGGTATTCCTTTTGATAGTGGTTGTTTCTTGAGTTCTGGTGAGACCGCTGACACCCCGACGACCGCGATGAAGACCTCCCAGATCCTCCCCTTCGACCGTTGTGGGCCACCTAAAAATACAAACAAGTACATATATTACCAATTTACTTTCACCTATAGATTTACTTTCATTTAGAAAGCAATCTACTGAATGCAATGGTCCGAGCGAGAAGCACTGTGAGGTGGAATTGAGAAAGAGAGCTGCTCTTCATCCACGGTGTAATTCCATTAAACAATTGTCATGGTAACCAAGAAGGCCGGGTGCTGATGGTGCAATAGAAAGCCCCGGGCTACGTCATAAGCGCCACTGACCATTGGGTGGTTAAGAAACAATAACGAATCAAGCTCTGAACAATTAAATTTAATCATTATTTAGCGTTCAAATAACCCAATGAATAACAGTTTAACAATAAATAACAACTAAACAAACTTTTACAGTTCATTCAAGTTATTTTTTCAACTAAATGTTGTTGCGGAGATTGAATACTTGAAGGCGGTAGTTAGTCACGCCCTTTAAGTACATCAAGTGAGAGGTAAAAGATATCTCTCAACTGCTGAAACCCGTACATACGCTATATATTACAACAAGGTCGCTTACTTTCTAGCACAATTATAGTAATTTTTTTGTTATTAAATATTAAAACGCCGATCGTTGAAACATTGGTGAATGAGTGTTGCCTGATGGAAATAGCTATTAATTAACAACCCAATATCCACGATGACTAAGGTATCAATAGCTTTTAAGTGGAATCCAAACCAAGTAGTATTGGTGTGATTTTTAGAAAATTGACAAAATTAATACTTAGTTCTCTTCCCTACACAACATCTGGACCCTGATTACCACCCAACATGCACATCCAAGACTTTTATAGTAGTATCCACGATTACAACAACCATTGATGTATTTGTATGAAGAGAACCGAACGTAGAACCTTTCGCCTACAACCTCCACAACACTTTGTCCCCACGTAGCTGGGTTACATCATTGTGCCTCTGTATACTTGCATTTTAAACCCTAAAATCCGTTATAGTTGGGAAGCTGTGACCTATCGTTAAGGAAACAATTCAATTATCATACCTATACTGTTTTTAAATTAACATTAATTCATTTATTTTGTTCATTAAAAAAAAGATAAGATAGTACGTTATCCAGTAAACATAAAATATAAAACGTTTTCGTTAATTTAATATTAATTTCGAATAAAACATTGTGGAATGAAATGTATTTACCTGTTCAGATAGAGGTAAATATTTTACATTAAAAAAAAAAAAAAAAATACAAGTCTGGAATAAATTAAACATATTTAAGTTCAATGCCACGCACATTAACGACTGTAACTTCCAGTTTTTAGCAACATTTCAACCACATTAAAAAAAGTTTAACGGCTAAAAATAAATGATTAACTTCAATTATACATTTATAATCTGTAAACAAATTTACGTTGGTTTTTGTTAGCTCTTGGGTGGAAGACTGTTTTGATCTTCTGCACAAGCTTTCTTTGCCTAAGACGATCTATTTAAAGAACTCGTTACCCTTGTCTAAATACGGAAATGTATATATACAGGGTGTTTTGGAACGTTTTGGCAATTTTGGGAATTTAGTTTTGGACATGAAAACAAAAAAAAATGTGATACAACAGTATGGTCTATATAGCTTCGTTAATCGTATTTCCGAATGTTTGTGATTTTTACTAAAAAAAATAATAACTCAGGAACCTTAAATGTCAGATTTAAAATTTTGTAAATTTTTTAAGACTTATAGAACCTAAAGGTACAACTATTTCCAAAGATTTTCATTCAACCGTTTGGAAATAGGTTTGTATATTCATTTACTTAGTTCAAACCACTTACATAAAATATATATTTAGTGGTATGCATATAAAAACCACTTATCTGTACTCCACTATGAAATATACATTGTACTGTTTCTAGTTACTTCAATATCTTATTTCAGTTTGTCCGAATAGCTGTATAAATACGAAATTACGAGTATAAAACAGGAATATCGTAACTTGCATATAGTACCCTGCTCAACTCACTAATATATGGAATTATAAGCCCAACAATATTTTTTCAGGTACAGATATTGTGAGATGGACTCTAACATACACGAAACTTACAAGAGCGAGAAATATACACACAAACGTCTCTTTTCTATGTAGATAATGTTAACACAATTTAAAATTCTGTATTGCAAAGTAAATTTATATTAATACTTCATACCTAACACTTTCTCCAGGCTTGCTTGACTCCAGCACTTTGATCTCGCGTGATATAGAGCTACTTTAAAATTGTTTTGGGCTTTATTACTTTGTAATAAGGTGTCGTAATATTGTTCTTACAAATACACATACACTTTATTGTGGGACAAGCGGTGAGACTGTTTTCACCATCTTATTATTAAATATATTTAAATATTATGTATTGTTGTGAGAACGCCGTAAATTTTTCTATGTATAAAACATGATCCAGTGAATTTGTATTTAAACCAAATTTAATATTCCCAACCGTGAATTACTGCCTTCACTAAATTATATTTTCTATCAAAGAGCGAAAAATACCTCTTGAAATGTACTATTCAATACTTACAAATAATATAATCAGAATATGTATACTACAATGTACAAATATTTATTGTAAACACAGTCAGAAAACGTGAATTTTTAATTTTGTGTGGTTGAGAAAATTTAAATTGAGCACGAAAAGTTCTGTTACATGGCAAAATCATATTTGAAATACTCAAGAGTGGTGAACTTTTTATTAAATCGTAAATGTTTTTGTATAAACACAAATAAAAAAAAGGTGTTGCATAGTTAAATTGTTACAATCTCTAACTTTATACATAATATCAATACTAGTTATAATTTAAATTCATAAAATACTATTTATAATAATATTAAAATATATATGGAAAATGTACTGCACTTCCGTGAATTATGGCTCCACAAAAATACATAATGAATAACTGTATAAATTTATATTTAACATTTTTACATCCGATTTTTTTTATAATTTTGTTTTCTCACTAAAAGGATAAAATTGTATTTTATAGCTACATTTTGTAATTATAATAGCTGATTCCTAAAAAAACCGTCCATAAATTTAAGTAATTAAAAAAATGTTCTCAATAATTTATTTTTGTTTATATTGAGTGATATATGGTTAAAAGTGAAATGGTATATTTAAAAATAATGTATAACTCTTAGGCGTAAAAATATCTACTATCACAATAAAAATAAAACACTTACACAGGAGGCAATTAGTAAAAGTACTGCTACATACTTAAATAACATATTCCAGCCTTGTAATGTACATTAGGGTGGTTCGTGAACAACACAGGTAACTGTGACTGTACGGTTTGACACGTCGTGAACACTGTCATGGGTTAAGTGACAGTCAGAACCAATGTGAACTTGACATTGATCTCTGACGCGTGTTGCAGTGTTGTTCGTCTTTGACTCACGCTTACTTAATTTTAAGGTTACTGACTCCTGCATGGATTTCTTACTCTTACATAGTATTTAAATATTATGTATTTTAAACTATCGGTTTAACAATTTGATTTTTATAAAGAAAGCCAGGAACACAACTGCACACTTTACCTGCCAACTCCGTTACTGGTTACGTGTCACCTCAGCCTCGGTATTTGACTCATGAATACATTAGCAGTGCTAACCCAGTATATCGTACAGTTACGACATGCCCTTAAAAATTGGTGACAAGCACGACGCTAGCGAACCTGGCGGTGGGAGGAGAGTAGCGCGTATTTCTGTACTATTTACCTCCACAGCTGTTTTTAGTAAATATCAAATATATTATGTCTATAATCTGTCATGTTACATTTTCTATGGTTAGTATTCCACCTATTTGCTAGACACAAGTCAATGTATTGTTAATGTGGTGCACCTGTATGTTCCTGGTATTAGGAACGAAAGCGTCGCGCTAGTACTGCAATGGAAGTGTCACTATTGCATGGTGACACTATGGAAGTGTCACTTTGGTGCTGACTATTTTACCAAATGGTTTAAAAGAGTTGGCACAAACCTTCCCCCATACTAAAAACTAAAAAAAAAAAAATCTAAACATTGAAAATTACCGGTTTGATTCCCAAATATGTTTTATTTACCATAACTAAAAAAACTAGTCAAGGTAGAGACATGTAGTTTTTACTAAAATATTTTAAATTGTAATTAACATCGTTCGTAGCAATTTAATCAAAATAGACCAGTTTTGAGAAATTTCAAATTTTTATGATTTTTGTCCATAAGAAATAAAGAAACTAAAATTTCAAAAAAGTGAAAAATTGTCTGAAGATATTGGCTAAATACAACTTCATACCAAATTTCATTGAAATTGATACATCCGTTTAGTCTCCAGCGAACTGCACGTATACACAGACAGACGCACATACGGACAGAGACACCAACATTTTTTCGAAAAAAAAACACTCTTGGTAATGGATTTTTTAGACCAAAATTGAAATTTTTAGACCGAATAGTAAAAAAAAATTATTTGGACGATCACAATACTTGCTCTATCCTAACGCATATGGGAGAGTTAAAAACATTAGAACAATTATTTAGTTTTTTTGTCTGCTGTTTTTATTAGGTACAAAACTTAGAAGATTTTCTATCCCCATCGAAAATAAGCAATAACTTTACCAGCATAACAATTAATTATAAAAATCTACATATGTTAATTGTATTAATAGAAAAATATAGATTGTAGGATTCTTTAAAGCACGCAGTATTAACACGCATTCAATATTATCTTATATACTTCCCCCTCCCCGGTTTTCAAGCCTACAAAGCTATCTTATACTCTTCTTTACTCAAAAAAGTTTCTGGGAACCGATTGGCTTACAGAATTGAATTTGGAGATGTTTTGTATAATGTAGATCTATCTTGATTAACAAATAATATTAACAGACCTAAATATTGGCTATTATATTACCTGTATGATCCATAATATTGCAATATGTAACTAGTAATGCCAAATGTGTTATTTTCACATTTCACAAAGTTGAAGGTCTCAAAACATATACACTCTCTAAATTAAAAAAAATGTTAACTAAAATTGAAAAGTAACAGCAATATCACTTGGTTAGTAAACAAGAAAACACAATTGACTCAAGTCACACTATTTAACAATAAGATGACTGTGTTAAAAATGTACTATGTTAATACAGTAATAATAAGGCTAAGCTAATCATGTAAACATTTATTTTGAAGGAAAAGTTTATAGGATATAAAATTAAACCTACAAAATTATGCTAAATTAATCAGTATGTAGACATTCAAATTTGTTTTTTTACAACACAAGTCTTACAAAATTTTAGACTTGTAATGTAAGACTTCTCCACTGATATTACTTACTTGCTAACAAAATTTATTTTAAAAAAATTATTAATTTTTAATCAAACCACAAATTATTGTTGGAATACACTAATCATATGGTCACTGATAACAGCTTTCTGCAAAAATGTATTTCCTTAGCTATTATTAGTTAAAAAATGAAAACTCGTACATCGTTTGATTTTCTTTGTATTGAATTCATTTTAGGTATTTTAAAGGTTTTTCTTTAAAGTTTTTATTGTTTTGGATATTTAGCAATGACATATTTTAGTTTTTCAAATTTGAAACTGGTTTTTTTAATTTAGAAAAAAAACATTTACTGTCACAAGTTTCCTATTTAGGTCAATATTCTTACAAAGTTTTAATATTTTATCTTAAAAAGTTTTGGAGATATTAAGATATTTATAAAAAATACATACAGAAAAACCGACAGAAAACAAATTGAGAGAGGATATATGTTGTATTGTATTATCCGTTAGTATTGATTTACTGAAAGTGTTGTAAAATTTGTTCACATGGTAACCAGACATCCTGTTTATAAGCCTAAGTAAAATGTATTATTAATAAAATAGCAATGGCATAGTAGGCATTGTACAAGGAAAGCTTAGTCGGTAGTAATGACGTATAATGTACATGGCTGCTATGTAATATTTACACCACTGACTCAACATTGTTGTTTATTTATTACTAGTGGAACAATAAATACTGAACAGAGAAAACTGTATCAAAACACATTTAAAATAATTATAAATTGGAGTAAACCTATGAGTGTATATACTTGGCTGTATATACTACATATTATAATGTTCAAAAGGTACTGATTTTTTCCTCAACATGTGAGTTATATATTTGAATGTTTTTCCATCATCAATTAACTGTCTTGTTTCAGTTCATAATCAACTAAAACAAACAAAAGAAGACAAACATATAAATAATTCTTTAAACTATGAGAAAACAAGCACTATCCTTCTTCCTAAGTTACTTATAAGAAAGGTAGTAAGTAACGAAATACCATATAAAAATTGTTCTTAAACAATACGATATATTTTTTGTGGGCTATCCTATGTGAAAAAGTACTATCTTAATATATCGGTACGCAGTGCTAAAACAAGGCCTGTTTTAAATATTCAGATGCAATGGACCCTCTTAATTTAATTAATTTAACCTAAAATGAGCAAATACTGTCTAAAAAAAATAAACAAGACAAAGAACATTAACAGGGAGAGAATATTCATCGCAGCGTTTTCGTAATATGAAAACAAAATACAAATGAGTTCACCAGCCTGTACGGTTCTTCCTTCTGTGGTAAAAATCGAGACCATGGAGACGGAGTCTTAAGAAAACTCACAAGATCCTAACGGTCTGAAACCTTTTCACGTTTGTTTTAAACTATGATAAGTTTTTTCATAACAAATTATACACTTACACTTGTTTCCGTCTTCCAAAAAAAGGGGAAAAAACTTTGCGTAGACAGACGAACAGACATACAAAAAAGGATAATACCGTGTCTAAGTTCGGATTCTCTTACTTAATACACGTATAGGTATGCAATATTCACACTGTTACATGCAAAGTACAAACCCTTATTTTACCTAAGTATAAATCATCCAATTAGAAGTGCATACAGGAATTATATTTTAAAAAATCTTCCCCAAAACATGGATTAATCATTTGCAACACAACGAGTGATAAAAGATTTTTACGAATCATACTGATAAGAGGATACGTTTAGCGTACACATACTAAATGTATACATGTCAAAAAAATAGCAGAAATTAGTTTCTCGTGGTACCACAAACTTTGACAAGCGTGAAATGGGAGAAAATAAAAAAATTACATTCAATTTTAATGATGCTTAAAATAGTCGTTTCCTATTTGTGACGTATTCTCAAAAAAGTTAAACGAAAATTTGCTTAACATTTAATTTTGTTTTATATTTACTATCTCAAATACAAGAACAAATTACAAATATATAATATTTTATTATTTATTAAAATAATATTGAAAATGAGATAAAACAAAAGTTCTTCAACAAAATTAAAAAAAATATTATTTATTCTCCAAATAATTCATTTAAAATTAAAAACTAAACTTAAAAAACTTCTCAAATAATGGAATAAAATAAAATTGTAATGTGTCAAATATTAATAGTAATTTAATGTTTTTTTAATATTACAGATTACATTCTTTTTTATAATTCTGTATGATTCTGTATTTCTTTATGATTCGGATTTCTTAATATTTCTTATGATTTTATGTCTTTATGATTTTTTTATGATGCTGCCTCAGAAATCTGCAAAACAACAAATAGCTATTTCGATTTTTTTATATTTATTTTTTTACTAAAATCTATAGTTTGAACTACTTTTCTATAGCAAGTACATTTCGAATATTTTACTGTTCTAAAATGTAAGAAAAGATTAATACACATTATACTACATAAATAAAAGAATTGTAAATTGTACATTCACTTATTTACACTCATCAAACTCATTTGATATCAATATACGCCAATATATTGACGATCGGCGTCTTAAGAATAAATAAATAAGTAAATTGTGAAACCTCAAAACTCACAATCACTTCCACAAGACATGAATAAAGAAATAATAATAGAAACAATCTTTTTGCTAAAGCCTTTATAAATTAAGTTGGTTTGTCAATAGGCTTTTCATTGCTGCTTCAGAACTCGTCCATCTAAAAAGAACACTAAGAGTGACAATTTATGAACGAAGGGAGACAATGAGTACATTTTGATGGGTCATTTCCCATAAAAGCAGAAGTGGCCCTCTACTATGAAAAGTAGTGTCTATAGCTGTGATACATCGAGTCCGTAAAACCCTCTCACTCGGCCACATGGGTCCTTACTTATTCCGTTTGTAAAATATCGGCCGATTTTTTTAGGCTGCTCAGGTTGTGTATGGTAGCCTGAGTTTTTCTTTAGTTTTTTTTTTTTTTTTTTTTTTGTTCAACAAATTACAATGGAACAATCGTATGCATTTGAATCTTGTATAGGTAAAATTATCTTTGTTTTATTTACAGAACGAAAACGAGCGTGTATTATTCATTTGATTACAGCATAAACTTATTATCACTTTTTATATTTGATATAGCATACGTATAAGATATATTATTAAGTAAACGAAACAATATATTATTTCCGAGTAAAGTAGTCAAATGCGTTCCCAACTATAAACGCATTATCTTTAAGTCGTCACGTTCAACGTCAGTGATGTCGAGAGATCAGGGGTTGACTTGAGATTGCTATTTCCTCCAAAGTATCTCTGGCATTTTTATATTTTGAGACGACTTTCTAAATATTGGTCAGTTCAGATATTGTTCGGGTAATATCTGCTTCGGACTGGTAGTGTGCGATGGTTCCTAATAATGAAAAAAATTTTCCATACTTTACGTCCTCCGAGAAAAAACAGTGTAAATAGATCCAAAATGTCACTGAAGAGGGTAGTGCTAGGTACCATTCATAATCTCAGATTGTTGACAATTCACTATCTCTATTTTGAAGTAAAAATGCAATCTTATAAAATGAACTGAAATACACTGATATACGACAACAGGAAGAGATAACTACCGAACTGTGAGACACAGGACGGTAGTGTTCAACCATTTACCTCGCAGGCTGCCGCTCGCTTTGTCAACAAATAACCGAATTCAATCAAAACTGCTCTGCCACTGAAGAAGTTTAAAGGTCGTATGAAGTAGTCTTTATATTGAAAACACATATAAATTCTGGGTACAAAATGGGTGTTCTTGGCTAACTGACTTATGTGCTAGAGTGTATAAATTAAAATGTTAGTAATTTCATGCAGGACTGGACTTTAGTAGGTTAAAAACAGTTGTTTATGTCCTGTACATTTATAATATTGTTTAGAACATTCACAAAATACTACATTTTCTACAAATTACTGCTTACGAAATGATACTTTACCATTGTTAATGTTTTTGGTTGGACGGTAAAACACACTCGGAGTGCTCTATAGACACGATAGTTAACTATTGTGGTTGTTGTGGGACAAGGGAAAGACCAGAGGGTTCTCTTCACTACTAGAGGGTGGCAAAAGGATCGTATATATGACGAGTGCAGCTTACTTGTGTATGTGGACTTTTCGTTGATCACCCCAAGTTCCGTGCCAGCCCAGTCATGCAAATCGTCAGCAGCTTGATGGTGGACAAATTACACGTGCCTTTGTGGACATATTGTGAATGGCCCACAAGTGGATTATACGTAACGAACTGAGTGTAAAATATTTTACTTGTGCTAAAGATATCTTACCCACTCTTAAAAGTAAAACAGTGTAGGTTGTTTAGATTAAAGAAATATATATTTTACTCTGATCTTGATTGAGAAGATCTACAAAAAGAAAAATTCCATTGGATAGTTAATCTTAAATTTTACAAAAGTTCATCACACTTGCTTAAACCACTTTAAAAATCTTACTCTCATTGACAATCGACTGTTTTGAAAATTTATTTTCTTATAATAAATGTGTTGAACTTTTATAAGAACACACTGTGTAAGGGCGGCCGGGTGGGTAAATACCACTGTATGTGTAAGAGTGGCCGAGTAGGTCAACACCACTGTACGTGCATGGGTGGGTGGGAGGGTCAATACCACTGTACGTGTATGGGTGGGTGGGTGGGTCAATACCACTTTACGTGTATGGGTGGGTGGGTGGGTCAATACCCGTGTACATGTATGGGGTGCCAGGCTACCATTTTACTACCATTGTACGTGTGTGGGTGGGTGGGTGGGTCAATACCCCTGTACATGTATGGGGTGCCAGGCTACCATTTTACTACCATTGTACGTGTGTGGGTGGCTGGGTGGGTCACTACCATTCAACGTGTGTGGGTGGGTGGATGGATCACTACCACTTTACGTGTATGGTTGGGCGGGTGAGTCACTACCATTGTACGTGTATGGGTGATTTGTGACATTTTAAATCGTTTATTTTTTGTGTAAACCATTTTCAGGAGGTTAACTAATACAATGTTTACAATGTTTCCTAACTCAGTTTAACTGATTTATTTTAACGTTTGAGACTCTAATATGTGAATATTTTGATAACATATGCTGTGGGGGTGGGGGGGGGGAATGAACCTCAAGTCTTTAATTTTTTCAACTACTTTTTTTCGTCATCATGTGAGGTAATCAGGAGTTACAAACTCAGGTGTAAATCCTGTTACTTAACTTTACACTAAATACGCGCACTGCTCAGTATACTTACGAAGGACTGATAACATATGTTGTTGGGGGGGGGGGGAATGAACCTCAAGTCCCTAATTTTTTTGTCAACTACTTTTTTACGTCATTAGGTGAGGTAATTAGGAGTTACGAACTCAGGTGTAAATCCTGTTACTTAACTTTACACTAAATACGCGCACTGCTCAGTAGACGTACGAAGGACTGATAACATATGTTGTGGGGGGGGGGGGGAATGAACCTCAAGTCCCAAATTTTTTTGTGAGGTAATCAGGAATTACAAACTCAGGTGTATATCCTGTTACTGAACTTTACACTAAATACGCGCACTGCTCAGTATACGTACGAAGGACTGATAATATATGTTGTGGGGGGGGGGGGAAATGAACCTCAAGTCCCAAAGTCTTTTTCTCAACTACATTTTTACGTCATTAGGTGAGGTAATTAGAAGTTACGAACTCAGGTGTAAATCCTGTTACTGAACTTAACTCTAAATACGTACGAAGGACTGAGAACATGGGAAGACGATGGAGGGAGTGTTATGGTTCTTACCCTTGCTTTCCTGTATTATTATTAATATGGCTCCTGGCTCCTTTTTTATTATTACTAAATGACATTTTCTCATAATATTTACCATGATTCAATAATTGCATTGTAGTCTTCTACACAAGAGGCTTTGTATACTATGCTATTTTGCCGTGTATTAATTCGTTTAATTTAAAGAGTATTATATTTATAAGCATTTCACATGACAGCTACTAAATGTATTGTTTTATACTTCATGATTAAATTGCTGTAATATAAATCCTTTGTCGGCACTACTGGTGCAGTTCTGTAACCCAGCTACTGGGACAAAGTTTTGTGGGGATTTTAACTGATAGCTTCTATGCTCGGCCCTTTTAATAATGAGATGGCGTCCACTCAAAGGTTGCCATACACGTCTGGGGTGTCCGTGTTGGATGATAGACAAAGCACAGATGGTGTGTAGGGAAGAGAACTGAGCATCAGGATTGTCAGTTAGACGAGATTCAGACCAATGCTACGTGGTTTGAATTCCACGTAAAAATGTAAGTCCTTGAGTTACCTGGCTATTGGGCTATCACTAAATGGCTCTGTCTAAGGAACAATCGACCTTAGTTAGTAACAAATTACTAAACTCCTCTTCATACACTCATTCACCCTCACATTCATCCCTCACATTCATCCCTCATATTCACCCACATCTCCAAGATTAGTGTCTTAGTAATGAATAGTAATATTTTTAATTGCTGAATATACCTGTAAAAGGAATCGCTGTCTTCTAAAAAACGTAATGTCCACATATTTATTCTGTTGGTGAGTAAATAGCCACTTACAAGGTGGTTCAGTTTATAAATATTATATTTATGTTTCAGCATAATATTCCGAAGCAATTTCCTCAAATATGTGCATATATAGGGTTTACTTGAAGTCTTATTGACTCTATTCCTTAAATTGATACGAAGGGTGTACTAAAGTTATACCAGCAAAGTAGGCCGTAATTTTTTTTATTTTTTTTTTACAGGAAAGTTGTTAGTCTCCGTTTAAAGCATATTATTTTAAATATAAAAAACTATTTTTAACAGAAATTTAAATTCCAAAAAATAAATTATAACTTTTTGAATCAAAATAATTGTAAATAGTTATCAATAAAAATTAGTTCATTTTTAACAGAGTTACTTTGTTAGTAAAGCAAAAATAGACTAATTCAATATTTTTCTTATTACACTTTAAAAGAATAGTTACAATTTCAAGCGATGTATCTTTATTCCCTATCATTTTATCTTTGTGGAATAGCCACACATTATTCTTGGGTCAAAATCGAAAATAAAATTTCCTTTAAGCATGTAACCGGATGTGTTGAGCCTGGCACTCTCTCATTCGACAATGTCAACAATGCCATTTTGCGATAAGTTTAATTACCATAAGCGTAGTAGCACACAATTGTACCATCACCAAACTTCTCATTAAAACGATTACTTATCAAAGTTGTGCAATAACTCATATAATAAGTCAATTTTCTAATAATAACTAATTTAAAGTCACGGTATCACTTAACATGTAATTATATTTCTTAATTTACCCGAGAACATTATAAACTAAGGTAAATGTATAAAAAAATGACTTTGTTGTAGGAAACATAATACGTACATTGTTAGATTAACACTGTTATTTTCTTTATCAACCTAACAAAATATATATTATGGTTTCCCAAGTTATTTGTTTTAAATACACAACATAAGTTGTTTTCAGTTATAGACCCCAAAAATTTGTTTATTGAAATCACATAGATTATTTTTCAATAATGGAACCATGTTTGTTGAAAGTAAGTTTATAAAACAACTTGACCTGTTCAAAATCATACCAAATGACATCAATTTCCAGTTTCTCATGTAAGGTTAACAAAGGTCTCATTTAATATTATAAACAAAGGCAAAATATATATATCATTTTATACTGTCTATATGTATGTATTTTATTCCACCATGTTACTTCGATGTAAGAAAGATGAATTTTGGGTATATCAAACAATATTTATATACTGTTTTAACTGTTAGTATATTCATCGTCTGTTTACTGCCAGTATTCACAATATTATCTACGTTTAAAACTTTCTTAGATCACCAGTGGTAGTCAAACTCCACCCCTCCATTGTTTCCTCTGGAGGAGTCCCGCTTGTTGGAGTTTATCTCTCTTCTCGAGTTTTCTCAGGTGGCGTAAGTTCTGAAAGTGAAAGAATAATGGAATTTAAAGTGGTTATTATAATACTATTACAACTATAATTATAAAAGATTGGTGAACAAACGTGTAAACCACCCTTATCTTTCAAAATTAGGACATTGTACTCAACCGTAGCACGTGAGATCATTGAGACGAGTAATGCTGTGATATATTAAATTATTGCCCGATAAATTAATTAGTAAACAACATAAAGGTATTTTTATATATAAAATATAAGATTAGAAAACTTGCCTTATAGCTAAAATATCTTTTACACTAAGGCAACAAATACTTAGTGTAAATTTATTATTTTTTACACAATTTGTCGGTCTAATCCACTATTGAAATCTGTAGTACCAAACATACATTCGGATATCAATAATTATATAGACTCAATAGTTTGTAAAATTGTGGTTATATTTCGTTACAACCCAACGAAACTTAAAATAACCTAACCTAACATAACCTAGGCAGCAAGTTTGAAAAATTATTCCAACAGTGGTTCTTGTGAGCAGCATATCTTGCATTGATAAAATGCGTCTTTATTAGTTATTTATGATAGGATTTTAATAAACTAGTGTTCGTTGGATTTGTAGTGAAGTATTTAATGTTTTTATGACTTTGTACGTTTTCCAAGTGTTTGATGAATTGTCAACTAAAATATTAAAATGGCCACCATTTTCTAAATTTAAACATATTTTTTAATTTTTTATTGGTCCATTACAGGTATGTAATACTTATATATTTTATACCAATTATAAGAACTTTAACTTTAGTAGTTCTCGAGTTATAAAATTATCTTTAAAATACACAAACACACAGATAGGCAGACAAAACATCATTTTAGGACCTATTTTCAATGCAACTTTTTTCTTATTTCAACCCCAAGAACCACATTCTTAAGTTTTGGAACAAATTTTAGGGAGACTCCATTTATATAACCTAATTTTGTATACTATAAATTAAACCATATATGTAAAACCTTATAATTTAATTCAAATATATCATAAAATGAGATTCATTACATGCCTACTCTGTGATGCGCAGGCTTGCTGATCCTCTTTAAACACAAGTCCTTCAGCACACATGAACCACCTCCCCCTGCCATCGTTGCACTGAAGGAACCGACGGTTATTGTTAGGATCTGCCCTTCTCACTTGACCCCTTCTAGGGCACTGAGGGCGTTGTTGACATACCTAGAGACAACAGGCAAAGGAAGAGGACACGTTTTGTTTTGTGAAGTTTTGTTTTGCTAAAGTGAGAAAAAATAAATAAATAAACGAAAAAAACATGAAAGGGGTGTGAGTTATGACCAAATAAAATATATTGTAGCAAATTTAATAGTAAAATTTCTTCTTGTGGTTGAAAAAAGTTGCATATTTTAATCACTTATAAATATTGATCTTTCATATCTTGTTTATTTGTGATACTCTGGTGATTGCAATAATATGTTTAACGGAATTTCACAGATACTCGTTAACATAATACAAATATTGAATATATTCCAAATTATTGTGAATGTATTGAACATTTTTCAAAACCTAATTTTTACAGCAATACAATCTTCAATTGCACAAAAAAATAGTTCATGAATAATAAAAACTGTTCATTTGAGTTGGTTTTGCTAAGTACGGTGAAATATACTATTCAAAAACACCACATATATCACTTTTATAGTCAGTTCACAAATACGGGTAGTCTTACAAATTTTCAGAATATTAATACTAAGACCTTTATCATTTTAATCGTTTGGCCAGTTGTATGATTGTGTTAATACTACAAATATGTATACATAAATAAATAGTTCAAAAGTTATTTATATATACATTTACTTCAAAACCTTCTCCCATATTAAACACTAAAAAAAATCAAAACTATGAAATTACCAGTTTGAATCCCAAATAAGTTTTTTTTGCCATATTTTAAAAACTAGACAAGTTAGAGACATGTAGTTTTTACTAAAATATTTTAAATTGTAATTCACATCTATCTTGAAAATTTAATAAAAATTGTGTCAGCCGTTTTTGAGAAAGTTCCATTTTTGCATGGTTTTTACATAAAAATAAAAAAAATTTCAAAAATTGAAAAATGGTCTGGAGATATTGAATAAATGCACCTTCATATTAAATTTCATATAAATTGATCCATCCATTTGGTCTCCAGTGAAGTGCACATACACACAGACTTACGCATATAAGGACAGTCATCCAAAAGTGTTTTGAAAAAAACAACTTTTTGGTTTCCAGGGACCCTAAAATGGATTTTAGACCAACTTGTAGCGCATTTATTTTTAACTATCACAATAATTTGTCTACACTTACGTTTATGGGTATATTTTACTACCTTACCATTACATCCAGGTATATTAAAAACATTACACTTTTGGATATAATAAGAAAAAAGAAGATGTTGATTTAAACAATTTCACCTAGATACAGAATAGAAAAAATTTTATAAATGCTATTCAAACGATTTTTCTCTAGGAAAACATCTACAGTTATAGTCGAGCACAAAGTTAATCTACATTATCTTTAATAGTATAAATATTCTTCAATAATCTAAAAATATGTTTTATGTTTTCAATATAATAACCGTGTTAAACATAAAACATTTATTAATTAGAGACACTGGAAAATATTGTTCAGTGTATGCTTTCGTATTTTAGTTCGTAAAATTTTTGGTTAAACATGTGTATAATATCACTACGCATAATCGGCCCAAATAAAAATAGTTAATTGTAATTTGGTACGATAAGCAAATATCTAAAATCAGCAAGTATAATATAAACCGACATTTAAAACAGGAACAAATTCAAACAAACAATTAATTTTGTATTCATGAATTGTTCAAATAATTACAATTTAAGTAATAGCAGAAACAACCTGGTCCAGAGAAAGAAAGAGAGCTCATTTGTAAATGGTGAAACTAGTTTAGATATAAAGAAAGTCCAACAATTCAAAACCAAATTGATTTGCTTCGCCATATTGGGTCCATGATTAAATACTAGCAGTTAATATACTATAGTAAATAGTAATACTATACTATTACTACTAATGATTTTGTTTGTTGTACAATACGAAGACTACTAATAACATACACATAAGTTAAGTACTCATTTATGTATCCGTTTATGCTAGTTAAGTTACGTTTTTAAATAAAAAAAATCGGTGCAATTAAAACGAAAGTGTAAACTTAATTTTTAAATGTGATTATTAATAAGGTTAAAATATTCTACTCACACACAGAGAAAGTAAAATGAGAAAGAAGAGAGCGGAGATGTTCATCGTATGGCACCAACAGCCATCGACTCTGAAACTAAGCTACGACGACTACTTTACTCTTGTTTGTGTCTTAGCTCGTAATTAATTTGCTACAACTGTCAGCTTAGGCTTCCGTCTGCCTTGGAAACCACGTCCTTGGCAATGGTGTACTTGTTACAGGCAGTAAACACTTTTGTCACACGCTAACTTTGTACTCTAACAAAAATAATTAACGTTAAATTATATATACATCCCCGTAAGAAATTAAAAAAAAAAACAAACAAAAAAAATATACACTATTACTTAACGTGCAATATCATTTTATACTCCAACTGTAAAATATACAGTGTGGCAGAGAAGTCCGGGAACGGATTAGTAATTCCCGAATGATTACATATGAAGGAATAAAACCTGGTACTTCATTACTGCACTCATAAATCTACTTATCAAAGTAACTAATATTTTTCTGTCATATCAAGGGATGGCCTGCAAGGAGTCAGAAGAAAATCTTAAAAGAAAGCATAGGTCGAGTGGTAAATCAAATTAAAGGTAAAGTCTTTATTGGCAGAACATAAGCCTTCAAATCCGACCTCAAAAGGTTTACTCTTTAAAGGATGAAGCTGGTTTAAAGTTTGAAAAAGCTACAATGAAGGTTCTGCTCTAGACGGTTTAATATTATTTTATAAACTCAAATTGGGGAAAGTTGAATTTTATAAAAGCCTACTGGAAAATAATTTTTTAGAGTAATTCATGATTCTTCACATCCAACGGAGCAAGGTCCACAAGGAGAAAAATATTAACATAAATATAGGTAAAAATGTAATCATACATAATATTAAAGGGGTTATCTAGCACGAATGAATACTACAAACAGCACGTAAGAAGGTTGATCTAGTACAAAATCACGGACATCCAAAGGTTTTTATGGATAAATTATGTTTACTTACCAAATATTTTTAGATTAAATGTTTGAATTGCTAACTTCATAACAACCGTAATGTCATATTATATATTTGTACGACAGTCATAATGCATACAACAAAATTATTTATTTAATTTATTAGCGCACTTGAATTATGGCCACTAGCAAACGTCTTACTATAACTAAATAAAATCTTTGAACATCTGCCATTTTGTACTGGATCAACCTTTTTAATATTATGTACTACTTGACCTTTGCTCATGTTTAGTATCCTTGTGAACCATCCTCAGTTGGATGTGAGGAGTCACGAATTACCCTAAAAACTGTCTAAGTTTTTCTCAAGTCTAGTAGGCATTTACTGGAAAAGTTTAACTTTCCCAGCTTGAGCTAAGAAATGAATATTTAACCGTCTAAACAGGTTCTTAATTGTAATTTAGTAGAACTGTAAATCAGTTAATATTTTACATATCAATCTTTTTGAGGTCGTGTATGTGGGTTTATGATATATATTACAAAATAACTTTAATTTGATGTACTACTCGACCTATGATCTTATTTAAGATTTTCCTCTGACTTCTTGTGGGAATACCACCCACCCACCCACCCATACAAGTACAGTGATATTGAACCACGCGCCAACCCATACAAGTACAGTGATATTGACCCACGCGCCAACCCATACAAGTACAGTGATATTGCTATATCATACCGAATACTTGTATGATATAAAAATGGTAGTCATTTCAAAAAGTACATTTATTGGTGCAGTAGTATTGTATCAGGTTTAATTGCTTTGTCTATAATGAAAGATAAGCACATGTGTAATTTTATACAGTCAGACTATGTGCTTAATATATTAAATTTCGGAGTTTCCACAAAGTATTGCATTATTTTATGAACTAACAATTTATTGTCAATAGTACTGTTTCGGATGTTTACTTGAAATTATAATAGCTATTAACCATATTATTTTCGAAATATGGAAAATTTAGTAATTTAATTAAGTCAGTCTATATTATATATCATATATTAGGTTCCTTTTTTTAACAAAATTTAAAAAATATATTTCGTAAAACTTAACCTATAAAGTATTTTAGTAAGTTGAAATAAGTTTCTATAAACGACAAAAACATACAAACTGATAAACTGGTATAGATATTTATTGCGAAAAAAATACTTTAGAGATATTAAAAATAAAATTTAAAACTTCTAAATTTATCTTTAAGTAATAAAATAAACATACGATTTATTTTGAACTGAATACTTCCAAAGTTCAAAAATTCATTTAGTGACGAAACAGATAAATCGAATAACGTTAATGAATATTAAAATAAAAAATATACATAGCATTTACTTTTTTATACATACCTAAATATATATTTAGGTATATGTTTAACCTTGTTTTATAAATATATTATACAGTGCGATAAAAAATGTACTGTACTCTGTACACTTGAAATCGAATATACGCCTAGTATAAAATAAAGGGGTTGGTGGAGCAGGCTTAGAACTTATGTTTTTGACAAATTCAATAGTTAAAGGCAGGACACTCAGGACATTTAACACGGCAAATATCGTTCTAACGTAACAAACACCACAGAGTAATAATTTGGCTTAACAAGTTTACATAGAGATATCACTGACACCTGCCGTTTCATACCTGGTTGGCTGTAATAAAAACAAAATTTCTAAAAATAAGATATAATTAAAGTCTTTCGTAATACAAGTCTAGAGATTTTAAGGACATATTTCAAATATAAGAAGAATTTTCATTATTTAATACTTTTTGTTTAAAATATTGTGTTTTCCCTATTCGAAATGATACTTTTTTAAAAATATACCTGGAATATTTATTCTATACTATTGTTAGGTAAAATGACAATACAGTTTTATTCAAAGTTTACAATAAAGGAAAGGAAAATTAAAAAAAATATTTAATAACATTTTTGATACAGTAATTATACATTATATACGATATTATTATGTTTTCATGTCGGTAATTTTCTAGTGTACATTTTCCTGTAAGTGTTAAATGTATTAAAACAACTTCAATACGGCATTATTTAATATATGTCAAGCTTAAAACAGTTTTTGAAACAAACACTATTGAACATAGTGCTGTGTGAGAGGTGAAATATATCGACATTAAGTTGTTAGTGCAACGAGAACCACCTGTCAACATTTCATACAGACTTTGATACAGTAAATAACTATAAATTCAAAGTTTTTGTTAACAAATTACTGTGTTTTTCATAAGGACTCTTAATACAGTAATTATGTTCCTCAATGTAGACTAGTAGTTTTAAAATCACTATATTTCTCATGAGTGCACTTAATTTAGACTATTTATGCTTCTCAATAAAGACTAAATATTTTATTTTTCATCTAACCTAACTTTTTACGAACAAACACAAACTAAGTTGTTACTTGTAGCTTATAATATAATAACTAAAGGCAGAAAAAATTTTCATTAAATGTTTCCAATCAAATCATATTGTAGGGTGACATTTTAAAGTTGTTAAAATTATTAATGGGTTACTCTGTATATGTCCTTTTAAATATAGAAATATTTTTGAAACATTGGCTTAAATTGAAATGTTGTAAATGGATATTTAGAAGGTTTAACCTTGTTAGCTGAGCTCAATTTTAAAGGTAATATTTTCCTTAATATTCACCTTGTTGTTAATTCATTGATTTAACGATTTTCATTACTTATTTATTTTCCTCTCCGTAATTTATAACATGCCTTAATTATTCACCAAATTAAAATTAGCTGACAAAAATAATGTAAAAGGATGGAACCGTTCTTATTTTCTCACTGTAAAATAATATTTATAGTTAATAATTCCTTGATATCTTTTTTTATGAAATGTTCTTATTGCATGTGGTTTGCTAGCTACCGTCCCTGATTTCCTTTTTTACCAATTACTAGTAAAAGCTTAAATATGTATTGCCCTATGATAAGGATAAAGGGTATAAATAATAACATTAATGCTAAAGGAACTTTAAACTGAAATTTACAAATAAAAAAAATTTCACTGGTGGAAAAAAGCCAATCTTTCAGAAGCACGCAAAACCTATTTATATTATTAGAAGCAGTAATATTTTCGGCTTTAAGCTGAATAAACAGATTATGTCCGGTGAAAGAAAATTATTGTTTGTAAATAAATGTCTTCATTTAACGCTTATTAAATAGTCTCTGACTATTACTTCTGGTGTCTCACACAGATCCCTTGTCAGCACTCCTGAGGTTAAATCATCTCAATATTTTAAAAATATTGTTCAGCTGAACAAATAAGAAAAAAACGATGACTACCACTTTTGATTTTTTAATATAATTCTGAGAACTTATTTTGTAATATCCTTAAACTTTCTATCTTTGTTTTAATCTCTCCACCACAAACAACAATTGCATATTGTAATCTTGATTGTATAAGACCATAATGTATATTTCCTAAAAGATGAATTCCACAAAAATTACTCTAGTAGTAAAGCTATCTAACACAAGAATTAAATTTAGACTAAACCAAGTTTAGTGATGATTCCATGACATTTTTCCATCTGAAGTAACATCCAGATAATAAAAACTATTTACTGTTTCTATCTGTGTAAAATTACAACTACACAACCTACCATGCTATTTAATAGATGATTCAAACTTATTTTGTTTTATTCACGTCATTTTGGTTTCTGATCACCAATCCCTTAATTTAGACAAGTCTCTACTCACTTCCCTAGTTACAATTTCTTTATTTTTGTTGCGATGCAGTAAAATTACATCGTCCACAAATTCCGCAATTTCTCTCCCCACCCCCCAAAAAATTATTGATGAGGTCATTAATAAAAACTACAAACAACTCAGCAGAGAGGACGGATCCCTGTAGCAGGAGTCACTTTAAACTTACAGTGACTTTCAAAGAAAATGAATTTACATTCCATGTGTAAAACATTTGTAAAAAAATAATATATATATAAATAAATAAACAAATAAAAACTATATTCAATTGTTGGCTTGAATCTCCGTTACATCTATTTACAAGTCTTGCGTAGTAATAAGTTTTTACAATATAAATATCAGTTTGCAGCTTATTACAATATTTAGTAAAGTATCCCCGAAAACCTTTATTATACGGTCCTTTTTTTTATGAATTATATAACTTAGTTCTCTATATAATAATCAGTCCGTTCCAAACATGGTATCGCGTGTTATTCACGGATCACCATTCTCCCGAAGTAAGCGTAGTTACTTTACTTATTTCTGTTAAGTTCCATAGAAAGGTCCATCTATAAATGGTATAATTAACGTTATTTATTTTGTGAGCTACAAATTTATTCAGCTCAATATAAAATTTACCACGTAACATTGGTTTTGGCTCAAAATGAATCTAAAGTAAAAATAGAAGAACGTTTATTTGAGCTGAAAACATGACAGTAGAATGTCTAAATCGTAAATACATCGTTAGTCTGATTTTATTTCCTTATATCTAACCTAGGGTTTGGTTCTAGGTAGTCTTGATAGGGGTGGTTTCTACTGGAGTAGAGATCATCAACAGTAGGTCTCGGTCTTTCCCCAAAGATACCGTCAGGGTCATTTATAGAAGGTCCAATATTTGGGTCTTGAGCATCGACTGTCTGTCCAGGATAAAAATAACTGTTGTCGAAATACTGGTCTTGATTTTGGTTGTTAAAGTCTTGTCCAGCACCGTCGTTGTAATAACCACCCTGATTCCCATTGTACTGTCCTCCATTATTGTAAGGATTGCCATTGTACTGCCCATTGTTATAGTTAGCGTTGCCATTGTTTTGGCCTCCATTGTTGTTAGTGTGCCCATTGCCATTGTTGTATTGACCGTTTCCATTATATTGTCCTGAACCTTGGCCCTGATTCACATCACATTTGACATTGTAAGGCCAGTCGCAGTTGTGTGTGGCGGGGTTGTAGTATAGACCTCCTGGACAGTTGAAGGACACGGGGTTGCCGTTGTCACACTTGTAGAAGGAGGTGCAGGAAGCTGGATCTTCCCTGATGTAGTACCGACCGTCGTAGCAGTTTGTGCCTCCTCCCGATGCAAGGGCTATCTGAAAAATCATGTTGTTTTTGATGAAATAATGATATATATTTGACGTGATAAGATGTAAATTTCAATTGAACAATTAATGATTATATAGAAAAACACAATTTAAATTTTTTTTCCTTTAACTCTACACTATGCTTCATAAGATAATATTTTGTTTTAAAAACTAAAATCAGTGTTTCCTAAAAGCTGAAATTTAATAAAAATTATTGACAGTATGTCCCTTAGTAAATAGTTATTCTATATTTGTAGAAAAGATGTGGGAAATCAATGCAAGAACTCAAATAATATAAGAAATTCAGTTACCTAAGAAAAATCCAATCACACCGTTGTTTTCCTCATTTAATTGTAAAATATAACATATGTGTTTTAAACTTATAATATGTTTTCATACCTTTTATCATAGAAGGATAAAAAAGTGTCAGACATTTTAACTAGACTATGCTTAAACAACAATTGTATTATTCAAAATACCGTTAATGGATTGTATTTACGTACAAGTATGTTAGAAGAAGTTGTTACAGGTTTTGTTGCGATGGGTTGTGTAAACGTTTTCTTATATTGACCCATTTTACATTTTCTATGGAGGTTTATATAAGGTGATATTTTTGAGGTGGTTACTGTAATATTCTGCGTCTTTTCTATTGTATTCAATTCAATTTTGGATTGTTTATTATTGTTTGAATTTTGATTTTGATTTATAATTTTATTTTTAGTTTTGACAAAATGAGATGAGCCACTTTGTTTGCCTTTATCATTTATATGACAGTCATGTTAGTGAAGTGGCTTCTGTTAATAAGATTTTATTTTACTAAGGTAGTAAATTATGATCAATTTTCTAAAACAACGTTTTCTTGGATTCTAAAGGGCTTACAATTACGTTTATACTAAGCCCTCTAAACTTATATATGAAGTCTATTTGCATCAGTGGCATTTTCTACTTACTCTACAAACATTGTTGTGGGACAACGTTCAAATCCATCAAGCAAAATTGAAGTGGACCTCCCCGGATTCGAACCCGTGACAAACTGCATATGAATCAGAAGTGCTAACCACTAAGCTTATTAACGTTGTAATGTTTAGAAACTATATAGTTACAATAAATTTGTGTTATATGCATACGTAAATCTAGTGATTTTAAATTTATTTAACTCATTTAAAATAATCAATATAAATAATTTAATACCACAAGAACGGCTGGCTCCGACACTGTTCTGTGTGCGGATGCAATTCTTAGCGCACACCTCTTCTAAAGAAAATAAATTAAGCTATACAAATATGGCAGCATATATACTATTTATTAGCCTGCGGAAATTTCTGAGGTAGGAAGTGTACGCTGGATGGTGGGAGGAAGCCTTTTAAAGTCCTACGTCCACATAAAGTTGATTTGTTGATTATTGTTTCAGATTTTTTTGAAATTATCTAATGCAATATTATATACGATCATCAGATGTTTGTTTATTTGTTCTAAAACCAGAGATATGGTATTAGTAGGTATAGTATCATCATAGGTGCACGGGTGTGTGCGAGGGTGAGTCATCACTACTGCACTTTTACGAGTGGGCGAGTCGTCACCACTGTACTTTTATGGGTGTGTGAAAGAGCCATTATAGCACTGCGCATGTGTAAGTGGGTGGGATGGACATTCTCGTTAAATTCAAATCATTTTTTAGGTGTATGCTTTAACACCACAGATCTAAACAATGTATTGCCAACATAGTCGTGACTCTGTACTGTAGTGCAATTCAGTAAACCTCAAATAAATATTAACCCAAATGAATCTAATGAAACAAGTATTTATATATTTTTGTTGTTGTTGTAAAACATATTTTAATATACCAACTTTATAAATTATATTTTCTTCATATTTTCTGCTCAAATTAAGTCAATTTTCAATACTATACAATGGTCATTTCAAATATTAATCCATACTTAAATTTACGAATCTAAGACTTAAGGTTGGCTCGCTAATAACTGTCCACAGCTTTTGAATTGCTGTCATCTAACTGGTGCCGATTGTCATCAGTTCAAACTTCTTGCCTTCCCTTAGAGGGTTAACGACCACTCATCAGCCCTTCTAAGTCATCAGGTGTCTCAAGACACTTATTGTTCCCGTTTTTAGATTGGCTAGGTGTGACAAAAATGTAATGTTCTTATTTGAAGCTTATTGACTCTATCGTATATAGGGTGGAAAAAAATATGGAAACGCTTTCACAACAAAATTTTTTTTCCATAGATGATTTCATTGTTTTTAATAATTGTGTTCCATAAACTATAATTTTTAATCAGAATAATTTATTTAAAATCTTTAAATAGGGGAGAAATAATATTGTTAAATTTAGTTACTTTGAAATTAAATGACCGCTACTCTGGAACCTCGACCTAGGTTTACGTTGACGATTTTCGTTCAACGATTTTCGGTCGTCCCCCAGAAAAGATAAAATGGCGTCAAAATGTATGTTCATTTTAACCATAATCATGTACCAGATTTCACATTTACGAGTGAAATCATACAAACGTTGTCAAAGCATTTCCACATTTTTTCCACGCTGTATATGGTTATGATTTTTTCAAGTTTTCTATTATGTTTACTTGAACATTAATGGAGATTTTCAAGCAATAATAATATGAATCCATTAATGTATTTAAGTGATAATACACTTTACTGAATTAAAAATAAAGTGTATTAAATTCACCTAAGAGAATCGTGTGAACACAAAACACAATGTGTTGTTTGTAGTAAACTTCTATATGAAAACCCACCCTTGTTGGGTTTACGGTCCAAGTGGCATGGAAGGACTCTAAATGTGCTTACAGTAACCTTCCCTTGTTTTATTTATTTATTTATTTATTTATTTATTTTTTATTTTAGTCGACATTATTATTTTACCAGCATAGAAGTTAACGTAGTGTCAATTCAAACAAACAAAATAACAGTGTTTGGCGTACCTTTGGTGAAATGGGATTTTGTCATTTTTATACGTGGACATTATGTAGATTGTAATGAAGTTGTACCTAATTTTGTATTATTAATTATAAATTAATGTAAATTTACAATACATTTAAAATGAAATATTATATTTGTTATGTCATTTTATGTATCGTAAGTGTGAAAGAGTTTTGATATTTTTTTGGTTGATTAATAATCTAATATTTTTGATGGATACATGTTTACACAAGGCAAGCAATATGTTGCAGTGGTATAGATAAAGATAAAGCTGAAATTCTGAGGATTTAAATAATATATTTAAGGAATTTTATGAACAAAATAAATTAGTAGGCTATATTCGTCAACGTTAATAATTGGCTTTTAACTGTACCTATCAAAGTTGTAAATAAAATAATACTAACCTGTTGACAGTTGGAAAGGAACGTTTTTTTTATTTATTCACGACATGTTTCCGTATGAATATACCATCGTCAGTTAAATTATCAGAAAAGTATTTTCCCCTGGACTATCGTAGAAGAACATGAAGTTAATATCAATACAATATGACACAAAAAGAAAAATAAGCAAAGAATAAATAAGTATTGGTCTTAGCTATTGTATGAAAAGTATGTCATTATTGTTTTATTCTCGTTCTTTTTATGTTGTATTAATTATATTTTTAATTTAAACGAAAATTATACAAAAGAAAATAATTGTCTTATAGCTGACCTCCGACAATAGTATGTTCATACCAAGTAAATTTTTGAAGAAATAAACAAAAACTTCATACTTTAACCGTTGACAGTTCTAGGGGTAAAAAACAGTGGATTTATATACAAAATAATATAAGTCAGTTATATATGAAATACTACCTCCAGCCTCAAATAACAATAAAAACCATTAGCTATGGTCCCTTTCCGGACCATAGATACCTAACTAACCCCTAAACTCACCTCCACAGTACACAGGATGACCCCTAGGATCCCATAGACCGCCATAGCCGTACGTCGTGTGTCTGACGAGTGTCTGCAGTTTTTGAGATTATGAATGGTTGTTCACGGTTGTCACTCTTGGTGTTCACGGTTGTCTTAGACACAACTGGTAAACACTCTCGTATAATTTAAGTATCTTATGCACGACAACGGTTGATACGTACGAGTAAAAAGTGTCAACGTACATTTAGAAACACTACAAACTACAATAAAAATATAGATATAACATTAAAAACTTTACTAAAACCAAGTTTGAGTAAAAATACCAATGTACTTGTATGGGTGGGTGAGTTAATACCACTGTACGACTATAGATAGGTGGGCGGGTCAATACCACCGTACGTGTACTGGTGGGTGGGTGGATTAATACCATTGTACATGTATTGATAAGTAATAAGTTGAGCCAGTCTTGGACCTGACGACTTTTAACGTTCTTCTACGCTTCCATCTTTATCATATGCCTCTTTTTTTAGCTCTTACACAAATTAAAATTTAAAAAAAAACCTGTTGATAATGATAATTCTACTTAATCTTTGTAATAAAAAATATAAACATCTGTTAAAGAGAAAGAAGCCGTTATATTATATTATATAATATAAACAGTATTTTTAGACGAAAAGGAAATGCATTTTTATTTAATAATAATTTTTCTTCCAGAATTATAATTACTTGATTGTATATGTAATCATTACAAAGTCACATGTTATTATAAAAAACTATTATCATTGGTTAGATGTGATATATATATTTAGATACATATATCACATCTAATGCTTTGGTGTCTCTATCAGCTGCTGTGAGGTCCAGTTGTGGAGCGCTAGTGTAGTTCCATATAAACGCATTGCAGTTTAAACCAGCCGTAGTGGCAGGTCTACTAACTAGCCAAATGTATGGCACAAACATCCCTATTACACGAGAAGTACATTTGTAAGTTATATAAAAATCAATTCTTTTTTATAGTTATCTGTATCAATAAAGGCATTTTCAATTTCATATCAGGTCAGATCTACGTACTTTTATAAAGTAATATTACTTGTCTTATAAAAATTACTTTTAAAAGTGTTTTAGTTCAGGTTTATTCAATACAGGGAGCTGTAAGTTTACGTTAGGGTACGTTAATTAAACCAGGTGCCGAGGTTTTCTCGTAATCCGTTGAACAGGAAACCTCTGACGTGTGATTGATGTTTGTGGTTCATTTATCACTACCAACCTTGATATAGCAGACTTATTACGTGTAAGTAAATCTACCAACGTACTACATGAAAATGAATAAGAAGCATCAGGTACCAAAATCTCTCGTTGATTACTGTTTTGTATACAAGAGATATTTAAGTAACAAAACAGCTAGTTATTTTAGGATTATTATTTGGTATTTATACAGTTTATTGCCACCCAATAACTTTTGAAAACTGCCTGAAGTGGGTCTATAATGGACTAGTTCACATAATATACCTTTTATTTTGCATAAATCAAGTATTTTATCAAAAAATACCGATGTCATTACTCTTAGTATTTTTTACATGTTTCCATTTATTTAAAACATATTTTAATCATATTTTTTTTTTAATTTGACATGTTTTTGCGCTAAATACAAATTTTAAAACTAGTTTGGTCTATAAATATTTTTCGAGATGTAACGGAAAACTATTTTCATGGCGACTCACGATTAGAGGCTATTACACTCAACTATCAGCTAAAAAACCTGAATGCACATACATTTCCGCCGAAGAGACAACCGGCAGGCCATCCCGGTGGCCAGATACCCAAGTTTATTGCAAATTGCCAATTTTTGTGGAGTTTTATTGAAAAAAAATATATTCGTGTTTAGCATTAAACAAGTTACAAAAAAACAAGTGAAATGAATTGTTTGAATTTAACGATTTCAAAACGGTTGGTTTTGTTCATAATTAGTTAAAAAACTGGTTTTTCGTATTTTCAGTAAAAACGATTTTCCGCTGTTGAAATCTACCTGCTTAAAATATAGGTTCATATTTCACAACGTTATCAAAAATAAATTGTATTTTCAGAGATGGAAAGAAAGTGTATCTGTACTTTGTGTTTATCTATTTTGTCTACACAAAAATAGTAAATACAATAATTAATTAGTAATGCTGAAATTAAATATGTATTTAGAGATTTTTTTATTATTAAAAAACCACTAAGACAACTCGTAGTATACTTGCTTTAAATTATACTCAATATAATAAAAATAATCTAAAACACTAAACTATATTTTAGAAATTTACAACTAGTTTAAATCAAGATTTATTGCTATTGTAAATGATTTAATATTTTTTTTAAATAGAAATATTCATAACGAGGCTTTAATAAAGAAGGGATAGGCTTAGATCCCAAAGATTTAAAAAAGAATGAAAGTGAAAAAATTACAGGGTATTACTTTAGGAAACAAAAAATATTATGACCCTTTTTACTGTTTAGGATAAAAATAACATTAACTATTTATTTTACCCTGGTCTGAAAGTATTTTTGAAATTATTTTTATCTGATCTACGATAATTTAAAAACAAAATGAATCCAACACATGGAAACAAAATTGTACCGTATATTTGAGAAGTAATTTTAGAGTACTATTATGAAATATTATGTCCAGACGAGATAGTGTGAAAATACGTGTAACTAACTGTATTATTTATTAGGAAATATTGAGTAAAATTATATTATGCACCGAGTCATTGTTTTCGTTAGAGTAAGAAACCCTATTGAATTTCCATCGTAATGAAAATGCCGCACCATTTCATGGATGCGTGTTTGGGCCTTAGGGCTGTGACACTAACTATGCACAGGGGGAGTACAGTAGTGTAGGGGTTAACTGAAGCACTACATTTTTTTGTATTTTAAAAAACTTAGAGGTATTTGGTGATGCTTTATTTGTGGTTAGCACTTTTCCATTAAAGATTCTACAATGCCTTGTGAGTAGTATGTAATATAATTTACAATTCCGTTTCAGTTCAATTAATACGTTTTATCAAACAGCATGAAGACAAATTCATGAACTTATACCACATAGTAACTAGTTTTGTGTTACAAAGCCGTAATGTAGTCCTTGTATTATGTAATCATGTTTGTCTAGTGTAACTATGCATCTCAGTTTAACATAGTTTACATGTAACATGTAAGGAAGTTCAGCAGGTGAGGACATTATGTTTCATATGTAAATGCCATCAGTACACATCCCCATTGTTTATGAGGTCTTACACAACTTAGACATGGTGTTTTGACGTAGAATATGAACAAATAGTTGAACTTCAATCAAGCAGTTGAGACTGAGTATTTTAAATAGAATTGAGTGGGTAAATATTTAAAGTGAGTAAAATGTTATGCAATTTATAATTTATTTATTACAAAAAACCGAATAAAAAAATTAAATGTTAAAGGTTCCACCCAAGTTTGTTCTCCAATGAAACAAAATTTCACGTATTCTGTATCTAATATTTTATTTATTTATTATTTTAGTTATTCACATTCTGACATGTTTAATAAATCCTTATCATTTTGGAACTAAAATTTTAAAATATAACGCTTGTGTTGATATTTTAATTACAATATAAAATATCCTTTTGATAATATTAACAATTAAAATTATTAAGTGCTTAATAAACTCACAAATACAGTAGAGCGAATTGAATATGACAATGAAGCACACATTTCAATGGCACTAGTGTATGCTTGCTCCTCTGTCCTAGGACGACATGTTGAAGCACAGGGGTGGTTTGTTGTTTGCGAGTGAACCACCCTCAGCCCACGTCCCCCCGCCCAACTTGATCCTAAACCACAGTCACTCACCTTAATGACATCTACATCATGGTCATAAAGTATCTTATAATAGCGATCATGTACAGTTTGGAATTCAGTAAATTGTTGGAGATATCATTATTATTACATTTGTTAGGGCTTTTCCAACGAGTAATTTTTTTCTACTACATAACATTTCGAGAGTTGTAAAACTCCTATCGTTCTCAAGTGGCCTAAATTAACTTCGTGTTTTAAAATATCCGGCGTGGTGGCTCAGTGGCTAAGGCTTCGGACTACGGAGGGAAAGATCCAAGGTTCAAATCCCCACTGAGCCAACGGTCAGTACTTCACTCGTTAAATAAAGTTCACGGACCGGTTGACCCATGTGAGCTGGTGAGTGAAGTTAAAAAAAAAAAAATGTGAGATGGTGAGTGAAGTTAAAAAAAAACTAAATTTATATAGAAAATAAAAATAAAGAAAGGTCTGAAGAACAAACCTAATGAAAATTACTTTTTATAAACAACCTATTACATAATTCTATCTTAAAATGCACCATGTTGATAATAAATCATAAAAGTGAAAAAAAAAAAAAAAAAACAATCAATACCATATCTAACACTTTAGGATTATTATGATTTTTCATTCGCTAACAGTATCATCAGGTCTCTCAGTCCAAATTTCTTTTTGTTCATTTTAGCGATTCTTTTTACTTGAATATGGACATTTATTTCAATTTAAGCTATAATACATGTGTGTATAAATTACAATTTATGATTACAGTTCTTTGAATGGTTTCAATTGTACCATTTATTAAATGTATATAGAAGAAAAAATAAAAATAACATTTTGACAAAAGTTTCTTGTTTATTTATTTCCAAAACAACTTGAAATTGTATGATCTGGAATAATTTCTATTTTTACCCCAGAATAATTAATACTATCCTTCCGGAAGAACAAATTTATCCACTAAATAATATTGTGCATATCATCTTTATCCTCTAATCGGGATTCACCATCTAAACTACTCCCGTCACTAGTCTTACTGTCAGCATCAGAAACTAAATAATCAGGATCTTGATCCAGCATCATCCACGTCGTTGCCATTTTCTTGCTTTAAATTGCTGTAAATAAGTTGCAAAATACGGTAATTGAAGTCTAAGTAATTCGCTCTTAGATCCTGGAAATGAGCCATATCACAATACAACTTAGATATATTCAGCCTAACCAAAATACAAAAACTATATACAATATAGAAACAATAATAGTCATATTGTGATACACTCACAAACTTCAAACGTAATACGTATTATCCGGTATCTGAGACCGAGACTTGCCAAACACCAAACCGTTCGGTATAGGAGACTGTAACAAAAACTATATAAATATAGATACAATAATAGTCATATTGTGATACACTCACAAACTTCAAACGTAATACGTATTATCCGGTATCTGAGACCGAAACTTGCCAAACACCAAACTGTTCGGTATAGGAGACTGTAACAAAAACTATATACAATATAGATACAATAATAGTCATATTGTGATACACTCACAAACTTCAAACGTAATACGTATTATCCGGTATCTGAGACCGAGACTTGCCAAACACTAAACCGTTCGGTACAGGAGACCGTAACAAAAACTATATACAATATAGAAACAATAATAGTCCTATTGTGATACACCAACAAACTTCAAACGTGATACGTATTATCCGGTATCTCAGACCGAGACTTGCCAAACACTAAACCGTTCGGTACAGGAGACTGTAACAAAAACTATATACAATATAGAAACAATAATAGTCATATTGTGATACACTCACAAACTTCAAACGTAATACGTATTATCCGGTATCTCAGACCAAGACTTGCCAAACACTAAACCGTTCGGTACAGGAGACTGTAACAAAAACTATATACAATATAGAAACAATAATAGTCATATTGTGATACACTCACAAACTTCAAACGTAATACGTATTATCCGGTATCTCAGACCGAGACTTGCCAAACACTAAACCGTTCGGTACAGGAGACCGTAACAAAAACTATATACAATATAGAAACAATAATAGTCCTATTGTGATACACTCACAAACTTCAAACGTAATACGTATTATCCGGTATCTCAGACCGAGACTTGCCAAACACTAAACCGTTCGGTACAGGAGACTGTAACAAAAACTATATACAATATACAAACAATAATAGTCCTATTGTTATACACTCACAAACTTCAAACGTGATACGTATTATCCGGTATCTGAGACCGAGACTTGCCAAACACTAAACCGTTCGGTATAGGAGACCGCAACAAAAACTATATACAATATAGAAACAATAATAGTCCTATTGTGATACACCAACAAACTTCAAACATGATACGTATTATCAGGTATCTCAGACCGAGACTTGCCAAACACTAAACCGTTCGGTATAGGAGACTGTAACAAAAACTATATACAATATAGAAACAATAATAGTCATATTGTGATACACTCACAAACTTCAAACGTGATACGGATTATCCGGTATCTTAGACCGAGACTTGCCAAACACTAAACCGTTCGGTATAGGAGACCATAACAAAAACTATATACAATATAGAAACAATAATAGTCCTATTGTGATACACCAACAAACTTCAAACATGATACGTATTATCAGGTATCTCAGACCGAGACTTGCCAAACACTAAACCGTTCGGTATAGGAGACTGTAACAAAAACTATATACAATATAGAAACAATAATAGTCATATTGTGATACACTCACAAACTTCAAACGTGATACGTATTATCCGGTATCTCAGACCAAGACTTGCCAAACACTAAACCGTTCGGTACAGGAGACTGTAACAAAAACTATATACAATATACAAACAATAACAGTCATATTGTGATACACTCACAAACTTCAAACGTAATACGTATTATCCGGTATCTCAGACCGAGACTTGCCAAACACTAAACCGTTCGGTACAGGAGACCGTAACAAAAACTATATACAATATACAAACAATAATAGTCCTATTGTTATACACTCACAAACTTCAAACGTGATACGTATTATCCGGTATCTCAGACCGAGACTTGCCAAACACTAAACCGTTCGGTACAGGAGACTGTAACAAAAACTATATACAATATACAAACAATAATAGTCCTATTGTTATACACTCACAAACTTCAAACGTGATACGTATTATCCGGTATCTGAGACCGAGACTTGCCAAACACTAAACCGTTCGGTACAGGAGACCGTAACAAAAACTATATACAATATAGAAACAATAATAGTCCTATTGTTATACACTCACAAACTTCAAACGTGATACGTATTATCCGGTATCTGAGACCGAGACTTGCCAAACACTAAACCGTTCGGTACAGGAGACCGTAACAAAAACTATATACAATATAGAAACAATAATAGTCCTATTGTTATACACTCACAAACTTCAAACGTGATACGTATTATCCGGTATCTGAGACCGAGACTTGCCAAACACTAAACCGTTCGGTACAGGAGACCGTAACAAAAACTATATACAATATAGAAACAATAATAGTCCTATTGTTATACACTCACAAACTTCAAACGTGATACGTATTATCCGGTATCTGAGACCGAGACTTGCCAAACACTAAACCGTTCGGTATAGGAGACTGTAACAAAAACTATATACAATATACAAACAATAATAGTCCTATTGTTATACACTCACAAACTTCAAACGTGATACGTATTATCCGGTATCTGAGACCGAGACTTGCCAAACACTAAACCGTTCGGTATAGGAGACTGTAACAAAAACTATATACAATATACAAACAATAATAGTCCTATTGTTATACACTCACAAACTTCAAACGTGATACGTATTATCCGGTATCTGAGACCGAGACTTGCCAAACACTAAACCGTTCGGTATAGGAGACTGTAACAAAAACTATATACAATATACAAACAATAATAGTCCTATTGTTATACACTCACAAACTTCAAACGTGATACGTATTATCCGGTATCTGAGACCGAGACTTGCCAAACACTAAACCGTTCGGTATAGGAGACTGTAACAAAAACTATATACAATATACAAACAATAATAGTCCTATTGTTATACACTCACAAACTTCAAACGTGATACGTATTATCCGGTATCTGAGACCGAGACTTGCCAAACACTAAACCGTTCGGTATAGGAGACTGTAACAAAAACTATATACAATATACAAACAATAATAGTCCTATTGTTATACACTCACAAACTTCAAACGTAATACGTATTATCCGGTATCTGAGACCGAGACTTGCCAAACACTAAACCGTTCGGTACAGGAGACTGTAACTAAAACTCTCAAAATCCTTTATGCATAGAATGATAGAAAATCCTCTTAGCCAACTGAATGATCGAAATAACTATTTGACAGCTACTGAGCAGGAGAAAGCAGTCGAACAAGCAGGTGTGCCAATTTCGTACAACTATACATCTGCCTGGTCTCAGAGACCGGTGATAATGTTAAAGTGTTAAAAAACCTAATCTTACTAAGGGCACCAGGAGTCATTTTCGACCATCCCTTACATCAGACACATCACCCCTATATCCCACCACCCCTATAACCCACAAACCCTATATTTTTATAATTAGTTTTGGAATGTGATTTTTTCATTTTAAGATTTTGATATTGCCATTTGTTGTTGTTGTGTTTATGTAATAGGGTGTAAGTTTGTAAAAATTTGAACGATACCTGTTCTTCAGGCCTTTCTTTCTTTTCATTTTTAGTTAGGCCACTTGAGGACGAGTGGCCTATTTTGCCGGAATTCGGAAGTAGAGATGGTTTCACATATCATAACTATCACTATCTCTATATCATCACTAATAACTATCAAATAACTATCATCACTAACATAACAAGGATAAGTATAAAGTACTAATAGTCTATTGAACAACTGTCTAAAGAATGTTATCTCCATAAATGAATAAAATTATATCAATAAAGGTTTTTAAATCAGTAATTAAATTCGTAATTTTGATAAATATAAAAAATATATGAGTCTAGGATTCGTTTTGAATCAAACTAAAACCTCTAGTTTTTAGCATGATCAGTAGGCTACATATTATAATAATTCAATTCCTAATAAAAAATTAAAGAAAACAAAACAAGGATAAAAAGTAAAACCTTCATCTATACGGCCTAGATTTACAAAATAATTTAATACGTTTACTAGATATATATATATATATATATATATATATATATATATATATATAAAATAATGTAAATAATTTAATAAATATATTCAGGATCCAGGAAATACATTTCTAATAGATAAAAAAATATTTCATCTTTCTTTAGAAAAATTATAGCTAGCTAACATGTAATATCACTCATAGAATGACTATCTTTAGGACTTAGTAGCCATTTTTTAAACACACGCTAAAGTAATTTAGCCCTTGTAACTGTTTTAATTCCTTAGGTAATTTATTGAACAATTTAAGAGCTAAATAGTGTTAGGTTTGTCTAAAAACAACTGTATTTACCTTAGATGTTCTAATACAACCACAAGAGACATCTTCATGACCTTTTTTCCTGTTTGCTGAAAGGTGTATGACAGAAATGTGTTCTTCAAAGTTGTCTAAGTTTAGAGCGTATTACTGTAAACTACATCCAACGATATGAGCTCCCTCTCAAGAGGGTTCAAGAGCCCAAAGGTATGTCTGTGGATAAGACGTTAATTGTAGTTAGTGACATATTTAATCATGTCACATTAACATACTTCTCAAATACGTAACTTCAGCGTGGTTTTCATTAGTAACTTTAAAGAGGTTCAGAAACTTACATATGACGTTTCCATAGCAACTAATAATTTATGTACAGTGTAAGTAGAGTATATATATTTGCATACTTAAAATATTGTATGAAACTGCAATATTTAAGTTGGGCAATAAGGAAAGGATATATTTATGTACAGGAAAGTAAAGTTTATTTACCCCTAACGAATGGCATTAAATTTGCCTTTATATTTGTGGGTTATCTTTTGTCTTGATTGTGTACGCTGTACAAATCTATTTCAGAACAGAATATTTTGGTAATGGTGAGCATAGTGGCTTCCCATTCTGGTGGCGTTGAGATCAAACCCTGTTTGAAAAGGTTGAATATTGTTTTTTTTTTTTTTTTTTTTTTTTTTTTCAATAACCAACTCTGTGTGTATTATTCAACATTTTCATATTTTGTATTAAATATTGGGATTTATATTTCGTTAAAATTGTGTTACGTGTGGTAGTTTTAGAGAACACGTGACTTTCATACGGTTAACCGTAGTCTTACAGCGTGTAGTTTTTAGAGGTTCATCATATTTTTGTGGGTTAAAACTAGTTGTGAATGTAGACTAAGGTAGTAGGTTTCCTTAAAAAATGTTGAAGCATACAGTCATTCTACCAACAATATGTATGATATTTTTAAAATGTCAATAAAGAAATATAATTATTACACTCTTAATTATATTATTTAACGATAATTTTTTTTACGAAGAAATTTTATTATATCGAAGAAATTTTACAACATGACTATGATTGTAAATTAGTTAAATTCCACAAAATGGAATTACCAATTCTTATTTACTAAATTGAACAACTTGACGGCCTTACACAACTTAGTTACATTATATAACGACAGTGAGGTCCAATATGAATTGACTAGTATAATCATTATGACATTTGAAAAGTCAATTTAATCTCAAAACGTTGGCTTCAGGATGGTCATTTTCTTAAAAAACCTACGTACATATATCAGTAAAGTTAAAATAATTTTTGAAAGATCTGGAATTTAAAGAGTAAAAAAATATTTGCAGGAAACTCATTAAAAAGGTATAGGCAGGTATCACCAATACAAGAAGATTTATGACTATCGGAAATACAAAGTGTTTTTTATTATTATTTTAAGCTCTTTATTAAAATCAAGAAATAGTAAAAACAGTAAGCACTTGATGAAACCTACTCATTAATACTGTGTAGATATTAATGTGTATAATGATAATAATAATAATAACCTAATAGGATACTGTGATATACGCTTGTTATATAAATATGCAGCCTACACAGGATTACGTACAACCCTTCAATCTTAGATACATATATTTTAATCTTTAAGAGAAATGAATACAAATTCTCCTAATGGATGGTACATATTAAAATATTGTTTGTACAACTGAAATTCCCTCACTTCCAGGGAATTACATAAAAGCAGGATGGGAACAGTTTCCGGATCGTCGGGAAGCGAGGGAGTTAAGTTGTCTGAAAAACATCCCAGACTAGAAACTACGTAACTGTTAGGTAAAGTCAACTGAATACATAACATTCACAGATTTATTCACTGTGATTATTATTATGATCTGAAGATGCCGTAACTGGTGAAAATGCATTAATCAAAAATTAAAAACTGTAGAATTACTAAAAATTTTTAATTTAAATTTATTCTCTGGCTGATTAGTAATTTATACAATCGCATAGAAAATGTTCCATAGTGTATTTTTGTTACACAGCTTTAAATATATTTGTCCTATAATATGAACATAGTTGTATTTTGATTGTTTGTATCCTTCTCACAAAACAACTGTCTTGTGGATGTTTGGGTAGTGAAATTAATTTTAATTCCAAGGGTATGTACCAACCACAATATACTGTACACACTGTTTGTTTTAAATATTAAAATTGGTCTTTTCAAACAACAAGTTTAATTTCTTTTCTTAGAGTACTTCAATATCGTAGTCACACTTTGTATTGTACTTTTTTTAGTGCCTTTGGAAATATATTTTAGAGAATTATCTACAGTAAAACTCAAAATAAAGTTACTCATTTTCAACTACACCTGTTAGATCTCAATTTGATTGTCACTCGGACATGTCTTGTTGTATACGGATCCTTACTGCCTTGAATTGCGGTTGAAAGAGGAGTGAATATTTTTAGTACGTGGTAAATTAGACAATAGCCCTCACATTTAAAAGTACATAAATACTTGATGACAAAATGACATTCGTTATTATCGTTTTGTAATGTTTATATTTAATGCGTAACTTTGAAATAATAAATAAGTACTAAATAATAATGATTTAGTTACTATTGCCTTAGTCTATTTTTAGAGGATTTACATTTGTTCTCGGAACGTAAAGAAGGGATGTTAACTATCTGAAATCTACCTATGGAATTAACTAAATCCCCTCCTACCCTTAGAAAGACAGTAGGCCGATATGGTTAGTGAATCCCTATCATGTGTGAAGCCCTTTGACTTCTGTAGGCAGTAACCTTCCGAGTTTAATATTAGCACATTCCAGAATAGTCGATTAATTGGCTTATTATTATTAACTGTAAAACAACTTTTAGCACCTTAAAACTTTAATATATCTCCCAACTAAATATAATTATTTTATCATTATATAAAATGTATAGCAATTTTGTTTTAATTCATTAATTTAAATCCAATTAATTGACTATTTGAGTACTTGACCATTAAAGAGTTCAATTATTCATTTTAGAGCATTGCATATATGTTAAAAATATCACGAAAAAAGATAGATTCAAAAAGATAAGACACAAAAGGTCAAAGAATTAAATAATACTTTACCAATACAATCGGCATGAAAACACAAATAACGTATACTACATGACTATTTCCTCCTTATAGACTTATTCGTGTTTCTTAGTATTCTTAGTATTGATTTTATACAAAAATGTTCCCATCCAATGTAAAATTTTCCCATCCAAAATATCAGCTGTTTTTGTGGTCCATTGTGGAGCGCTAATGTAGTCCCATTTGAATGCGGTTTAAACCAGCTGTGGTTGCGGGCCTCACAAACTAACAAAATTACTGCCACAAATATTTCTATTTCATTGAACTTCTATTGTAATTGTATATAATCCAGGGTAATAAAAATTTCAACAATAACGGAAATTTCACAGAAATATATCTCACAAGGCTTTTAAGACGGAAAGGGACTTAGGTAAAAGATTTAGCGTCGTATTTATTAAAAGATTTACCTGCTGAGAAAAAAACATTAGTGAGAATTGCACTCTCCTTACCTCGTTTTACAGTAGTCGCAGCCCACCTTTATTGTCGCTTACTACGCAATTTTATATAATATTTCATTTAATCATATGGACTAAAATTAATATTAATAATCTATAGTAAAAGACGTTAATGGTGTATTTTTTTAAATTAATATTTAATGCTAGAAAACTAACATTACCGATGTTGGCCTGGTAGATAAGTTATCTATGAGGCATTAAAAAATATATAAATATTATTTTTTGGTAATGAAGCATTTTTACACATGCATATTGTTATAACATCTTTTTAAGTTATTTTCATGAACTGAAAAGACGATTTATAAATTTATCCATTTACGTTTTGCGAAAACAAGTCAGTGGAGGATAACATAAACTAAAATTATGATCAAGTTAGTGGCTTTATTTAATTCTTGATGCCGTCCTAATAAAATATATTTTTGAATTTAGGTATTTACGGTGAGATCATATTTAAGACGTGTAAAATCTGCCACCTGTTTTTGCCTACTATCCTTAGTCATATTTACAAATACTTACTCTATTACTTATATATGCAAATATTTCCTCTATTAGAAGCTGTGCAGAAAACGATACAGAAAATTGCTCAATATGATGGTAGAAGATTGTTTCACCTAAAAAAACTACTTTTTGTTAGAGTTAAATTTAAAACTATTAATATAACTAAGACAGTTCAAACCTGTTTTATTTGAATTATTATCACTTGAAGATATCTACCTTGTAGGTGGAAAGCTTCACAGAAATAAAACCTTTTTATTGGAAATGTTGATAGTGTTTAAATGTTTAAACTAAACTATTTCTACAATAAAGGCACTAAAATAAAAAAATCCGAAAAAATTATACAGTTAACAGAAACCTTGCCTTTTAGTTTACAATCTTTCTCCCCATCATTTTCTAATAGATAAAAGAACCAATATTTCATTTTACATATCTTTCCAATATAAATAGATACTTTTTGTAACTAAGATTATTTCTAAGGATTGCTGTAAAGTATTATTGTACACTAGTATGCTTTGTAACGGTTTAATACGTACTACGTGACTCGCTGGTAACTAATACAGTGATATATAACGTTATACAATAACAAACAACACTTACTGAGTTATTACGTCAGCAGAAAATGAACAGTTTGTGGATCAGGACTGTAGTTTCTTGAAACAGTTAAGTACCTTCTGAATCTTTTAACAAATCCTTTCTTAGTTCATTTTAATAAGTTATCGAAGAGCTGATTCATTTTCAAGCAATCGTCGTGAAAATTTTAATAAAACATTCTGTTGAATATTTACCTTTATGTATTATTTTAAAGAATAACTAACCAACATGTACCAATAAAGAAATAAAACTCATTTTTTAAAATAAAATTCTTATATCCAACATTTATATTTGCAAAGGAAATTTCTGTATACGTATAACAATAAATTTAAATTGGTCGGTAGCTTAGTTGGTTAAATCCGAGCTTCATAAGCTGAAGGTTCTAAGTTCGATTCCAATCAGAGTCGTAACACATTTCGAAAGGGATAAGCTGATAACACCAGCTCTTCAATTGTCATTGGGTTATTAATTAATGACAATTTCTAAGGAATAGTCGAATGTAACAATGACTACATTCGCTTATCTACACTCATCACACTCATGTGAAATCCTTATTCGCCCATATCTTGGCGATCGGCGTGTTAGGAATAAATAAAATCAGCAAATAATGTTGGATAAGAAATATTTTTTTAGACTAAAGAGTGTGTAACCAAAGAGTGTGTTTTTTAGACTAACCAATGCTTTGGTTACGTTTAAATAAGACAGTAGAACCAAACTATAACATCGTTAAATTTCAATAACCATCACCAGTTTACTGTATTATTATTGATATGTATTTAATCTCTTAAAAAATACTTTATGTTTTTTTTTCTTGCATGTAGCTATTAAAGTATCTCAAGAAATTAAATATTACTTTTTAGGTTGTATTAGTGAAATTAGTAAAAAAACATAATTCTAAGTAAAAGAGAAACATATTTAATTTTATTTAACAAACATGAAAACTGATACTACTGTATTTGATAACTAAAACAAAAGGTTTAGTACTGGTAAAGAGTGCTGTTTTCGAATCATAGTTGCTTTTTCCAGGCTTTTCTGTATTAAAATTAAATCTAGCAGTGAACTTTTCAATTGCTGACTGACCTAATCAAGTTAATCTAAGAAGCAAGATTTGAATTCTCGGAAGTACTGTCCACGCCATTGTTTTTAGAAAGACTACAGTCATAGAATTGTTTTATTTTTTTGGCTCATGAGGATGAGCACTGGCCATCGATTGGAGAAACATGCCTAATTCCTCAAGCATTTTTGAAATTTCTTCGGAGTTTTCATTATGTGAACCAAAGTATTCCGTCCCAGAAGTAAGGCGAGTTTTATCTGCTGGCTCTTCAAGTTTGTGATGAGAGGTATCTCGTTTTACATGATCACTGGCCTCCTTTGTATCAGACTCTGAGGTGTCTTCTTTCACAAGCAAGACGCCATTACCAGAGTGTTGATAATCACCCTTTTCTGTGATAACGTGGGAGACTATTTCTTTTTGCTGTTCTTCTACTGTTGCATCCGCATTTATACCCGTACCCTCCGTCACTATGGGATGATTCTGATCCCCTACAACGTCCTCTCGCGATGGCTCTTTGGGTTTTGGGTTATTAACACTCTCCTTAAATGATTCAAGAATTTGGTCAAGTATGACTTTTGTATAGTATGGAATTTGTTTATCGTCGGTTACAATACAACTGTCAAACTTCAATGTTTCTAAAGGTATTTTGTACTCGGCAGATTTTGAGTGTTCATGGTCAACGTTACTGTCCTTAAATGACTCCCCACCATTAGGTGTGTCCTCAATAGGAACCTTGGCATCTTCCGATGGAGAAGCATTATCTGGATTATTCACAGTACCTTTATACATTGGTACTTCTAAATTACGTGGCTTTTTGTTGTTTTCTGTAAAATGATGTAAGAGGCTACTTTCCTTATTTGTGCCTTTTATTACTTCATCTTCTTCCTTTGAAAGGTAGAACATAGGGAAGCTGTGATACAGTGGACTGACATCATGAGTTTCTAGGTTCTCCTTCACGTCGAAGGAAGGTCCTTGCTCAATTTCACCCTTTACTTCTTCCTCTTTAACGTCGATCCCATGGGAGTCCTCCGAGTCAACACACATGACATTCTCTGAGAGTGCCTGGAAAAAATATTTAATTTAACTGTGTGTAATAAGTTAAGTGTATAAAAATAAGTTATATAAATTTGCTTATTATGGATTTGTTAAACATGTATTACTTATGGAGGGGATCCTATTAATAACAATGTTTAGTGCTAAAAGAGAGCTTTCAAAGTAGAGGGCTAAACACTTCAGAAAGTAATAGCATTAAAATATATATATATATATATATATATATATATATATATATATATATATATAGAGTACAACCTGCTTTATTGTGTAACTTGTAATAAATTTAACTAGCAATATAATTTTTTTTAAATTATTTATTATTATTAATATTCAACTCTCTTTAATTTAACTGTTATAAGTTATTGTAAAATAATTATGTATCAAAGAATCATTCATGCATTTATACAAATATTAACGAAGTACTTGTTAGAACATAAAATCTGAAATCTCTGGAAAGAAGTCAACAAACCTTTTCACTATCTAGTTAGTTAGACACCTAGAAGCAGCGTAAAAGGCTGGCCTCTTTAAAGTATGCAAAACTGGAATATTTATCTGAATTCCGATACAACGAACTGTATACATTCTCTAAAACTTTGTTTCCCATATATTTTATGAAGTGTTAGCCACATAATAAATGAGATGATAAAATATTCAAATTCAGATTTCATACAATAAATAAAATTTCAATTAAAAATCTATTGAATGTCTTATAATAATTAAGGATTGAATCTCCTGCATTTGTTGAACTTTTTAGCATAAATTGACATTGTTGGTAAAATGACCTTAGTCTTTAGAAAGTTTAGTACGAATATTATTTCTATACTTTATTCTGATATGATTATTACGATATTTAAGTCACACTCAAGACTTTTTTTACATTTATGTATAGAGATAATCAAATAAACCAATATTCTTAAGCCAAATATGTACAAATTCATCAATATCGGATATTACAGGGCGGAAGGGTGGTCCCTAGTTTCATTAGGATTAAGATATCAATTGGTTTAATTTTAGCATGAATTAATATATTCAAGACTTAAGACTAGCTGAAAACATCACGTTTTAAAATACTTTAACATATGTATGTTTGCTACTGCTTTGGGTTACATCTATTTAGGGTTAGGTATTTATGAGTTGTTAGCTTTCAGAAAGATAAAAATAAATAAGCATCATACAAACAAATGTTTTTTTATACAACTAAAAATATATGCACCATACGTAGCTAGTATTTTAAAATTGATTCAAACAAAAGTTTTACTACATTTAGTTAACTCATTTAATAACATTTTAATTTAGCGGTCCATATACATTGATATGACTTATTGAAGTACATTTTTTATTTATACCATCCCGTATATTGAAACGATACATTATTTTTTAGTAATAAGCCACATATATTGAAGTACAGAAAATAACTCAAGATTGCTTTTTCTTCAACTAAACTAATATAAACTTTGAGTCAGTTAAATTAACTGTGGTGAGTAATATAATATTTGCGAAGGACTAAAACAATATTTATTTTATACTAAACAATGTTTGTTGTAATGAAGATCTTATATTATTTTGGTTTAAGGTAATGTTACTATGGTTGAAACTACAAGTTTAAATACTAAATACTTGCATAGTATCTTAATTATGTATCTCTGTTAAATGGATAATAAATGACTCTAGAATTTACTGATCACGTTCAAAAAGCTGTTAAATGGAGTACAAATTACAATTCCTACATAATTTAACATGAATAGGATGTAACATCCTCATACATGTAAGAATACTATGTATTACAATAATTTGTACATAGGTTACAGTTTCAATTACGAATATGTTAAAATTACAAAGATTTTTACTGATTATTATTTACATAGTACATTTGAATTGGATATATAGATTTTTATAATGTTTGTTAAATATTGTAAGTGAAATTCATTAAAAATTATTTTTTGACTTGTAATACATAATACATTAATTAAAAATGAAATCATGTACTAAATAATGTAGTGTCTTAGAATCTACAACATTGTTATAACTATACGGTTTGTTTAATATTTAATGCAATAGCCAGTGTTTATATGTATAAATATGTAATAACATAAATAAAATTTACGTATAAATCAAATGTAATTAAAAATTAACAATTACATTGTCATACAAACAAATAATGTCATATTGTCATACAAACAAATGGCCACGTGTGGGCTGAGATTATTCTATGTTTTTAAGCTATACATTTTATATAAAAACACAAGATAATGGTTAAATTGTTTTGCTATTTTAAACAGAATATTTTTATTTATAATTAGGGAATTACCAAGATTTATTATTAGGTCAAATGAAATATAAAACTTTTTTATGTGCTTTATTTTTTATTAGTAAGCTAAATAAATCGTCTTCATCTATTTGTTCTAATATCTATATATTTATTTATTTATTTATTTATTTGTAGTGTGCATGCCACATGTCGACAACACTATGTCTGAGAAATCAATTCTATCATAATTTATAGTTAATAAATCAAAAACCTTATCAAATAAGCCATTACACCTTATTTTCACATGTTTTATATTGGATAAACGCAACACTCGATTTTTCAAGGTATGACTTCATCTGCAAACATTGATTTTATTTTAAAACAGTTCTCGAATAATTATTTTCACTAGAAAAACAAAATATCAGAGGATTTAATTAAACCTTGGGAGCTTCATAAATGCTAGAATTCATTATAAACGTGGTTATAAAAGGTAATTTAACTTGTTCTGTTGTAATAAGATAATTCTGGAGGCCTCTAGCACAATCAGACGGGAACAATCAACGTTTTAATTACAGTGTATGTACAGAGTAAACATGAAACTATTTTTGTTATTTATGTGGTAATTATTTTTCAAGTAAGTTTGTAGTTAGTGCACTTAGATTTGTTTCTCAATTTTAAAATAATGTATTTTACACTATTGTCGACATATATTATGATGAACGATTTCGTTAAACAATTTTTACCGTCCTCAGACCAAATGAACTCAGAGAGGAATGATTGTCCTAGCGTCTTTCTGGTCTGAGATTGGTTAGTGTGGTTTACTGAAATTGATCACCTTTATATTAGCACATTTTGAAGTAATTTTTCATGTGTCCATTCTTTTTTAATGTTTTTTACCAACACGTATTATCCTAACCAAGAAACTAAATGATGTTTATTTAATGCCACTTACTATTTTAAACATCTGACAGTTTAAAATAGTTATTATGTATTTTATTATGAAATCGTAAATAATATAGTTAGGAAAAACAGTAGTAAAAATAAAACGATAAAATTCCTTTAGCTTTACACAAATTGAAAACTATTTTCTATGGCAATATATTAATAGAAGGCAGTCAAATATACCTGAAGTAGTATTTAATACATGAGGTAAACTACGCAATTGAATATTAATTTTAGTTTTTAAATATGTAAATATGTTATAAAAAACATTAACACAGATGTTTAGCTAACTCTGGTTAGAGTAAGGCACTGCTGATAGTGATAGAGGCCTTTATATCATCCAAAAATGTCAATTACATAAGTTTTTATGGTGTGTATTATTCTGGAAAATATTTCGATTGCCAACTAAAGTATATTAACGATAATTAATTGTAATAAATGGTTCCAAAGACTTGGAACAAACTTTACCACATATTAAACACTGAGAAATCAAAACTTAGAAAATTACCAATTTGATACACAAATATGTTTTTTGCCATAGCTAAAAACTATTCAAGTTAGAGACATGCGGCTTTTACTAAAATATCTTAAATTTTAATTCACATCTTTTTCGAAAATTTAATAAAAATTTTTAGAGCTTTTTGAAAAAAATCAAATTTTTACGTTTTTTGGACACAAAAATATAAAAAACTAAAAAAAAAACCGGTCTGGAGACATTAAGTTGATACACCTACATACCAAGTTTTGTTAAAATCCATCAACGATGGACGTGTTGATTCAAGCGCACATACACACAGACAGATAGATACGCATACGGACAGATATAAATAATTGTTTTCGAAAAAAAACACCTTTTTGATATTCAGGGGACCCTAAAATGGATTTTTAGACCAACTTGTAAGATCATTTATTTTGGACGATCACAATACTTTTTCTACGCTAACGCATATGGGAGAAAGTAAATATATAAAATGTTTGCCCTATAATAAACATAAAATTTCTTGGTTAGTGAAGGTAAATCACTAACCAGTCTCAAAAGTGATTCTTCAAATAGGATATAATGTAATTTTATCTAGTAAAGACTAGTAAATATTAGTAAAATTAGTGTTACTTATTAAAGAAAATATGTTTCAAACGATAAAGCTTTACTAAGTATTCTTAACAAAACGTGAACAAACGGCCTTACGTTGATATACAGAAGCAGGAGGAGCAGTTTGTGTGTAGAGGAAGCCATCTTGCTGGAATATGAGTGAAGGGAGAAGTACAGAGCAGGGGACGTGTTCCTAGGACATAACAACCTTATATAAACAACGTGAGTCGTCGATAAGGGGCGAGAGTCAAGGAAGATAGACGGCGTACAGCTTAAATAAGTTATATGACCTTTTATTGACATGCTACATTATATGAACCATTACAGGAATAGTCTGTTACAGCTTAAATGAATAGTATATTTAACAAGTCTTTGTCACTTGTTAGTGCGTGTTTGTTTTTGTTTACCTATTGTTATAGAGCAATGTCCTAATGTAACAGGAACTCTGTCTAAACTTATAAATGTTCCCTATCCGTGTACAGAAACCGTGCAAAGTTATAAGGACTCAAGGATGGATAACTTTACAAAGCACAAAATAGCTTAGGACTAAATATGTTCAAATTTATAGTTTTGTTAAATAATCTACTTGCAATGACCTGTTTACGGCACAAAATATTTTCATTTAATTAATAACAAAATGATATATGTATTTATCAAGATATTATATATAAAATAAAAACATTTAAAACTCAAAAAGCACGAGTTAGGTACTTTTTTAAAATTATGGAATAATTAGTTTACAAATATTTTATAATGTAATATCAATAAAACCAAATACAAAATACGTACACAAGTAACTCATTGGTGCTGTGTATTGAATAATCACTGCGTACGTCCTCTGTAGCTAACTAAAGAATATTTGCTTAAGGGAGTCAATGCCATAAGCTTAATTAATCCTCCTAAGCTGTTAGTACAGGGGGGGGGGGGTTGCCTGTGTCCTCAAGCACTTTGGGACATTCAATCCTACATAGAGAAACCGAGTAAAACGATTTAGGGTTGTGTCTTTGAGCATTTTCGTAGGCAGTAACTATTATAATTTGCTGATATTTTATCCATTTAGGATAAAAAATACCATATATTGTTTTGTTAAAAAGCGTAAACACAACGCATTGGTTAAGGGTAGATGTAATAGACGTAACCTAATCAGTTTAATACTCTTTTAATACTTAATGTGTCAATAATGCCGTTTGTTCAGTTTTATTTTATTTGCAACACAGTGTCCGGTGTCTGTGTGTAAAGTGAAGGGTAGTTTTGACATTCTTACGGCCATATTCCAATAAAACACAGATACAAGAACTCTTAGCTTACCGAATGAAGAACATGGATTTTGCAGGACATTCAATCATCCCAAACAAAACGGTCCTTGTAGCCTGATGCACTGGCCTTATACATCCACTCTAAGTAAAGTAGAGTTCAAACGAAACTTTATTTAGAGTATGGTTATTGACAACTGACATATTCTATGTGGAGGGTCGTAGCTAAGGAACAAAAGCCGTGGCATGCCATGCCAGGGGTTCGGGTTCAATTCCCGGTGTGACCATTAGAGATTTTAACCCTGTATCACTATCCTGGTTTGGAAGTCACGGAACCTTATTTATTATCGATGTTATTTATGATATTGACTTCAGTAAAATAGTTACCAAAATGTAATCTATGTAAATTGTACATAATGTTATCTTTTCCTTTGTGTAATTATATTTTTTTACGCCTGCAAGACGGTAAAACTTTAATAAATTCATAGTATATTTATTCATTGTTTAGACTTTGCTGTAAATTAGTTAGAAATTAAATACTGGTATATTTTATCATGTTGATCTTAAAGTTTTCTACAGTCACCCAAAAAGCTTAATTCTAGGTGAACCAAAATATAACAAAATTTACGACAAAATATAATATCTTAGATTTTTTTACTCAAGTATTTAAGTCAAATCACATTATTTTTACTAACATAAATTATAAAAACCTCCCATGTCAGGTCGAGGAGAACAAAGTAAGCAATGTGTCACCCCTTCACCAAAAGCAAGCTGTGGAAGAAACGTGATTATGACCGCTAAGTGAGTCAAGCCGCCACAAAATCAAGTCACTTCCAGTGTTTAAGGCTTACGTTTGTCTATTTTGTACCACTTTGTCTTCAACGTGTTAGAACAGGATTTGCAAAAAAGTAACCTTCATTGTTATGATATATTATATCAGTGCATTAAAATCTTCCTCTGATCACTGCGTAATTAATTTAATTAAATTTAATTACTGTGCCGGGGATGGGTCTTTAGTGTTAAATGGATAATTTTTAAATATTAAAGTCGGAACTAGAAGTGCAGTGGTGTAGCACATCTACTTTGGAGAAAAAATGTTCAACGCTCGGTCCTCTTATATCGAGAAGGTGTCTGCTCAATAGTTGCCATCGACGGAGACATTATTAGATAAGTCTGGGGTGTCCGTGTTGGGTGGTAGTCAAGACCCGGATTTCGTGTAGGGAATAAAAATTACAACCAGGCCAGTCAAGTAGCTGAAAATATGCCCAGTAGTACGTGGTTAGGATTCCATGCAAATGCTTTAGATACCTTGTCTATTGGACTATTAATAAATGGCTCTTTCCAAGGAACAGTGGGCGCCTTAATGATGAAGAATCAATAACCCCTGCACCTTCGTACTACTAAATTTACTAGCAATATGAACTTTTTATATTATAATTCCTTTTGTCATAAATAGTGTAAAAGTCACTTCACGTGCTGAATCTGTCATGATGATAATGAAACATGTAAACTACCCTTGGTTAAATGGTTGTCGGAGTGACTCCTCACTGAAACATATATGTGATAAATATTTCAGTGAGGATTCAGTGAAAAACAAACCAGATGCGTGTTAAACAACTGTGGAGTGAAGGACGGGTCTGTAGCGTGAGGAGGTGGACTGAATAATGGATAGTAAAAAACAGTTGACTGATAAGGCCGCTCTAGCTATTTTAGACTCTTCGCACGTACAGAGTAAAGATAAATTTTCCTGGAGAGTTGTCCTTAATTATACTATAAAAATTAGTGAAAACAAGAAATATTCTTTAACCAGGTGATCGATACAGAATTAACAGGGTAGCAAAATTTTTTTAATGTAAATCTATTAAAATTATAAATACTGATGATAATATCCATAAGTAAACTAAATGTTATAAGTTCTCATAACGATACACATGTGCACGTTCTGTGGCAGTATACCTAGCTGTAAAACCAAATAGTATGTGGTTCGGATTCCACGTAAATCTTTAGGTCCCTTAGTCTAGTGGGCGCTTTATGAATGGCTCTTTCTAAGGAACAGTTGACATTAGTTAGTAACAATGACTACACCCATTCATCCACGCTTATCACACTCATTCACCCCTCATATTCGCACATTACCCTACGATCGGCGTATTAGCAATGAACGGTAATAATAATGAATATGATTGTTAACTGTTCATGGACATTGAATTCTAAAGATGTTGAGCAAGAATGTTATGATATTTAAGTGTTCAATAGCTGCAAGATCGATGAACCAACCACGAAGTCTTAACAGTCACCGAGACCCCACCGCCACCTTTAAGTTAAGGGACAAAAATGATCTATGGGCTACGATTAGGGATGGTAGCGATATATCGGAAATATCGATAAATATGTTCCGATATATTAGTATCAATATTATCTTTCTAAAATATCGGCCATATCGATATTTTGGTCCGATATATCATATTAGTAAATATTGAAGTTATTCTCCTCAAAATCATAACGATTCGAAAAAACACATTAAAATTACCTATTATGCATAACAAACTTAAATTAAAATAATAAAGTAACATTATTAAGTATTTTTTCGTGTTGTAACTGTAGTTTAGTGAATTAATTTGTTTGATTTTTAGTGTTAATAAGAAGCCTAGTGGCATTTTATATATGAAAAACAAAAATAAAAATTTTATTATATTATTCTTTGATAATTACCGATATAATTATTTTAAATTTGATATAATTATAAATTGAATCAAATTATATAATTTAAATATAATTATATAATTTGATAATTAAAGATATAATTATTTTAAATATTTTTCATTCAACCCCACAGACTAAACATTGTTTCTTGTAGATAAATGTATTTAATTTTTACAATCAGTTGGCTATTCTAAATAGTGACAGCAAAACATGAATGTATTTTTGGTTATGACATTATGGTTATTGCATAGTTTTAAACAGATAAATCTTTTACTATTCGATATATCGGTACCCGATATATAGATATTTTTCCATCGATATTATTTTGAGATCGATATTGGCTTTGTGATATATCGATGTGTTGAAAATATTTGCCATTTGATACGATAGTCAGTTAATCTATGATGGAAACAATCATCAATCATGAGACGAAACTGAATTGGTCTTTGGACCTAGTCTCACTAAGATAGCATGGTTTCTATTGTCTATTTTGAAGCTGATAAGTTGCCTTGTTGAATCAGTAGTGCAGGAAATATTCCTCAGGAACAGTTAACTAAAAATATTATATTTTGGAATCAAATTAGTTGGAATAATAAATAATATCAGCATGTTAATTTGCTGTGTAAATTTAACCACTCACAGTAATGAGCTCGACAGAACTATAAATTAAAAAACGTGACAATACACCGTGACAGTAGAACGTGACAGTAGACCGTAACAGTAGACCGTGACAGTAGACCGTGACAGTAGACCGTAACAGTAGACCGTGACAGTAGACCGTGACAGTAGACCGTGACAGTAGACCGTGACAGTAGACCGTGACAGTAGACCGTAACAGTAGACCGTGACAGTAGACCGTGACAGTAGACCGTGACAGTAGAAAGTGACAATACACCGTGACAGTAGAACGTGACAGTAGACCGTAACAGTAGACCGTGACAGTAGACCGTGACAGTAGACCGTGACAGTAGACCGTGACAGTAGACCGTGACAGTAGACCGTGACAGTAGACCGTGACAGTAGACCGTAACAGTAGACCGTGACAGTAGACCGTGACAGTAGACCGTGACAGTAGAAAGTGACAATACACCGTGACAGTAGAACGTGACAGTAGACCGTGACAGTAGAAAGTGACAGTAGACCGTGACAGTAGAAAGTGACAGTAGACCGTGACAGTAGACCGTGACAGTAGAAAGTGACAATACACCGTGACAGTAGACCGTGACAGTAGAACGTGACAGTAGACCGTGACAGTAGAAAGTGACAGTAGACCGTGACAGTAGACCGTGACAGTAGAACGTGACAGTAGACCGTGACAGTAGAACGTGACAGTAGACCGTGACAGTAGAACGTGACAGTAGACCGTGACAGTAGAACGTGACAGTAGACCGTGACAGTAGAACGTGACAGTAGAACGTGACAGTAGACCGTGACAGTAGAACGTGACAGTAGACCGTGACAGTAGAACGTGACAGTAGACCGTGACAGTAGAAAGTGACAATACACCGTGACAGTAGACCGTGACAGTAGAACGTGACAGTAGACCGTGACAGTAGAAAGTGACAGTAGACCGTGACAGTAGACCGTGACAGTAGAACGTGACAGTAGACCGTGACAGTAGAAAGTGACAATACACCGTGACAGTAGACCGTGACAGTAGAACGTGACAGTAGACCGTGACAGTAGAACGTGACAGTAGACCGTGACAGTAGAACGTGACAGTAGACCGTGACAGTAGAACGTGACAGTAGACCGTGACAGTAGAACGTGACAGTAGACCGTAACAGTAGACCGTGACAGTAGACCGTGACAGTAGACCGTGACAGTAGAACGTGACAGTAGACCGTGACAGTAGACCGTGACAGTAGACCGTGACAGTAGACCGTGACAGTAGACCGTGACAGTAGAACGTGACAGTAGACCGTGACAGTAGAACGTGACAGTAGACCGTGACAGTAGAACGTGACAGTAGACCGTAACAGTAGACCGTGACAGTAGACCGTGACAGTAGACCGTGACAGTAGAACGTGACAGTAGACCGTGACAGTAGAACGTGACAGTAGACCGTAACAGTAGACCGTGACAGTAGACCGTGACAGTAGACCGTGACAGTAGAACGTAACAGTAGACCGTGACAGTAGACCGTGACAGTAGAACGTGACAGTAGACCGTAACAGTAGACCGTGACAGTAGACCGTGACAGTAGAACGTGACAGTAGACCGTGACAGTAGAACGTGACAGTAGACCGTAACAGTAGACCGTGACAGTAGACCGTGACAGTAGACCGTGACAGTAGACCGTGACAGTAGACCGTGACAGTAGACCATGACAGTAGACCGTGACAGTAGACCGTAACAGTAGACCGTGACAGTAGACCGTGACAGTAGACCGTGACAGTAGAAAGTGACAATACACCGTGACAGTAGAACGTGACAGTAGACCGTGACAGTAGAAAGTGACAGTAGACCGTGACAGTAGAAAGTGACAGTAGACCGTGACAGTAGACCGTGACAGTAGAAAGTGACAATACACCGTGACAGTAGACCGTGACAGTAGACCGTGACAGTAGACCGTGACAGTAGACCGTGACAGTAGACCGTGACAGTAGAACGTGACAGTAGACCGTGACAGTAGACCGTGACAGTAGACCGTGACAGTAGACCGTGACAGTAGAACGTAACAGTAGACCGTGACAGTAGACCGTGACAGTAGAACGTGACAGTAGACCGTAACAGTAGACCGTGACAGTAGACCGTGACAGTAGAACGTGACAGTAGACCGTGACAGTAGAACGTGACAGTAGACCGTAACAGTAGACCGTGACAGTAGACCGTGACAGTAGACCGTGACAGTAGACCGTGACAGTAGAACGTGACAGTAGACCGTGACAGTAGAACGTGACAGTAGACCGTGACAGTAGAACGTGACAGTAGACCGTAACAGTAGACCGTGACAGTAGACCGTGACAGTAGACCGTGACAGTAGAACGTGACAGTAGACCGTGACAGTAGACCGTGACAGTAGACCGTGACAGTAGACCGTGACAGTAGAACGTGACAGTAGACCGTGACAGTAGAACGTGACAGTAGACCGTAACAGTAGACCGTGACAGTAGAACGTGACAGTAGACCGTGACAGTAGACCGTGACAGTAGACCGTGACAGTAGAACGTGACAGTAGACCGTGACAGTAGACCGTGACAGTAGACCGTGACAGTAGACCGTGACAGTAGACCGTGACAGTAGACCGTGACAGTAGACCGTGACAGTAGACCGTGACAGTAGACCGTGACAGTAGACCGTGACAGTAGAACGTGACAGTAGACCGTGACAGTAGACCGTGACAGTAGACCGTGACAGTAGAACGTGACAGTAGACCGTGACAGTAGAACGTGACAGTAGACCGTGACAGTAGAACGTGACAGTAGACCGTGACAGTAGAACGTGACAGTAGACCGTAACAGTAGACCGTGACAGTAGAACGTGACAGTAGACCGTGACAGTAGAAAGTGACAGTAGACCGTGACAGTAGACCGTGACAGTAGAACGTGACAGTAGACCGTGACAGTAGAACGTGACAGTAGACCGTAACAGTAGACCGTGACAGTAGACCGTGACAGTAGACCGTGACAGTAGACCGTCAAGATAATCAATAATACATACTTCCTATGTCAATAACTTTGTAATGTACCTAATAATAATAACAACGGTATTATTATATATAAATATTAACTTGTCTTATTTTATCTATATTGTATATTGTCTTTAGCTATTGATATCTTAATAGTTACAACATTAATGTCACTAATTTGAAGCACAAAAACTTACTGATATTGGTAAATTAATTACAGATGGTGACAGAAAATAAGAATACTAAAGTCAATTGTTCGCTTCTTTAGGTTGGAAAGGAATGCTCTAGGGCTTCAGATTGTGACGTAATACCAATTTGAAATTCAAATATATTTATTACTTGCAAATACAATTGATACAAGCAGCTTCTTATTTATTTCTCTACTTTTGCTATTTCAGAGAAAAAGTATATGAATTTATTTGCAGTTCTATGTACGATATACAATGCAAATATATATTTATACATAAATATATATTATAAACTCTTCAACGCTAAACACTATTTGTGACCAATTTAAGTTAAATATTTGTTGGGGAACTTCTATTAAAAAATCTAATCAGATAACAATAACCATTCAAATTTTAAATATCGTAATAAAAAATGTATTGGATTAATATGAACTGTATAGACATAAAACAAAGCCTCTCAATAAAAAAATTATAAAAACAAGAACGACAAACAGGAAACTTTATATGTTTAGATACAAAAATACGAATAAATCATACCGTGGTATTGACCAAACCACCCACCCATATATATATATATATATATATATATATATATATATATATATATATATATATATATATAGTGCTATTGACCCACCCGCCCACCCATACACACACAGTGGTATTAACCCACCCACCCACCCATACAAATACAGTGGTATTGATTATTTTAAACTGTAACTTTATGGCTATTTTTTCTGTTTAGTAATAGTGATGTAAAGAACAGTGGACAATTTTAAGCAAGTCTGTCAAACACCATTTTAATCATTAATTTTTTGTAAAAAACACAAAAGAGAGAAAGCCACTGAAAAAAGTGGAATTCAAAAATATCCTTCATTGTGTACTCTTTAGAGTATAGAACATTGCATACAATCTCCACAACACTTTGTCCCCAAGTAAGCTGGATTACAGCACTGCGCTACTAATACCGACAATACTAATAATAATAACTTTGACCTGGGTAGTATAATAATAATAATAATATATTTTTTATTGCATCTTGTTAACAATTGACAAAATTGTATCGCAATAGGCATTAATAAATAAAATAAAATTTGCCATCCATTCAATCACAATAACACTTTCAAACATACATTTTTTTTTTCACGCACCCAAATTCCCATTCATTCGCCAATTATACCTCCAAAATGTCCTCCAGTATCAATTTTAAAATTCAGTGGCTTCCCAATTATATGAAAAAAACTCGTCTACACTATAAAATGCCAGTTTGGCCAAACATTTCTTGAGACGGTTCTTAAACGCCTTGGGCGTTGTAGCATTTTTAATACATTCTGGGAGTCTGTTAATTATACGAACACCAATCTGTGAGGGTAGGTGTTCGTAGACTACCGTCCTGTGATTTCCAATTCTGTATATATCTCTGCTTCTAGTATGATGATTGTGAATATCTCTGCCTCTTGTCAGAGCAGTTTTAAACATACAATATGTTGCTGTCTCTAAAATATAGAGGCAAGGCAACGTCAGCAGGTTTAACCGTTTAAATACTGGCCTACACGACTCTCTATAATGTAATTTGCTAATTATTCTAACTGCCATTTTTTGAATTCTAAATATTCTGGTCAGGTTTGTGGCAGAGCAGCCTCCCCACAAAGCCAGACCATATGAGAGATGACTGTAAACTAAACCATGATAAGCTGTCATCATTATATGGTTAGGGCAAAATTTTGCTAAGTTTCTCAAAACATAAATGCTTGATGAAAGCTTTTTGCAAAGACTGTCAACATGTATATTCCAAGTCAAACCCCGATCTAGGTATATTCCGAGGAATTTAGTTGAATTTAACTCCTCAATTTAATTTTCATCTATTGCCACTGTCAAATTTCCTTCGGAATCTGACTTCCGTAAACAGAACTTCATGAAATTGGACTTAGTCGAATTAGTGTTAAGGTTTAGTTCTTGAAATTTTTGAATGCAGTTGTTCAGATCCATGTATGCATGGATTTCAAGCTCCTGATTTGTAATTTCTTTAAAGCAGAGAGTCGTGTCATCAGCATACTGCACGAGTGACCCATGCAGTAGTGATGAACCAATTTCGTTGACGTATATCAGGAATAAGAGAGGGCTAAGTATCGATCCCTGTGGGACTCCATACCTTAGACACCTATATCCAGATCGTACTTCGGAAATTTGAACCATTTGTGTTCTTTTTGTTAGATAGGATTCTAGCCACTGAAGCGGTACTCCTCGGATCCCATAGGTGTGTAGTTTCTGAAGCAGAATGTCGTGGTCAACACAGTCAAAAGCCTTGGAGAGATCCAAAAACACACTAATTGTAGCTTTCCGACTCTCCAGCCCTTCTACAATCGTTTCTACTAATCGTATGACTGAGTCAGTTGTTGACAGACCTTTTCTAAAACCAAATTGGTCTTTCGAGAGAAGACAATGTTTTTCTAAGAAACCAAGCATTCGGGACAGGAAAAGATTCTCAAAAATTTTACTAATGATTGGTAGAATTGAAACTGGTCGGTAATTTTTAATGCTGGAAGAATCACCTTTCTTAAAGATTGGTGTCACTTTAGCAGTTTTCAAAGACGAAGGAAAAACGCCTGATGAGAAGGAAAGGTTAATCAAATGTTCCAAGGGCGTTAGAATATGGTGGGAGCATTTTTTTAAAGCCATGTCGATACGTAATTCACGTCATTCGACTTCTTGGGTGCAAGCTCATTGATAACCTTCTCAATCTCATGTTCCGTGACTGGAGCCAATGCCAAAGAAGCTAATGGACTCAGTCTTGATAAGCGAGGATTCTGGACTCTCCGTGGACGAAGTCCTAGATCAGTACCTACTGATGCGAAGAAGGCGTTAAATTCCTCCGCAATCCTGCGCTCATCACAGACTTGTTCTCCGCTAATTTGAAGTTGAATTGGTTTGTTTTTTTGTGCAACACTATTGTTTATGATAGCCCAGACAGTTTTTGCTACATTTTTCGATGTGGCTATTGCTTTATTTACATCATAAGCTTTAGCCGCTCTAATGACTTTTTTGTAAATTTTCTTATAATTTTGGAAAAAATTTTTGAAATTCAAATTTGTAGTGTATTTAGATATTTTGGTGAGAAATTTCATCTTTTCCCTTGATGTTAGGATACCTTTTGTGATCTATTTGCATCCCGTTTTCTTTGGTGCTGGTTTCAGTGTCTTTACTGGGCAATTTACATCAAAATGAAAATTCAAGCAATTTTCAAAATTTTGAAATTGTAACGAAATGGGATCAATAACATTGATACAATTCCAACTCTCTCTTTTTAGTGAAACGTCTAAATGAGCTAGGTTTTTGGGATTAGTGTCTCTAAATGTTCGTTTAGTTACGGGATCTCGTGCCAGATAACAATCACTGATAATAGCCTGTTGACCGTAATGGTCTGAGATAGTTGTGTTGACCACACTGACATCTACTTCATGCACGTTTGTTATAATGTTGTCTATAGCCGTTTGTGAAATGGCCGTAACTCTCGTGGGAGAGGTAATAGACCATTTCAGTCCGAAAGACTGTAAAAGGTCGGCCATACGTTTAGAAGTGGGATTATTAACATCGAGAGCGTCAATGTTAAAATTCCCCATAAATATGAATTTTGAATTTCTTTTTGATAAATATCTGAGACAATTTTCGAATTTTTGTAAAAAGGTGTCTATATTTCCATTTGGAGATCTATATATCCCAATTATTGTAAATTGAAATCTGTTGCTCTGTATTTTTAAACCAGTAATTTCAATATCTCTTTCTATAGATTCTCCGACTACGACTGGAATGAATTTAAGTTCTTTTTTTACGTGTATTGCAGTTCCACCACCACGATGGATGTCTCTGCAATAGAAATTTGCTAAATTATAATTTTGAATTTTAAAATGGTTTTTATTGTTGATGCTAAAGCCGTGCTCAGTTATTAACAATACATCGGGATTTAGCTCTTCACATAACAATGAGAGCTCATCTATTTTATTAGTAGCAATTTGTGAATTTTGATGAAGTAAAAAAATGTGTTGTTTATTTATTGTTCTTTTTGTAATACGGCATTTCCGAGGAGTGAGACCGGAATTACTTAATTTAGTCTGGAGGTTTGAGGAGGTATCTCTAAAAAATGGCTCTGTTCTCTTTCAGCCCAGACAAGTTCCACATCAGAATGTCCCTTCGGAATGCATCCGTTTGGATGGCCCTGCTTTACGGCTTCCGCGAAGGTCTCGTAGGGCAGTGTAGTTGGGCCTGAAGGTATCACGATTGGCTTAGTGGGGATGGTTGATGCCTTCCCATCCTTGGAGTCTTGTTGTAGTGATCCTTGCCAGCAGCTCAGTTTCTTCACTATAAGACCAGCCAGAAGGCGCTTTCCGCTCGCTCTCAAGTGTAGTCCATGGGTGGTGAAGTATCTCCGGGAAATGCAACTTAAATCCAGCCACTCAACGCCTTCGTGGTGACTACATAGGTCCTCGATGTAATTGTTCACTTGAGAGACTATCCTGTGAATGGGGCTTGTAAGTGGCAGATCGTATCTAGTTGGCAGCGAGCACACCAAAACTCTAGAGGTCTGCCTACAACTGTTAACAATTTCCCCCAAGTTGTCAAATATGATGTGTTGTCTTCCAGCAGACACGTCGTTGGTTTCGGCAAGCAGCACCATACATTTAGCCTCGGGATTAGTTGGTGTTGTGGATGAAGGCGTGATTTTAAGAAGTCCCGCTCCGGGCTTACAAATACCGGTGATGTTGGTCTTGTTCGATGTCCTCTCAGTCATCAGTGTAGCGATATGTCGAGCATGGCTGTCACCGACCACTGATACATTGAAGAATGGATTGTTTACCTCAGAATTATTTTTGTCTGTAGTTTTTGAAGCTGTTTTTTGTTTGGGATATTTGGGTATGAAAGTGGCTTGGTTGTGTTTTTTATTTTGTTTTGTTTTTGACTTTCTATGATTGGAGACTGTTTGAAATTCTGTTTCTTCGGGATTAAGGTTGTGGAGAATATCGAAACTATTGTGTAAAGGGAGTGAAGTTGTGACTGAAGTGGCGTGTTTGGGAGGAATGTGAGTTGTGTCAGGGTGTACGTTTCGCAATTCTCTTATAACTTTTAGTTGGCTTTCACTTTTATTTTTAAACATTTTTATTTCTCTGTCACGAATATGAACTTCCTCTAGCAGACGTTCCGATAAGCACTTAAAGTTGTCTTTTGGGTATTTTCTATGGTACTCCAATAAGTTAGCATATTCTGTTTTATTTGAGTATCTTAGCTCTTCAAGTTTTTGGTATTGTTTAGTAAGGTCTTCTTCCATTTCCGCGATTTGATTATTTTTTGATTTTATATCTACTTCAAAACCTCTTATCGTACTTATCATGTTTTTAGTTTCTTCGTTCAATTGTCATATTTTGTCTGTAAACTATAGTTTTTGTCTTCAAGTTGTGTTATTCTGGCTTGTAATTCATTTGCCTTCAGTAACAGACAACCATTATTAGCCAAAGTTAGTTTGTCATTATTTTCTACGCGCTGGTCATCCCCCACGTCGGGTAAAAGGTGGCATTGCACCACGCAATCGTTCGTAATGAGCATGTCCCTTTCACCTTTAAATTGGGTCGATTTGTCATTAGAAGCGTAGACTTTGGTAGCAAGTCCATTTGTCAGGGGTATCACTGAAGGCGACGGTAAAAATACTTTATCCGTGTATTCAAGAAGTCTTGTATCCGTCTCTATCGAATGGTTCAAGATAGCCTGCCTGCTTAGTTGGAGCTCTGATAATTGCTTCTTAAGATAATTGTTTTCGGCCTCTAGTTCCAAGTTCGTAGGATGGGTACACTGTGCCCGTTGCATTGCTGGCGTTGTATTGGCAGCTCGTTCGGGAGTAGCACTAGCAGGTATAGGGGTAGTTGGCGTAGCAACCACTGGTTTCGGAATACTAGTACGGGAGCTTTGGTTGCGCTGGGGAGATAGCGTTGGAGTCATAGCCCTCATTGTAACTGGGTATAACAGCGGTATTGGCCCAGCCACCCTCCTATACACACCACAGGGATATTGACCCACCCACTTGTCCGTACGCTAACAGTAGTAATGGCCCACCCACCCACCCATACACGAACAGTGGTATTGGCCCAGCCACCCTCCCATACACGAACAGCGGTATTGGAAATACACGAACAGCGGTATTGGAAATACAGGAACAACGGTATTGGCCCACCCACCCGCCCATATACGAACAGCGGTATTGGCCACCCACCCTCCCATACACGAACAGCGGTATTGACTACATCCCCAAAACATTGGTCAAAAATCATATAATCACCTACTCAACCACCCGCCCATACACCTACAGTGGTATTGACCCACCCACCCTCCCATACACATAAAGTGGTATTGACCCACCCACCCACCCATACACGTACAGAGGTATTGACCCACCCACCCTCCCATATACATAAAGTGATATTGACCCAACCACCTACCTATACACATACAGAGGTATTGACCCACCCACCCATACACGTACAGAGATATTGACCCACCCACCCACCCATACAAATACAGTGGTATTGATTATTTTAAACTGTAACTTTATGGCTATTTTTTCTATTTAGTAATAGTGATGTAAAGAACAGTGGACAATTTTAAGCAAGTCTATCAAACACTATTTTAATCATTAATTTTTTGTAAAAAACACAAAAGAGAGAAAGCCACTGAAAGAAGTGGAAATCAAAAATATCCTTCATTGTGAACTCTTTAGAGTATAACACATTGCATACAATCTCCACAACACTTTGTCCCAAAGTAAGCTGGATTACAGCACTGCGCTACTAATACCGACAATACTAATAATAATAATAACTTCGACCTGGGTAGTATAACAGCGGTATTGGCCCAGCCACCCTCCTATACACGCCACAGGGATATTGACCCACCCACTTGTCCGTACGCTAACAGTAGTAATGGCCCACCCACCCACCCATACACGAACAGTTGTATTGGCCCAGCCACCCTCCCATACACGAACAGTGGTATTGGCCCAGCCACCTTCCCATACACGAACAGTGGTATTGGCCCACCCACCCGCCCATACACGAACAGCGGTATTGGAAATACACGAGCAGCGGTATTGGAAATACACGAACAGCGGTATTGGCCCACCCACCCGCCTATATACGAACAGCGGTATTGGCCACCCACCCTCCCATACACGAACAGCGGTATTGACTACATCCCCAAAACATTGGTCAAAAATCATATAATCACCTACTCACCCACCCGCCCATACACCTACAGTGGTATTGACCCACCCACCCTCCCATACACATAAAGTGGTATTGACCCACCCACCCACCCTTACACGTACAGAGGTATTGACCCACCCACCCTCCCATACACATAAAGTGGTATTGACCCAACCACCCAACTGTACACATACAGAGGTATTGACCCACCCACCCATACACGTACAGAGATATTGACCCACCCACCCTCCCATACACGTATAGTTGTATTGATAGGTGTATGGTTGGTCAACCCACCCAACCCATCTATGAATAACTTTTTTTAAGGTAACATGTAAGTATCCTCAAGGTAAACGGATACTTTGAATACGGTGAATTTTTAAATATAAGGAATTAAAAATAAGATTTTTGTAATAAAGATACTTTAAGTAGGCCTACATGTACATACAAGAAATCAAAATAATGAACTCACTCGCTCACCCATACACGTATAGTGGTATAGACCCTATCCGCCAACCCATACACGTACGGTGGAATTAACCCAACCGCCAACCTATACACGTACGGTGGCATAAATCCACCGGCCCACCCATACACGTACGGTAGCATTAACTCACCCACCCACCCATACACGTACGGTGGCACCTCCCACCCATACACCCAGTTACGTGTATGGGTGGGCAGGTGGGTCAATACAACTGTATATGTATAGGTGGGCGCGTGGGTCAATACCACTGTACGTGTATGGGTGGGTGGGTGGGTTAACTTAACATACCATACATTCATATAAGAATAATGAGATTGTGGGTCAATGAGATTGAATATTGTGTCATCCAGAGTGGCCTCCATCCTGGGAACCGGTGATGCGGAAGTAATGGATGGGTCGCTGATCACCTGCCCTGCTTGTTTACAACCTTTGGGGCACAATGGCTTACGCATGAACGCCCTTACCTCAATGGACTTCTAGATTGTTCTCGGTTGACGAGCCAGCTCTGTCACGGAACTTCGGGCGCAGGGGAATTCAAGAAGCTTCTAGATGGAGACCTGCAGGTGATATATACGGCCCGGATACCAGCGCGAGTCAGTCAGTCAGTGAGTCTAGAGCCTACAGCCCGGGTGTTAACAGCGACAGTGAGCGAGTTCTACAGTGCGAGTGAAGTTTCCGAGTATAGTGAAGTGGTCTACGGAGAAGTTACCGGTGAGTGGTTCGTTGTGGGGATCAACGAAGGAGCAGTGCGGTACTTGTGGACGACTTCTGAAGGGACACTGAAGAAACTGTGAGTGAACTGTTAGCATTGGACTGTAGGTAGTAGGGAATCTAGTAAAGTCACTTCGTAGTCCGTAATTGTAAATAATAGTAGGAAATCTAGTAGAGTCACTTTATAGTTAGTAATTGTAAATAATAGTAGATAATCTAGGAAAGCCACTTATTAGAGCTAGGAATTGTAATTAAAAGAAGGGAATTTAGTAAAGTCACTTTTCAATTAGTAGTTGTAATTGATTGCCATTTATTGATGCCATCTAAGATTGTAAATATAAATTAGTTTAACTGTAACAGTAGGCCTAATAGTAAATTGTACTTTTCAATAGTTAAAGTTAAGGAAATAATTCATTTAATTATAATAAGTTAATTTTATATATTCAATAAATTTAGTAATTGTTTAGTATATCGTGTTGCTTATTTGTAAAACCCACATAGCGATTAATTATTTATAAATTAGGACATAAAAAAACGTCACACTGGTGTCAGAAGTGGGTTAGATTTGTTGAGCAACACGTTTAATATTTTTTATTTATTGATAGTTATTGTTAAGCTGTTTATTGAATTCATTTACTGTAATTCTATATTGTTCAGACGTAGTTTTGCAAAAGACGATGGGATCTAGTGGGGTTAAGTTAGTAGACTTAAAAGTGGCTGATTTAAAGCGGGAGTTAGAAGAAAGGGACTTAGATCATACTGGAACAAAATCAGTTTTAGTAAGTAGACTTAAGCAGGCAATGCTAGAAGCAGGGGATGATCCAGAAACATTCCTTTTTGAAACTGAAGCTAGTTCACTTAAGTCTATGATTACCAGAAATGTCGAGAAATTACAAAGTGACTTAAAAGGAAATGTCGAGAAATTACAAAATGACTTAAAAGGAAATGCAGAGGAATTACATAAATTACATAGTGACTTAAAAGAAGTGAAAGATGACTTAACCGAAAAACTAAATAGTAATTGTAAAACCTTGAAGGAAGAGTTAGCTACAGAATTTAATTATAAAATTTGCAAAGTTGAAGACGAATTTAAAAAACAATTAGATGACTGTTCGAAGCAATTAGGTGATAGGATTAGGGTTTTAGAAGAAATGGTTCAGGGGAGGAAGGAGTCAATAACCTGCAACGAACCACCTGGGATCTCAGGAAGTGGACAGCAACCGCCCAGCCTTAAACCTCGGCCCAGTGTGTGTCCACCCGTAAATAACGCAAGTTTGCCAACCTTCGACGGAAAGATGTCCTGGGAAGATTTTATTACTTTGTTTGAGACTGCCACTGCTGTCTACAATTGGCCATCATCAGCGAAGGCGTCCATGTTGTGCCTTTCACTTCGTGGATAAGCTCTGAGCGTACTGCAAACCGTTCCACCTGCTGAGCGACAGAATTACGAAGAATTGATTAGATGGTTGGAAATGCGGTTCGGACATAAACACATGGAACTGGTCCACAGATCTCAGCTCAGGAGTCGTCACCAGAAGTCTAATGAGAGTCTTCAAGAATTCGAAGCTGACATCGCACGATTAGTGAGGGGTGCCTATCCCACAGTGGATGAAGCTGTCTACGAGAGCCTATCCATTGAAAGGTTCCTCGATGGGCTGCGGGATGCTGAGACGCAGCAGGCTGTAAAGTTTGCCCGGCCTAACACTTTAAACGAGGCCCTGACGCAAGCCTTAGAGTTTGAGGCCGTAAAGCAATCCGTTCGGGGCCAGGCACGTCTGCGAGGAGTCTACGCAGAGGAAGAAGAACCTATGAAGATAGAAGACATCGTAAGAAAAGTGCTTGATGCCCTGAGGGACCAGAAGAAGGAGATTCGCTGTTGGGGTTGTGGAGAGTTAGGCCATCCCCGAAGTAAGTGCCCGAGTAAAGCCTCTCGGGGGCAGAGGCAGGAAAACTAAAAAGGGTTGATGGGAAGGGGCAACTGTCAACCCAGCAACTTGAGGCTCCAGCTAAGAGCATCATCGTAGCATCTTTGTCAGGTCAGACCAACAGCCTTTACATAGACGGATTGGTAAACGGGGAGCCCAGAAGCCTTTTGCTGGACACTGGTGCAACGATGACGATATTGAATGAAGCTATTTGTCCTTCCTCTATGAAAATAACTCCGACGACCTGGACAGTGAAGACTGCGACTGGGGACTTTGCCAGCGTCCGCGGGGAGACAGTTGCCAACTTCTGCATCGGGGGTGCATGTCTTGAGCATCGCGCTCTTGTAGCTGACATTGAGGAGGACGTCATACTCGGCATGGATATGATAACGAAACTTGGCTTACAGTTAGACCTCAGGAAAGGAGTGACGACCATTGGGGGAGAGGAAGTTGCTCTTCAGCGCAGGAAGAATTTATCTTCTTGGGTGCGCTTGTTGAAGGACGCCACTCTGCCAACTCGAACTCAGAAGATCGTCAGAGCAGAAATGGACAAGACTATTCCGGAAGGCCAGAACTTAATTTTGGACCCAGTTATAAATGAGGAGGAACTTGGACATGGGATACTTGTAGCGAAAACACTGTTCAAATCTTCTAAGGAAGTTCCAGTCCGCATAATGAATTTGAATGACCATCCTGTTGCATTGAAACAAGGTAGGCTCCTAGGTAACTGTTCTCCGGTTTCTTCTGTTTCACGAGCTGATAGGAATATCTCTTCAGACCATAAAAACCTTCCAGAAGACATAGCGGAGTTTGTAAGAGATGCATGCAGGGGAATGGCATTGGATCAAACGAAGCAAGTCGCTAGGTTAATAACAGAGTATCAAGATGTGTTTGAAACTGCTACGGGGCCAAAAGGTAGGACAACTGTGGTCCAACATAAAATTGATGTTGGGGACGCTAGACCAATCTGTCAAATACCTAGGAGACTACCCTGGGCGAAGAGAGAAGAGGCAGAGCGAAAAATAAAAGAAATGGAGCAAGATGGAGTGATTGAGCCCTCCAGCAGCCCATGGACTTCGCCGGTAGTACTAGTAAAGAAGAAAGATGGGACTTCCAGGTTCTGCGTGGATTACCGTCTACTGAACAATGTTACGAAGAAAGACAGTTATCCCTTGCCCCGGATTGACGACACTCTGGATGCTCTCGGAGGCTGTAAGTTCTTCTCGACCCTGGACTTGAAGAGCGGGTACTGGCAGGTGGAGATAGCTCCGGAAGACAAAGAGAAAACAGCGTTTTCCATAGGGAATGGAAACGGACTTTGGCAGTTCACGGTGATGCCCTTTGGACTCTGCAATGCTCCAGCTACCTTCGAGAGACTCATGGAAAATGTGCTACGAGGACTGACTTGGGGAAACTTGTCTAGTGTATCTGGACGACATCATAGTCATAGGGAAGACGTTTAACGACCATCTTCAGAATCTGGAGAAAGTTTTTAAGAGGCTTCGTTCTTCCAACCTGAAATTAAACCCAAAAAATGTAATCTTTTCAAGAATAAGGTTAATTATCTTGGACACGTAGTGTCATCCGAAGGAGTGACTGTGGACCCGGAGAAGATTAGCACCGTGAAGGAGTGGCCTGTCCCACGTAACAAACATGAGGTGAGGAGTTTTCTTGGACTGTGCACCTACTACCACCGCTTCGTGAAGGGCTATGCTGATATTGCTAAGCCACTGACCAAGCTCACCGAAGAACAGCGTAAGTTTGAGTGGACTCCGGAGGCTAGTGAGGCTTTTGAGACGCTTAAAACTTCTCTTTGCAGCGCTCCAATCTTAGGGTTCCCACGGTTTGGAGAGAAGTTCATTGTGGACACGGACGCCAGCGATGTGGGTATAGGGGCAGTTCTCTCCCAAGTTCAGGACGACCACGAAGCTGTAATAGCTTACTTCAGCAGAACGCTATCCAAAGCAGAAAAGAATTATTGCATCACCAGAAGAGAGCTACTTGCAGCCGTGAAGTCATTAGAGCATTTTCACAAGTACCTCTATGGACAGCCTTTCCATTTAAGGACCGACCATTTTGCTCTGACTTGGCTAATGAACTTCAAGAACCTGGAGGGACAGACAGCTCGATGGGTGCAGTGTCTTCAAGAATACAACTTCACCTCTGAACACCGACGAGGGAGAAACCATTCCAATGCCAACGCCCTGTCTCGACGACCTTGCCCAGAGGGTTGTAAGCACTCTTCCAAGGTAGAAGAAAGGAATCCGTCCGTGGAAGTGCGTTGTGTCTCTTTGGAGCCAGCTAGTGGATGGGAGCCGAAGGAACTCCGGAAAGAACAACTTGAGGATAGCGAGGTTGGACCACTGCTGCGGGAGAAGGAATCGGGCGCTCGTCCTAGCTGGGAGGACATTGCAGCTAGGAACCATGTGTATAAGAGCTACTGGGCACAGTGGGACTCAATGAAGGTTAAGAACGGAGTGCTTATAAGAATCTGGGAGGCCCCTAATGGTAGGAAGCGGATTGAACAGATTGTGCTCCCCAGAAGTAAAAGAAAGGAATGCTGGAGGAGATCCACAATGGAGCATCTGGCGGGCACTTAGGTGTCAACAGAACGGTAGACAAGCTACGTCAGTGGTTCTACTGGTTGAACTTGAGGGCTGATGTACAGAAGTGGTGCCGCCAATGTGATGTCTGTACTGGAAGCCGAGGGCCACAAACGAGAAGTCGGGGCAGAATGCAACAGTACAACGTTGGGACACCCTTCGAGAGGATCGCCATCGACATCGCCGGTCCATTTCCCATATCAGATGCAGGAAATAAATATCTCCTGGTGGCCATGGACTACTTTACGAAATGGCCAGAAGTATACGCCATACCAAATCAAGAAGCCGCAACAGAGGCTGGGTGCTTGGTGAACGAATTCATCTGTCGGTATGGAGTGCCACGTGAGCTGCACAGCGACCAAGGGACGAACTTCGGATCCGTGTTGATGAAGGAGGTGCTTCAGCGTCTCGGAGTGCACAAGACACGGACAACTGCGCTTCATCCGCAATCTGATGGGATGGTCGAGAGATACGTACATAAAGACACTCGTTGGACACTTCAGGAAAGTTGTGTCCACCAATCAGCGGGATTGGGATCGGAAGGTGCCCATTTTCCTCCTGGCGTACAGATCTTCGGTCCACGATACTACGGGTATCACCCCAGCGAGGATGATCTTCGGAAGGGAGCTGCGGCTGCCTAGTGACCTCATGTTCGGCCTGCCACCTGACGCAAAGCAGCCCGCGACGGACTACGCCTGCGAGCTCGTCGACCACCTACACGACACTCACGAGTTCGCTCGTCAGCACCTAAAAATGGCCAGTGACAAAATGACAGCTCGCTACGACCGGCAAGCCAATTCGACTGGATTCCAGGTGAACGACCTGGTGCGTTTCTACAGTCCCCTCCGGAAGAAGGGGAGATGCCCGAAATTTCAACAGGATTGGCAAGGACCTTATCGGGTAGTGACACGAATCAACGATGTGGTCTACAGGAATCAAAGACACCCAAGAGGCAAGATGCTTGTGGTCCACCTTGATCGCCTAGCACCGTACCATGGAGCGGAAGCTGATCGGGACGATCAGCCTTAAGGAGGGGGCAGTGTGACATCCAGAGTGGCCTCCATCCTGGGAACCGGTGATGCGGAAGTAATGGATGGGTCGCTGACCACCTGCCCTGCTTGTTTACAACCTTTGGGGCACAATGGCTTACGCATGAACGCCCTTACCTCAATGGACTTCTAGATTGTTCTCGGTTGACGAGCCAGCTCTGTCACGGAACTTCGGGCGCAGGGGAATTCAAGAAGCTTCTAGATGGAGACCTGCAGGTGATATATACGGCCCGGATACCAGCGCGAGTCAGTCAGTCAGTGAGTCTAGAGCCTACAGCCCGGGTGTTAACAGCGACAGTGAGCGAGTTCTACAGTGCGAGTGAAGTGTCCGAGTATAGTGAAGTGGTCTACGGAGAAGTTACCGGTGAGTGGTTCGTTGTGGGGATCAACGAAGGAGCAGTGCGGTACTTGTGGACGACTTCTGAAGGGACACTGAAGAAACTGTGAGTGAACTGTTAGCATTGGACTGTAGGTAGTAGGGAATCTAGTAGTCACTTCGTAGTCCGTAATTGTAAATAATAGTAGGAAATCTAGTAGAGTCACTTTATAGTTAGTAATTGTAAATAATAGTAGAGAATCTAGGAAAGCCACTTTATAGGGCTAGGAATTGTAATTAAAAGAAGGGAATTTAGTAAAGTCACTTTTCAATTAGTAGTTGTAATTGATTGCAATTTATTGATGCCATCTAAGATTGTAAATATAAATTAGTTTAACTGTAACAGTAGGCCTAATAGTAAATTGTACTTTTCACAACAATTAAAGTTAAGGAAATAATCCATTTAATTATAATAAGTTAATTTTATATATTCAATAAATTTAGTAATCGTTTAGTATATCGTGTTGCTTATTTGTAAAACCCACATAGCGATTAATTATTTATAAATTAGGACATAAAAAAACGTCACAATATGAATAAATATGCCAAAATAGTCCCATAGTAAATACAATAATACAAGCAAACTTATATGTTTTTACATGTTGTTCAAACTGTTTAAAGACGCAAAACCAAAATTACAGATACATCTAAAAATCTTTTGCAATTTGACTGTAAATAATTTATTTTGGTTGGCTAATTACACTTTAACAAGATATGTGAAATAATGACTGGCTTCAATTGCCCATGTCGAATTAATTTAATACCACTTTTATATACCACTTTTATAATACAAATTTAATACCACTGTATGTATATGGGTGGGCGGGTGGGTGGGACAATACCACTGTACGTATATAGGTGGGTGGGTGGGTTAATACCACTGTATGGATACGGGTGAGCGGGTGGGTCAATACCACTGTACGTGTATGGGTGGGTGGGTGGGTCAATACCACTGTACGTGTATGGGTGGGTGGGTGAGTTAATACCACTGTACGTGTATGGGTGGGTCAATACCACTGTATGTATATGGGCGGGCGGGTGAGTCAATACCACTGTACGTGTATGGGTGGGTGGGTTAATACCACTGTATGTATATGGGTGGGTGGGTGGGTCAATACCACTGTACGTGTATGGGTAGGTGGGTGGGTCAATACCACTGACGTGTATGGGTGGGTGGGTGGGTCAATACCACTGTATGTGTATGTGTGGGTGGGTGGGTTAATACCACTATACATGTATGGGTGGGTGGGTGGGTCAATTACCATGTACGCATTTATTTCTTTTTAGTCCTAAATTTGCATTTTTCAACAAGCAGAAAGTTATAATAAACCATTTTCGATTTATGACTCGTTATGGGGCCTCTTGCTCCCTGACAGTTCCAGAGTCAAATATTATATTGTGTTTTTATTTTGAGAATTAAAACTATTGTGTGTTTTATCATGCTTTATTTAAGCAATCACAACTCAACTAATCTAAAACTTAGTTGCATTTATAAATTATGCAGAGAGGTGAGAATTAATAGAGCGGGTAACTTTGTGTTTTATATTTAATGCTTAGATATATGCCTTTACGTAAATATACGTACGTTTAATGCGTTTCATAGACCGGCTAATAAACACTGTAACAAACTAGAAACTATTTAATCTTTTATTTGAACTCTACAGCCCTTGTACGTATTTTCAATCAGTGACCAAAAAGGCATTTTGTATGAATATAGAGAAACTTAAGGAAATCAAGAAGCTAGATTTCTGACTCTACCTCTGGAATAGTAATGTGCTTTTTAACGAATAAAGTAATTCATAAAAAGTTATTCCGAGGAACAAAAATGAGATGTAACTATAATATTTGATACCACGTTTTATTAAGTCTTCAATACATTTTAGTAACAACCATTGCAGATAATTGTGGCCCATAAATATGAACGGTTACATACTCATAATTATTATATATTGCTAAAAAAAAGACGGATTTCACGTAGAACTGTTTATTTTTTCTCAGAATTATATAAAAAGATATATGTGATATAGACCCACCTGCCCACCCACACTCGTACAGTGATATAGACCCACTCACCAACCCATACACGTACAGTGGTATCGACCCACCCACCCGCCCATACACGTACAGTGATATAGACCCACCCACCAACCCATACACGTACAGTGATATATAGATTATATTATCCACAGTTATGTAACTTATCGATGGAGAGGTATGTGGTTCAAATTTTTGACTGAATTCCTCTAAATAAAGTTTTCCTCGTGAGAATTTCTCAAAACCAAACTTGATCAAAGTCTAAATTGAAACTTCACTGTGATACTTCATTACACATAAGTTGATAATCATTTAAGTTTACAATTGAATTGTTCCACACGAGTTCCATTAGAAAGTTTTCATAGTATAACGTTAGAATTCGAGATAAGAGACAAAACTCTAACCTAATTTTTTTTATTTCCGAAAAATTAATTAGAGGATCAGTAGACAAGTATGAGGGATTTGTTTAGTAAAATACTCGATGTATCATAAATCCTTGAAAATCGTATAAAATAATATTATATTCTTCAAATCTGTTGATTAAAATTTAGAATAGTTAATCGCCTTGCATAGTTTACAAAAGTTTGTATGTGTGGTAAAATAGAGTCCAAGTTGGGTTTAAGAATTTTGATTAACATCTAATACTAGTGAAACGATGTGTTAAATCAACAACCACTTTTACTTGATCTACCTCTGTGTTGGTGATAATGTGATCTATTATTGGTATTTAAATTCTTTTACTGTAGTCTTTTCGAGTTGAATCATGAGATGACCTCTTTCTACAATGATAAGTTACAAATAGTTTAGTAAAATTTAAACTCTTAAATATTTGTATACGTTTAGTAAATTATAGGAAGTACAATCGTTTGTCAAAATAGAACCTAATTTGTTATTAAGTTTACTTCATAATGTTACGTTTAAGGTTATTTTTGAGATTTAAAAAAAAACTGTGATAAAATACTTTTGCTGCTGTAAAGCAGTGTTGTACAGTATTAAACTAATGTGACAATTAAAATGTAAAAAACGGAAATCAAAAGTATTTATAGATTTAACTTTAATACAACACGATTTACTAATAATATTTGGTTAATTAAAGTAAAGTTAATTTATTAGATCTCCTGGCATAAGTTTAGACAGTCCTACAGCAAGTGCTGGAACTTCATGGAGGCTGTGTCTGCTAGATGCGTGACGATATTAGGACCAGAATATATTTAAATGCACTTTTGATTTGCCAAATCAAACTGTTACAACAAAGGCTTTTTATAAACGAGCAAATCTACGTACAATTGAGTAAAAATACTTTTTGCTATTTGTAGTACACATATAAATAGGTTAGCCAACTGTAACCATATCAACGGATTAAAGATTTGCTTTATTGTCTTATTTCAATTATTTATACCTGCAACCTGTCTGATAAAGTTCTTATCTGAATACGTGAATGTGTGGGAGTAAAGAATACATGATAGTGGCAAATCTAAGGTGTGTTTTTTTAGAATAATGTCATGTCACAAAGTAAAGTTTTCAATCAGCTTAAGTAAGTTAAATGTATCAGTAAAAACTGGTTCTGTTTTAAATTTGTAGCTTTACAGAAATACATCTATCTATCAGTTGATTAAAAAAAATTATAAATATGGAACATACATCATTTTCAAGTTTATGATCCCAGATTTGAGACGTTCTCCACTCTGGTTTTACAATGTTTAAAAAGCATAGATTACGAAATATTTTATGAAAGAATGCAATAAAAAATTGTAATCAAGAAAATTGGACGCAGGTGGCCAACATTAAATTTATTTTACCTTATAATCTCGGTGTCACGAAAGTGCGATGGAAAGCAAATAACTCACAGAGCAACAACAAACAGTTTGCTCTTTGACGTGACATCCTAGATCCACGAAGGGTTTCTTCATTGTTATCTGTATTCTTTGTTCTATAGTGTGTCTTAAATTAATAACAGGGTTAACAAGAAAAAAAATACCTCTATCATTATATATTTTCTGGAGAAAAAGAGTTAAACTAGTTATTTAATATAAAATTGTAACCAAACAATTATATTTGTTATTCCAGTGTTCTGTCCCTTACATGAAATAGGGTTGTGGGTGAAGTTTTATTATGACAGGTTTTGCATTAAAATATTTGTTTATTTATTCCAGTAAAATTAGTTTCAGGACATAGTGAATATATAGTGAAAGACCTTTTCCCAATATTGTGACTTCATATAATATAGCTCGATGCAACTTTAGAAAAGAATGTGTTATACAAGCACACTTCTTAAAGTAAAATTAAACTCAAAACAATCTGCTAAATGGGTCTTAAATGTTCAGTTCCCATTTGAGACATTTTTATCACTTCAATCTATAAACAATTTGTTATAGAGTGCTGGGGCGAATTATATAAACTACTTCCTATTTAAAATTTATTATTTGTAACTTTTGTAATGTTTAATTCCTCTAAATTGTTTAGGCACCCATGTTACACCACAAAGAAATTATTTCGACCATAGTTTTCCACAACGTTTACATATTATTTATACTTTAGTGCTTTGTATTATATCTTTTTTTAATCTTGCTAGGCAACAATTTAAATAGGCTCATTTTTCATGTTTCGTCCTCCAATATCAATTTATGACACTTTGCGCATACAAATTTATATCTTGCTGTATATGCTTATGACATTAAAATATTGGTTAAAATCGTAAAAAGAAGTAAAAAGAAAGTAGCATCTGGATTTGATATAAATAAATTTGAAAATTTTCAAGGATTCTATCCAGCAAGCGTGTATTATTCAAAATAATCAAAACCTACTTTTACGTAGCGTTTCGCAGAAAAAAGATATTTCTATATATATATATATATATATATATAATGATTTTTAAAATATAATCTATAAAGATAATCTAGAATAGTGACAGTCTCAAAAATGTGTTTGGCTCGTAAATAAACGTAATGTGACATTATAAATATATTTATATGTATAAAACACACTTATTTTAAAAGATACGCTTTTAAAGACTGGCGTTATCTTTTTGTATCGCATCAGTGCAACATAAATAGAACATTACCTAAATCCCATCTTGGCTTATAAAATCAATTTAAGACGTGCCCTTCATGTAAAGTCACGACCCATAACAATTTACAAGTTTTAATTTGTATGAAGCCAAACATATCGTAAATAACGAAAACATGTTAATTATATCATAATTAGTTTGTTAGTACCATTAATGTACGTTCAAACTTAAGTTATATTTTAACATTTATACAATTTCTAAGGGATTATAAGATAATTTGGTGGGCTTAACTAAATGAAAAAATAAAAACAATTTGAGGTCGGAGATAATGTTGACGTACAATGTGATGACCGTTGCGTTGCAGACACAGTGACGTGAATCGACAACTTACTTTATCTTTAATTTACTGTACATTACTTTAAATTAATGTACATAATGCATTATTGCAGTAATTTACATTAATTAATTTTCCATTTTCTTACAAAGAGAAGCTCCATTAAATCTCTAAATACACTATATATTTAGATTGAAAAACAATTAAAAACATTCAGTATTTTAGATAAAATAGTATTCACCCAATAAATATAAATTTGTAAATTATATTTTACGTCAGAAAAGACCATAAGTTAATGTATCTATTAAAATAAAAAAATATATTATGCAAATGAACAAGGAGTATAATAAATCAATTATAAAAACTATGATAAATAGTATGTTGGCCAGTAAAAAAGGAAAATTGAAAACGGTTTAAAAGAACTTAAAAAAAATTTAAATACGAACAGTTTGTAAAATCAGCAATATATATATTGTTGTATCCAGCAATGGATAGACATTCAATTGGAAAGGACTGAACTGTATAACGTTTTCAATGTTCAAAACCTTCACAAAAATGTTAAGTGCATCTGAGACACTATAAATTAACAAATAAAATTAGAATAAAGTACTTGTGAATATTGAGCCCTACCCATTCAAAATTCTTCATTCATATAGTAAAATGTACTAAAATATTTTATTTTTACTGTATTTAACTATTTAACACGTCATAAAAATGAGAGAGTTTAAAGTTGTGTGACTTGACATAGAAGATAATATTTACAGAATGTAATCGTGTAAGGGAAAGATACAAAAATATGCAGTCGAGGTGACACGTGCGTAATATCTCACGGGATTGTCGTACGAAGCGTACTGGGTGTATCCGCTAGTTTGTATATCCTATGTGACACAATAGATAAGACATTAAGTGTCTATAAAAGCCTTTTCTTTTAGTTTGCTACCACATCTATAACAGAGTTTGGTATTTAGTGTTATTCACCACATCTACAAGTTGTAGCCAACAATACAAAGTTAGAATGCTTCAAGCCATGACGGAACACAAGGGTCGAGAAAGTTTCGGTGTCCTTCGAACTTAAAAGCATCCTCACAAGTGTTTACAGGATGCTAAAATTAAATTTAGTTGGTCTACGAAAATGTTCTTCTACAAATAATTTTTTTAACCGTTAATTAACTGGTACCCCCTGGTCTGTTTCAATACTCCATAATTTCAATAGTTATACATTGACACTAACTAGTTTTTTCCACATATTCCTCTAGAGGATAGGCAATAAAATCACGGTGAAATAAAACAGAGTTCGTGATAAAAGCGTTTTGACAAGGAACCCCTGGGATGCCAATTTTGTGTAATTGAATTTCATCCTAATGAGCCTTTTGCGAAATGATGATATAATACATTAGCTAAATAATTATTATTTAAGTATTGTGGTGATTTATTTTCATAATTACTAAGGGATCATGATGTTAATTGTATTAATTACATTCTTGAAAATGTAAATGTTTCTTTTTACAAAGTGTAATATTTTGTTTAGTTATCAATAAAAATGTAAAGAAGGTATATGTTACTTGTTAATTTTTATAGACATAGTTGGCATTATGTAGAAAGTTTTCGATTTAGTTTTAAGGCATATAACTCTAATGTAATGATTTCATTTTGAATTTACTCTTTTACTATGTCATTTTTTGGGGATGGATTTGCTTTGTTTCTAATTTTAACATCATAGATTACTTTGAAAATCATTATTTTCAAGGACGAAGAAACGTATGTTTCATTATTTACCATAACAATTGTAAAAAAAATGTATAAAAAGTATTTAAGTACAAGTATGCGTTTCAGTTTAAATATTTGCAACGTTTTAAAATTTATTTTCGTCCAACCAACAGCAAGTTTTCATAGAATTCTTAGGTTTATTTATAATGCGTTTATAAATTTATACAAAGAGGTGTTTTTGGACACGTTTTGCGTGTTTCAGAAACAAGGCTTCTAGTTGACGGTTAATTACGTCAAAGAGTGTATAAAGAAACATTTGGCCCTTTCTAGAATATTATTTTTTTAATAATCCAATATCCTTTTTAAACCTGTTAACATAGAAAGAAATTGTTGTGCATACAGTTTATATATTTATGGAATCCTGGAATAAAATTTAATTTTATAATAAAAGCTTCATCATGTCAGTATATTTTCGTTTTTAATTAACTTGGAAACAATGAAGCACAGTCCTCAGCAAATGGCTCTGTCTGGTTATTGGGGATCGGCGCTGAGGGCGCTGACGCTCCGCTGAAGTTCGTTTATGAACCTTTTACCTGAATAACGACTTTTACTTATTGAACTCAAGTTGATAGCTATTGATCCAAGTTCTACATTTAGTTAAGTTAAACATACAATGTAGCTTATTAATTTTAGTTTAAAAGTACCAATTAAAAAAAATATAGTAATCGAAAAGTTACTTTTAAATAACATTTTGCGTAACCAATTAAGTTACAAACTTTACTTAGTCTCTTAATATATACTTTATATGTTGAATTAGTTTTTTCATGTACAGTACTTCAAATGTCCACATAGGTTAATAACTTTGGTTAGTTTGAAATTATACGTAACTATTAATTTATATTTACGCAAAGTTATAAATACTTAAATTAATCGTTTTCGTTAACACCAAACGATTATTTTAGTTTTTACCCATCCTTTTATTTTATTTTCAAGAGGAGATCCAAAACAAATAATGAGGTTTTCTTTATTTATAAGAATGAGAATTTAAATAAATGAAGCTCAAACTTTTAATACACCATATTAAATCAATTGCGAGCCTATTATGGACTTAAATGATTATGGGAATTAGATTTTATGTATTTCCATTGTGTTTTCATGCTTTATTTTTTAAGTTAAATGTGTAAAAATGTGTTTTATTTTGTTTAAACTTTAATGAAAAATAATAAGTGTAGTTATTTTGAGGGTCTTGTGTGTAATAGGTTTATAGGCTCTGCTACGTGATGATATTGTAAACAGCCTTAAAGATTACTTCAAATAAAGGTTTAGGCTCATACAAAACATCTTAAAAAATACAAAATATTCTACTTGATTTTGGTTCAGAGTCATTCTTAAGGTCAAATTATGTTTCTAATTGCGTAAAATTCATTAATAACTAAACGTAGACTTCAAACAAACCAATATGTATATGAGTTCACAGAGAATAAAGAAACATAGGTCGCATTTAATAACGTGCTAAATGTGTGTCGAGTAGCTAATTATGAAATATAAGGAAATAAATCAGTTTATGAAAGAACATTTTATAAAAAAAATGATTTTTTGACTTATGTAGTAAGAAACATGTTACTATTAAAAATTATATTAATGATATAGATCAAATTATATATATTTTTTTTAACCTTAATTAATAATTTAAGTCCAGATTTAGGATCTGGAAGTAAAAAAAAAAAAAAATCATTTATAAAACCCAATCTATATAGCTGAAACAAAAGTACAGTATACCATCTATGATTTTACTATCAATGTATAGTAAAATCAATGATACTATTTAATTTGTCATAAAGATAGTTATTTTATGTTATTTTTATAAAAGAATTGTCTGAACTATAACAAAATTCAGGAGAATAAATGTTTTCAAAGAAGAATGTATTTGAATGTTTCCCCAGAAGAGTTGACGTAGCTCTTAAATCCAGTAAGTGTTACAGATCCTCGTGCAAACTTAAAATAACATTAAAACAATTTAAAATGTATTTATTGCTAAGATCAGCGTCATAATGTATTATCTTCCTGGAAACAATATCCAACCCTAAATATGGCTCAAACAAAGGTAGGTGAACATTTTGGTCTTTGGTTACAGAATAAAACATTACTTTTTAAGACTTCCCGGAAACCGCAACTAAAGACCTTTGTGCTATCGTGTATTCTCTTCAAAGACTTTACACTCTTTTGTTTTAATTTGAAATGTAGCTTCTAATTTGTTCTATGAAGGTTTTTTTGTTATTTGGACAACTAAAACTACCATTCTTTTAATTTTTTTTATTTTGAAACATAGGGTAGCAGATTTATTTGTAATTTTTATTTTATTGTGAATTTTAAACCATAAATATTATGAAATATATTTTTTGTAACTAAAAATTATTTCGTTGAAGATGTTAGTTTTTTGTATTTATGTATTAGCTGTAAATTAGCTGTTTAATGGTTCAACAATTCAATGTTAGTTTTTTTCAACATTTGCTGTTTTTTCAACATCACACTACACGTAAAAATTATTTCAATTTTTTAGAGGTCATATAATAAAATAAACTCGAATACTGTAAAACTCTTGGATGATGAACAAAATCAAGTAACTTGTATCAAAATAACTGAATGGCCTTTGTTAAAAGGTGGAGGTGGGAATATTTTTATACAACCTATACAAACCTATAGATTTAAATAAATCTATATAAAATTTTAAAATATAATTATCAAATAAGCTAAAATATGTATGTTTACTAAATATACAATTTTCGAGATCCTCAGATCAAGGGATCAAGGGACAAAAGAAAGAATCACCCCTTTAGTGACAAGAAATAGTTATACCAACTCTCATTTAAAACTGTGTTGTGGATTTTGGTGTGTAGGAATTGTTTTAATTCAGAAGGTGTCAACCATGACATACATATCCATGTTTGTATTAGTATGGGAGTAAACAATGGGAGTAAAATAAATAACACTTATAATTAGTTTCCTTTTATTAGTCCCTACTCTGATGTCGAAGGCCGATTTGGTCAAACGGAATATTATACTGAAGTTTCTTATGTATTTGGATCTGAAAGGTACTCTAATTATAGGGAAATTAAAAATAAAGGAAATATTTTCCTATGTAAATAGACCATCTCGGCCTTAGGTCGAGGTTGAGAAGGAGTTGATATGTTTAGTGAGTGATGAATTAAATAATGAACCTCCAATTCGAAAACTACATGTTATTTTCTAAAAATGTACCATTCGTTAATTTTTAGTTTAATAACACTGAATTAATAAATAAGTACCAAATAATAATGATTTAGTTAATATTGTCTTAGTCTATTTTTATATAGTTTAAAGTTTATCCTCGGAACGTAAAAAAGGGATTTTAACTATCTGAAGAAATTTATCTATAGAATTAACTAAATCCCCTCCTACCCTTAGAGAGACAGTGGGCCGATTGGTTAGTGATCCCTTTTGGGCCCATCATGTGTAAAGCCCTTTGACTTCTGTAGGCAGTAAGCTTCTAAGTTTAATATTAGCACATATGAGAATAGTCAATTAATTGGTTTATTGTTAACTGTAAAACGACTTTTAGTACATTAAAAATTTAATATATATCCAAACTATATAGAAATATTGATATATAATTCATAATTTTTTAAAACTATTCAAAATTTAATTAGTCATTTGAGGGATATGACCGATAAACGTTGACACAATTAATTTTTTAGCATTGCATATATTAACACTAACATGAAAAAGATCGCTACATAAATAGATAAGACAGAAAAGACAAAGAATTACATACATAATACATCATAAAATCCAATCAACATAAAAAAATAACGTGAGTTTACATGACTGGTTACTTTACCTTCCAGACTTCCACGTAGAATGAATTGGATTGTCAGCTGATTGCATGCTTTATTCAAATGCTACCACTACCACCACACTCATTGTTCCACATATATTCCTCCGACTCGAGCAAATCAACAGGTAGTGCCAGGTTTATAAGGATTGAGATAAATAAGTGAGAGTATGCCATGATAGGCTCTGCAATCTTTATTCTTCATTGACCCACCCACCCACGTACACTGTACACGCACAGAAGTAATGACTCACCTGACCACCCATATCCGTACAGTGATATTTATTAATATAGAATATTATATATACAAGGTGTCCAGCTTCGACTGTCAAACCTTTTAGAGGAGTGTTTGTGAGGTTAATTCAAGCAAATAATGCTATATAACTTGTGTCTTTAACTCAATTTGTTATGCGTCTGAGTCTATGTGTTTTTTTAAAAACAATTGAATGTCTCCAACACCGTTTGACATACAATGCTAAATTTTGGTATGAAAATTGATCTTAGAAAAACTCATTTCTTAAAAATTGTGGCTGTCTAAAATGTTTAAGTCATATTTAAAAAAAACCAAGACATTTTACCAAAAATCTTTAAATCAAATATTTTTAGACTAAATTATGCCAAATTCAATGATATGCCAGTTTAAAAGATCGGGTGATACATAACAGAGGACATATATTTTTGTGGGTAAAAACACTGTCATCTGACTACTCTTTATACAAAAGAAAAATAAAGAAAAAAGAAAAAAAAACACGAATCGACAAGGGGCATTTATTTTGTTATATGAAATTATTTACTTGTATTGACACATTTTAAAACTTTTAATTCAATGATAGTTCAAAATAACGCTTGGCCAAAGTGTAAATATTCGGTGATTATCGTATGTAACTGTGAATGAATAGTGAATACATGCGGTTTTAATATGACAGACAAGAAATCATTATTTCTTACATATTATGAAGAGTTGAGCTGTTATAACTAGAATCTACGGTTTCCAGTGACAACCGCGTCAAGGTACTGTCTACAATATTTACAAGATGACCAGACGTTTGAGAGAGGTCTCAGAGAAACCACTGAGGATGCCACATCACAGTATGGGTGAAACGTCTGGTCATCTTGTAAATATTGTAGATAGTACCTTGACGCGGTTGTCACCGGAAACTGAAGATTCTAGTTATGACACCGGCCGCTTAAGCCTAAGTTCTAAAGTTGAGTTGTTAGTAATGTTTATTTTGGGATTGGGCCTCCATTTATAAAATAAGGTGTTAAGGCTTCATCCATATTTCCTTACGTGGTTTCCTTACGACCCACGTGTTCGTCGCCTACCAAACCTCTCATTGGTCACACTTACACTCATCAAAGTCGTGAGGGTTGTGTGCCTTTAGGAGGGTGTATAGGCTATATCTATCGTACACTACCATCCTCAACAATTGTATGTTGATGAGCGTAAGTACTAAAACAATTTAGTTAACGCACCGATTTGACTAACAGTAGTCATCATTTCAATATCGGGGCATAAAAGACTTATGCTTATCTATTAAATTTATATATTGATACATTGATTCAGGGTGGATAGATATTCAGTTTTTGGATAAATGGTGTAATTTAATTAGGAAAAACTCTCCATAAAAATGTATCATTACTCTGTACGTGTCCGAGAGTCAACTGTTTTTGACCGTCCATTATTCAGTACACTCTTAATCCTCACGTCATAGACTCGTTCTTCACTCTAGAGTTGTTTAACACGCATCACTGCTAACTCAAACATTTAGCACATGTAAAACATGACGACCACGAGTATCGCGTAACTAAGGGTAGTTTACATGTTTCATTATCATCATGTACATAGACAGATTCACCACGTGAACTGACTTTTACACCATTTCTGACAAAAGGAAAACTAATATAAAAGGTTTATATTGTAGGTAAATTCAGTAGTATGAAGGTGCAGGGGCTTATAAATTGTTATTATTGTTCATTGAGATGCTGATCGCTGAGATATGGGTGAATATGAGGGTTGCATGATAATGTAGTCATTGTTACTAACTAGTGTTAACGGTTCCTTGGAAAGTTTATATTCAGGGCAACTAAGGGACCAAATGATACTACGTATTATTGATATGGTTTTCATCTAATTAACAAGCATGATACTCCATACCCTGACTACCACCCAACACGGACACCGCAGATTTCTCTAGTAGTGCCCACGTCGATGGCAGCCATAGAGCGAACGCCAAGTCGGAATTAACCAGATCCCATATATAACCTATTACCTACAATATCCGCAAAACGTTGCCCCCAAGTAGCTGAGCTGCACCACTGCACTTCTAGTGCCGAAATTAATGTTTGGACATTTTCCTTAAAACACTAACGGTCCATCCCAACCACATAAAATAATCTTAATTTAATTTGATACACTTATGAAAGACAAATGTAAATGCATCAATATAATCTATTGTAAAAATGTAGAATATATTTTCACACAACCTGTCCCAACACGTTGAAGACAAAGAGGTATAAAATGGACAAACGTAAGCCTTAAACACTGGAAGTGACTTGACTTTGTGTCGGCTTGACTCACTTAGCCGTCATAATCACATCTGTTCCACAATTTGCTTTTGGCGAAGGAGTGACACATTTCTTACTTTGTCCTCTTCCGTCATGAATTGAGATGTTTATTATTGTTCGAGTCTCTCTCACACACTGTTATCTCGTATCTCAAAATATGAATGTGCTACTCTTAAAACGTGATGTGTCTGTCTACGTTATTTATCTGATGGATTAAATTTCGTCCTAAACAATATTCACCTGAAACAACAGGTTAGGGGTGTCTATAGGAAACTGAAAGAAACACAAGGTAAAAAGATACCAGTGCTCAATTTTAGATTTAAAAATAAAAATTGGAGCTACGCTTGATTGATAGTAATAGCTGAAAAAGAAATACAAACACTTCGAATATATCAAGAGTATTACTGTTTTGTAATTGTTATAAAATATTATTACGTGATTTATATATTTAAAAAAAAACATTATTATCTATCTATATTATATAATTTTTGGCAGCTATATTGGGAAAATCAGTATCAAAAAAACACATGGATACAAACATTCGTATGGCTTTTAGAGGGGAGAGATGCCCAGTTAAGACAGTTCCTCAAAAGCCTTATTCAGTGAGCCAAGTAGTGGTGTATCTGTTTTTTATGCGTGTATTGACTTAAGCATTTCAAATCTACCTCACATATCACACACAGACATACACTTGTTGCAAAATACAATTAAATTAAGAAATTGCGTTATTGATACAAAAAGAGTGTAGAAGAGATGAAGTTAGGCGTATTAAGTCTACCATTAACCAATTCTCTGTATTAGCATTTTTAATAAAAGAATATTTGTTTGGAGATATATTTTAGTACTGCCTAAATGGATAATATTTTGGAAAATTATGATAGTTACTGTCTACAAAATTACTCTAAGACAAACTCAAATCGTCGTATAAGCCTTTAAATAGTTCCCCTATGTATTATTGAACGTCCCAAAGCGTTTGAGGACAACACCCTCCCCCCCCCGGACTAAGGGTTTAGGGAGGATTAATTAAGCTTAAGGCACTGACTCCCTTAAGGCACTGACTCCCTTAAGGCACTGACACCCTTAAGGCACTGACTCCCTTAAGGCACTGACACCCTTAAACAAAAACTTATTTAGTTAGCTCCAGAATGTACGCAGCGACTGTTCAGTACACAGCGTCAATGGGTTACCTGTGTACGTATTTTGTATTTAGTTTTATTGATATTGATATAGTAATATTTGTAAATTTGTTGTTCAGTTAAAAATAAAAAAATACATCAAACGCACGGTTAAGTTTTTGAATGAAATATAGTAAAAGTGACTTAATATGCAAACATATTTTAACATTTTAATGGATGGATTATTATATTATCCATTCATCGTGAATATTAATTGAAATTCGTAGCCCACTTTAGGCTCTGTAACGTCATGTGTTATTGTATTGGTTCATCACAACCACAGAGAGAAATAAACAGATGTCGTTTTCTTATGGAAGCAGTGAACGCCTAAGTGAAAATTGTGTAGAAATTGTAAATAATGTACATCTTTACACATATTTAGTGATAATTACTACGTTTATCCTCGAGGATTTGGCAGGAATAAAGGAGGGACTGACAAGGTACTGGCCCTGCCATCGCATGATAAACTGGAGAAATAACTACTCGACACTTGTTAAGCACTATTTTATACCTTCTATATGTTACAACGTAACAAAGTACACCAACTTTGAAAGAAGTCACTCCAAGACAATGTAGAGCTTGAAGCAGCAAAAACATAATTAGCAAGACGAGTAAAATTAGCCCGACGTGCTTCTAAAGAACCCTGGAACGACTCTTTCTGTTGTTCAAATGGGTCGTTAGAAAGATGTTTGGCTTTCATCGACATTCCTGCTGCAAACGAATTATGTCTACTGTTGAAATACAGAACTTATATTTACATGAACTAAAACCTACGAGGCTAGAAATGTGTTTGAAACTTGTTTACTTTTCACCATTAAATTAGAAAAATGCTTCTTGACAATTATATCTTTTAATACAAAATATATTTTTCATTTTCCATCTAAATGATATAAAGAACCAAACAGTGGAATGACCATATCATATATTCTATTGTGTTTTTGTTTAGAAAAAATCTGTCCAAAATGTAATTTCTATTTTATTGAATCCTTCCAACAGCAAACGTAATAATACTACACCGCTTAATTTAACTCAAACTGATTACAATTTACTAAATAAAAACTGTTAAATGGGTGGTAATCATACAATTTGTTCACGAATTAAAAAGACACTTGAATAACTATTGTCGAAAGAAAATGTATCTATATTAAAATTGCGTGTTTACAAAAAGCATAAAAAGCACTCCAGTCTACAAACAGGGAAATCAAGATTTAGAAATGGTAAATGAGAATGGAAAATGTAATAAATATTTAAGTATTCATGAGATATTTACAAATTCTTTTACGTTCCTCAACATTCAAATTTAAATGCCATATTCTTTTGGGTTTTAACTTAGTTAGTTGGGTACTGATGAACCCCCCCCCATCCCTTATCTATAATAGAAATACTTTGACATATTTTGGTTCAGTGATTAAACAAGCTGAAGATTACTGTATGATAATTTTAATGAATGCATAGTAGTTTTATATATATTAAACATAACACATATTAAGAAGTGTTATATTTAGATCTAATTGTGATCAAATTATTGAAGGGTAAAGTGTACTAGAGCTGCCCAACAATGTTAGAAGCCATTACGTATATCATAAATGACGTGTGATTTGGATCATCAACTTAATTCTGTAGTTCCCTCTTAAATTTATTTACGTGCTTAGTCAATGCAAGGTCAAGGGGTGGGTGGGTGGGCCTACGTGTGGAACGTGTAAGAGAGTCCTTGAATATGAACATCGGATGGGTGGGTGGGCCCATCTAGACGTGTACATTACATGGGTGGGTAGTCCCATTTGGAGTACGTTGTGGAAGAGTCCACTATTGCATATATCAGTGCTTAGAGCCTTAACAATATAATTTAGTTATCAATTATAAACTAAATATGGTAGTGTCGTATAGTGATGGTTTGCGAATTTTTCCTAACACGAGTTTGTTCAATAAGGTAATAAGACTAAAAAACCACTACAAATTTATAGGTTACATATTTAGTTTTTAAATGTCGTGTACTGTAAGGATTGATACAGTACCTTATATACAATTTACGTATCATTGATAGTGTAACGGACTATTCCTTTAATGGTTCATAAAAGGTCACAGCTCTGAAGTCATATATCTTGTTTAAGCTGTACGCCGTCTATCTACCTTGACTCTCGCACCTTATCGACGACTCACGTTGTTTATATAACGGTGTTATGTACCAGGAACACGTCCCCAAGTACGGCAGTACTTATTGCTCTGTACTTCTTCCTTCAGTCATATTCCAGCAAGATGGCTTCCTCTACACACAAACTGCTCCTCCTGCTTCTGTCTATCAACGTAAGGCAGTTTTTAACTTTTTGTTAAGAATAATAAGGAAAATCTGTATCGTTTTGAAACATATTTTCAGAAAGTACTATAATGTTTTTAAGTAATATTTTCTATTCGTTAATAGATGCCTTTATAACAAACATCTTCTTTCAAGAAGCAATCTTAAGATGACAGAACGGTGATTTACCTTCATTGTACGTCCTTTTTAATATATTAATTTAACCCGAGTTTACATGACCTCTAAGTAAATTTTCTAACAAGATATCCAAATACTGACCGACCCGTTAAAACTTAATGTTTAATTGAGGTAAATCAATTGAGTGGTTAATGCTTCCTACGACATACTTAACTACTTTCTATTCGGAAATTGCCATTGAAAATGTTCGATATGGTTCACAACTAAAGGAATTTGACCCTACTTTTAATGAAAATCTCACTCATTACCATTGCACGTGTATGAGTGGGCGGGTGGGTCTATACCACTGGACGTGTATGGGTGGGGGGAATTCTAGGAGCCTCAGGGGCAACAATTAGATTTTTCCCAGGCTTGAGACCAGTGCCAATTGATTTCTCGTGGTCATAATGAACTATCTATATAATCTAAAATTTCATAATTTACCATTTAACCACTTTAAGTTTGCACTAGTTTCAAATAATGTGTGGGATGAATGAAAACTAATTTAGTTTCTTGGCTAGCATATAACTTATAGGTACAATTTAGTAGAAATACAATTTAGTACAGATGAATGGAAACAAAACAAAATACTACAACATTTATAAATACAATAGTGATCGATTTCGATAAACCACACCTACTAATCTCAGACCAGAGAGCACAAGGAAAATTATTTCTTTGTAAATTCCTTTGCTCTGAGGATGGTAAACGTGGTTTAAAAGTCGATCACTGTAATATCTGTAGATTTTTAAAATTATATTATAATCAATTTGTATTGTGTGTCGTTCATTTATGTTGTAAAAACTATTTATAATATAACAACGAAAGAAACAATTTTCAATTGAACCAACTACAAAATTACCAGAAATATAATTACCAAACAAATACATTCTGTACAGGCCGTTGAGAGTTAGCGATTGTTTCCCTCTGATCGTCCTCAGAGCAAACAGAAGTATCTTGATATAACCAAACATTTTTAATTAGTTGGTATTATCTCGTTTAAAATAAACTCCAGGAATTATCAATATCCCAATTTTGTATTTCATCCTCAGATCTATTGTTTTTTTAGGGAAAAGCGTTGTTCGAGTACTTTGAAAAAAATTTAAATATAATGTTATGACTTTTAAACTCATTTATTGGTTTAGGTAATTTGAATAATACATATAAATTTATTTACTTACATAACTACATTATTGGTGGTAATTATTTATCACATTTATATTTTTAGACGTATTTTTAACAAACAAAATCTATTAACAAACAAAAAGATAGAACAAATTTTGTTTTTCAACTGTGACAGGGTTAACTTTTAATTAGATTTTTATTACATTTTATTACATTTATTACATTACAATAGACTCATTGTTAAACTAAATTAATCTTATATTTAACTAAAAGTAAATGTGATTTTTGTACAAAATAGTAGATAAACAGTTAATATTTTTTCAGTACTTTTCAACCCTAACTAGATAGTTATATTTAGACAGTCATTAAAATTTTATGATTTGAAAAATAAATTTGGCATGTAATCCAGCCATCACTCTTACTTTGTATTCTAAAAATCGATGACTGCTCTTTTGTCTGACTAAAGTATCAATATATCGTAATAAAATTTTGAAGAGGTAAATATTCACAAAAAGCATGAATACTCTATGAAAAACGTTGCTCCTGATTAGTGATTAGGCTTTCAAATCATGAATCAACATTCGTTAAAATAATTGTTTTAAATTTAATTTAAATTGTATTTTATATCGACTTCATTTTAGTGATAATTATAATATTTAGTTCAATAATACAAATGTATACACATAGTATTTTTATCTTTCATGGTTTATTATATCAAGTAATAAATATTATTAATAAATAAAACCGTAACGAAGTATATAAAAATATATTTTTCTTGATTTTATCATACAATCTTATATAGTTTAGAACTAAAAGAAAGAGAAGAATCTCAGTCTACATGACACACATAAATTTCAGTTCCATGTTTCCATCTTCTTACATATGAAAAAAAACTGTTTATTGTTTTCTATCAGAAATAAAACAATTTGTTTTATGTTTTAAATTAAAAAATATCTCAATTAATGTACACAATTTTCTCTACTAGTAGACTTTGTATTTCATTTTAAAAGTTAATATTTTAAAAAAAGTTCACGAAAACTAATGAACACCATTATAAATATGTAAAAGAAAGATAAAATACAGTTTTTCATATCATTTAACTTAATCCTTATGTACAATTTAAGTAAGAATCAGCCAAAATTAAATTATGTAGTTTCGACAAAATGTACTCAGCACGTCTGTATAGACTGCAAAATTTACCATGTATTGTACTAATCATTAATATTTCTATCCATTTAATGAGAGAGTTTTTATTTTTTATTTTTAGAAAGAATTATTTCTAGTCGGTTTTTGGCAATATTCACCGGTTCTACATAGTAATATACGTTTAATAAAACTGTACTACATTTTATAGTTGAATTATTTTATAATGTAATGTTACTGTTGTAATGAGAACCATAAAGCAAACTATTTAGCTACTTTTAAATAAGAGCATATATTAGTGTAATCTCCCCATTATATTGATTATTTGAGATAAACTATATTGCTAAAATAAAATAAAATTTTGAGAAAGAAAAACGAAAACAAACGTTAAAATAAATAAACATTTTTACTTTTCAATATAATTGAGCCCTTTTAGTGTTAATATTTTAAGTTAAAAATGCAATGGTTTAATTACGTAAATGATAACAAGCCTTGTAGGTAAATTATTTTACTTTAAGACATATTTTAAAATTTAGCCCTATACTATTAAAAACTATTTATGCATATAGTTTTAACATTGTTTTTATCCAAGCGTTAAAAAACTATTTTACACTTTCCTGTTTAGATCAATGTAAGTATAAATTACTATTTTGAAAACTAAGGATACAGTAGTGAGAGTTTAGTTCGCAAATACATATTTAATACGTAATACAACTAGTAATTCTTTTACTTTACGTGAAGATTTTATAATGAATCGGTTTCTTAGCTGTTTCAGTATATGATTTACTCTTCTACTTAAACTATAGAGACATTTTAATATGTAGGCCTACTCTTTATTTATGAGCTTTCAGAATTTGATTTTTGAGGGCTATGGCACTGATTCAACATAAATATTCAACAGAAATGACATTGTTTTTTTTTTACATCACAGCTGTCCATTAGACAATGAAATATGTTAGTAAAAATCGTCACTGAATTCCCTTTATCTCTTCTCTAGATATAATTTAAATTTTAACAGTTACATAGTGTTTGATTCATTATCTTGTTATAAAATTGTTTTTAATATCCTATTGAAAATAAAATTTAATAAATATAAGATAAAACAATTTTTTTTAATTTTTAAAAAAGTTTGAAAATTTGTAACCTGTCTATACTTAATTTATTAAACGTCTCAACTTGACATGGGTGCACCTTATCGCATGTGTGTGTGGCTCTGACACGCAGTGTTGCTAAAAGTACTAAGTTATAGACATACGAAAGACAAAATAATTATGTGTTGACGTAAAAATAGAACTATAGAGGGATTTTAAATTTGTTCAAATAATAATACAATTGATTAGTATTTCAATAATGCGTCAAAAAAAACCAGTAAACAATAGGAAACAATAATATAGAGTTCACGATCATAACGGTTTTACATAAACTCTGATTTTCAACATAAAAAAAGTTGGTTATAAAACAGGTGCGTTCAAAAAGTGATCGAACAGTTGAAACGGTCCTGGCAACAATAAAAGACATAAAGACAATAAACCGTCACGCCATTGGATGAAGCGTTCTCAATCTCGTCTTAGTTCTAACATATGCTGTAAGAGCGCTCTGAAGTCAAGTTAGGACTTTTATGAAATAAAGTGTAGTGAACATTCCTAGCTTGCGAAGACTAAACAGCTTGCGAACCCTGCTTAACTTAGAACAGGGTAACATGTAGGCATTGGTGATTACTTTTACTAATTAGCATTGTTAATTTCACTTCACACAATTTCATTCAGTATAATTGAAAATACTTCCTTGACTTACAATATATACCAGCGTTGTTGAAAAAAAAAAACATTCCAAGTACAGTACAATTGTGTGTTTCAACAAATATGTATATTGTCATATTATGAATAGTTTTTTACTTACCTCTAACTCTTCTATAGTATTATTCCCCCCTCCCCCACCCCGATTATGTAAAATCGGGATAGTAGTACTTCTAAGACTAGGTGTTCACGTGACATAGAATAGTTTGTTATAAGATTCAGTAGTGTGATATTGGGTCACCAACCACTCCTCAGGCAACTGAGTTATCAATAACTATTTTCTGATAATTGGCTGATTTAAGTTAGTAACAAGGCTACACCTCATTAATCAGTTACATTATTAAAATTTATATTTTAACAATATTCTGAGATATCTTGACAATCAGCATATTTACAATAAATAAATTGAATATTCATATAATACGTGCTTGGAAAATAGCATTTGTTTGTTAAATTTACAAACTAAGAAACGTCACTTCATTGATTACTTGTTTGAAAAAAAGCTTTTGCATTCAGATTATTGAAATATTATTTTCTTAAACCTCGTACCAGCATAATGCAGTTTACCACCTTTAAACTGTGCTGGCAAACCGGCATAGTGTTGTTTACCACCCTTAAATAGGGCTAGCAAACCGGTGTATTGAGTTTACCACAATGTAAGTATGCTGCAAAACCGGCATAGTGTGGTTTACCACCCTTAAATTGTGCTGGCAAACCGGTATATTGCGGTTTACCGCACTCTAATTGTGCTGACAAACCAGCATAGTAAGATTTACCGCCCTAAACTTGTGCTGGTAAAACTAGCATAATGTGGTTTACCACCCTCAAACTGTGCTGGCAAACCGGTGTATTGTGGTTTGCCACACTTTAATTGTGCTGCAAAACCGGCAGAGTAAGGTTTACGTGCCTTAACTTGTAAATTGTCTCTTAAACCTCTTAACCGGATTAACGCTCTTAAATTGTGCCGGAAAACCGGCATAGTGCGGATTAACGCCCTTAAATTGTGCCGGAAAATCGGCATAATGCGGTTTACCACCCTTAAATTGTGCTGGCAAACTGGCATAGTGCGGTTTACCACCCTTAATTGTGCTGGCAAACTGGCATAGTGTGGTTTACCACCCTTATATTGGGTTGCCAAACCAACATAGTGCGGTTTACCACCCTTATATTATGTTGCCAAACCGACATAGTGCGGTTTACCACCCTTATATTGTGTTGCCAAACCGACATAGTGTGGTGTACCACCCTTATATTGTGTTGCCAAACCGACATAGTGTGGTGTACCACCCTTATATTGTGTTGCCAAACTGGCATAGTGCAGTTTACCATCCTTATATTGTGTTGCCAAACCGACATAGTGTGGTGTACCACCCTTATATTGTGTTGCCAAACTGGCATAGTGCGGTTTACCGCCCTTATATTATGTTGCCAAACTGACATAGTGTGGTGTACCTCCCTTATATTGTGTTGCCAAACTGGCATAGTGCGGTTTACCGCCCTTATATTGTGTTGCCAAACCAAAATAGTGTGGTTTACTACCCTTATATTGTGTTGCCAAGCTGACATAGTGTGGTGTACCACCCTTATATTGTGTTGCCAAACCAACATAGTGCGGTTTACTACCCTTATATTGTGTTGCCAAACCGACATAGTGCGGTTTACCACCCTTATAATGTGTTGCCAAACTGGCATAGTGCAGTTTACCATCCTTATATTGTGTTGCCAAACCGACATAGTGTGGTGTACCACCCTTATATTGTGTTGCCAAACCGACATAGTGTGGTGTACCACCCTTATATTGTGTTGCCAAACTGGCATAGTGCAGTTTACCATCCTTATATTGTGTTGCCAAACCGACATAGTGTGGTGTACCACCCTTATATTGTGTTGCCAAACTGGCATAGTGCGGTTTACCGCCCTTATATTGTGTTGCCAAACCAAAATAGTGTGGTTTACTACCCTTATATTGTGTTGCCAAGCTGACATAGTGTGGTGTACCACCCTTATATTGTGTTGCCAAACTGGCATAGTGCGGTTTACCGCCCTTATATTGTGTTGCCAAACTGAAATAGTGTGGTTTACTACCCTTATATTGTGTTGCCAAACTGACATAGTGTGGTTTACTACCCTTATATATTGTGTTGCCAAACCGACATAGTGTGGTTTACTACCCTTATATTGTGTTGCCAAACCGACATAGTGTGGTTTACTACCCTTATATTGTGTTGCCAAACCGACATAGTGTGGTTTACTACCCTTATATTGTGTTGCCAAACCGACATAGTGTGGTTTAATACCGTTATATTGTGTTGCCAAACCGACATAGTGTGGTTTACTACCCTTATATTGTGTTGCCAAACCGACATAGTGCGGTTTACTACCCTTATATTGTGTTGCCAAACAGACATAGTGTGGTTTACTACCCTTAAATGCATCTGCGGCGTTAATAACTTACTACAGTACGAGTTTTTACGCTACACAAATAATGCCAATGCTACTAGACGCTACATGAGTTACAGATTGCAGTCGTATACGACACACTTTTGTAAGGGTAACATATGATCGAATAAGAAGATGTAAAGTAAAGATGTAAATAAAACACCCAAGTGGAGTATCAAAATATTTCTTTTTATCTTCTAAATCACATTTTACCAAAACATTTTGAAAGAGACACTATTCAAGGGCTCTCCGCCCCTTCCCCCAAAGTAAAAAATATGCTCAAATACCTCAAATTGGGCAATGTTAAACTAATACACCTAAGTGAGATATCAAATTAAAGGCATTATTCTCTTAATAACTAATATACCATCAGATTTCAGAAAACTATGTTTATGGGTTCCACTGCCCCAAAAGCAAAGTTCAATGACGTTCTGGTTTACAATCCTGGCGAGCAGTAGCCCGATATTAAGAGTCCGCATTCCGAGATCCACAAATGGGATTGTAGCTGAGTGTTTTGGTGAGACTGCAGGCCAAAATTTGACGCGAGGCCGTAGGTAGAGTTCCACAAAGAGGCCTGTAGCAAGGCGTCTTGGTGAGGGCGTAGGCCAAGCTGTCCCACGAGGCCGCAATCCGATTTCTACAAAGTGGCTAAAACAGAGTTACCAAATGAGGCCGTAGCCTGAGCTTTCCTCACAAGTGCAGGGAGTGATGGGGTTGGTATGCGAAGCATGCAGTGGTTTCCCATAGTTCTTTGATATGACCTTAGTATATTAGCAAATAAAATGTTATCATTTTATTATAAAAATATGGGTGATGTAAATATAAAAATCATAGTATATGACATTTATGAATGTATATTTACACCTAAAAAATTACAACGAGATTATTTATTGAAAAATTAAAACTTTTGTTTAATTAGTTTAAAAATATTACCTATTCATGCATTATTATATTTGCATAAAAAGATGTATATAAGTCACTTGCAAGATACTAATTTTTTTCTCTGTCTTGTTGAAAGTTGACCATTCGTAAATTCCGATCCTATAGAATATTAACACACTAAAATAATTGTTCAGTAATAATTGTATTATTACAATTTATTGAAAACATTTTATTGATATTTTTAGCTTGTTTTCCAGTTTTAACTGTGTTAGTTTATGGAAAAACTATTTGACATTACAATCCGGTAGAATACAAGTAGCTAGGGGCTACCCCTTCTTCATGTCTACCCTGTACTCTATTCTCTTGTAGATATCGCGGCATTGACGAATTTGAAGTAATGTTTACTGAAGCGTATTGGTTGTTTTGATTATCTGCATACAGAACAGTTAATTAAGCCTGTGTGGAGTGTGACTTATTTATCATAAGCAGCATATCGCAATAAAATCTGTACTACATTTTATAAAAGCAAGGTCATTTTAACAACAATAACATTTTAAGCTACAAAATATCAACAATAGGCGGGAATGTAATTACTAATTTTAAGACATTTGATAAAAATTTAATTGAAACATTATTCAAGCCATGGAGTGAACATTTGAACAACGCTCCCACATAGTTGTGTCATATAATACTAGTTTTAATTGACCAAAACTGCAAAACAGATGTGGGTAAGAACGTTTTACAGAATTCAATTCCTGTTCATTATATTTGATTAAAAACTTGAAAAAGAGTTTCAAGCTATACAAACATTAAAGACACATTGCTTTTCAGTTGTCCAACTATTATTGCAGCCAACTAGTTCATCAACAAAAACTAGGAGGCTAACTAGTTTTTCAACTTATTTCCAACGATTTCCGATTAAGTTATTAAATTATAGTGTAATATAGTAAGTAGGTTTTATATATGAAACATTTTTCATAAATTGATGAATTGAGTAATATTTTTAATAAAGTACTCTCTATTAATGAAAAAGATAAATAAAAAAGATAACTAGTTTTAGAGTAACTAACTAGGCTTTTAGGTTATCTTTAGAGCATTAAAAAGGAAAATGGCATTCATCTACTATTTAAATAAATGCATGAGTGATTCTTGCCTTTATTGGTTGACATACGTTTAGTTATATTTAAATAGTACATTAATAAATAAACAATATATAAATGAAAAAAATTAAAGTAATATTATAGTTAAAATGGAAATTATAAATAATATTTCAAAATTCAAATTAAATTGCTACTGATAAAAGGGGTTATATTGTAAATACATTAATACTATTCCCGTCTGGTGCGTCTAGCACTGTAGTTTTAAAACTCTCTTTTTGTACTAAAATGTACTATCAATAGGAGCCCCTAGACAATGAACACATTTTTTACATAATATAAAAATAACTCCGTAATAAGCTTATTGTTATCTATTTAACTTATTACACATAAGTTAATTCAAAATGTTTTCCAGGCACTCTCAGAGAATGTCATGTGTTTTGACTCGGAGGACTCCCATGGGATCGACGTTAAAGAGGAAGAAGTAAAGAGTGGAATTGAGCAAGGACCTTCCCTCGACGTGAAGAAGAACCTAGAAATTCATGATGTCAGTCCGCTGTATCACAGCTACCCTTTGGTATTTTCAAAAGAAGACGATGAAGTAATAAAAGATACTAATGAGGAAAGTATCCCCTCACATGATTTTACAGAAAACAAAGAGCCACGTAATTTAGAAGTACCAATGTATAAAGGTACTGTGAATAATCCAGATAATGCTTCTCCATCGGAAGATGCCAAGGTTCCTATTGAGGACACACCTAATGGTGGGGAGTCATTTAAGGACAGTAACGTTGACCATGAACACTCAAAATCTGCCGAGTACAAAATACCTTTAGAAACATGGAAGTTTGAAACCGACGATAAACAAATTCCATACTATACAAAAGTCATACTTGACAAAATTCTTGAATCACTTAAGGAAAATGATAATACCTCAAAAGCCCTTGTAGACAAAGAGCCATCGCGTGAGGACGTTCTACGGGATCAAGATCATTCCATTTTAACGAAGGATGCAAGTAGCAGTGTTGATACAACAGTAGAAGAACAACACAAGGGAATAACCTCACACGATACCTCAGAAAAGGAAGATTATCTACCTTCTGGTGATGAAGTCATGTCTGAGGAAGGTGACACCTTAGAGTCTGTTACAGAGGAGGGTAGTGATCATGTGAAACGAGACACCTCTGATAGCCGCCCTTCTGTGACAGAAGACTTTGATTCACATGATGAGGACTCAACAAACAACAATAACAACCTAACATCTGAAGAAATGTCAAAAATGTATGAAGGACTAGACATTTTTCTTACATATTTGGCTAGTACTCAAAATATGTCAGAAAATATTAACAAACTCTCTGAATATGGTCTTTATGAAAAAGATGCCATGAATATTTCTTATGTAATGGATAACTCAACAAACAACAATAACAACCTAACATCTGAAGAAATGTCAAAAATGTATGAAGGACTAGACATTTTTCTTACATATTTGGCTAGTGCTCAAAATATGTCAGAAAATATTAACAAACTCTCTGAATATGGTCTTTATGAAAAAGATGCCATGAATAGTTCTTATGTAATGGTTAACTCAACAATGGCTTCTTAGATAACTTATGTAGCTCATTCCACAATCAAGGATTTTTCTGTTAGATTTGAGTTTGAGAGAAAGACAGAAAAGCCTGAAGAAAGCATCTATGAATAAAAAATACCACTTTATTACAGTATTAAAACTCACATTCTAAATATCACATAGTATAAGTTTATATGCTTGTGAAATAAAAATAAATATTTTCTCTTTTATTTGCGAATGTTATCTTCTTCTTCTATACATATAAAAGGCAAATACCACTGACTCACTCACTCAACGCTGTAACTAAAACAGTTCTAAGCCTACGAGGCTAATATTTTCTAGAGTCAAAGGTCTTATGTTGTAGATGTGCAATAAGAAGGGATTTTGAAAATTTCTTGGTAAATCGAAGATGGTAAGCTTTTTAGTGGCAACAATTTTAAACGCCACAAACAGCGTTTCTCTAATTGGACTGTAGTGGATAAATGAACGGTTTTACAGCAAAACTAACTACTGATTTGAGATGATCTACAACTTTGGCCCTACGACCTTTTGCTCTATCTCACCTACTTTATCCTTAGGTAGAGCTAGATTTTCAATTTGTGCGTGTAAATAAAATTGGTCAATTTACGGCCTCTAAGAGTAGACTAACAGATTTTTCTAGACTGTGAGACTTTGTTATCTTTGTTATACTGTTTTCAATGGGTCATAGGACACGGCGAAACATGGATACAAACACGATATTTCACTGTTTCAAAACAAAAATATTATATAAAAAATATTTGTTAAATTATATATTTTTAAAAATATATTATATAAATACATTATATATTCTTATATAATATATAACACCACACCTGAAAAGTGATATTATATTTTTTGAGATGGTCAAATTCCAACTTACTAATAAAAATAGTTCATAACAAAAATTTTAAAGAGATTAAATGCATATCAAAGGTGCTCCAGTAAACTCGTGAGAAGAACTGACATTTTAAAATTATTAACATTTGTATTTACTATCCTATTAATAAAGAATAACAGATTTTTTCACACTTATAAATCTCGAAATATTGGTCATATTTTTTGTGTACTTTTCTTAAATTCCTTACTATCTTTATTGTGTATATTGAGCAATTAATATGTACAAATACAAAATGTTAGGGCCAAAAGTATAAACGATAATGTCTTGTTTTAAGAAGAGACTTTCAATGGTGCCATGTTGTTAATCTAGGTTTAAAAAATACATAAATATAAATATTCAACTTAATATACTTAGTTATTAGAGGTGCTTGGATCGCTGTATCTTGGAAGACAGTACAAACATACATACCAAAATTAAGACAATGAACTGGTAAGAATAACAGAAAGTCAAACTACGTTAAAGTTTGTTTCTACTGTTCCTGGTTGCAAAAGTATTAGAAATCCTTGTCAAATGATTTCTTAAAATCGAATGACCTTTTTGCTAATATATAAGGATGCATCGAGAACAAACTTAGTTGAAAGGGTATAGCAGGGCCTTAACTTTCTCAGACAACTACTGTCCTTCCTGAAGCTCCACAAACTGTTACCTTCCTGCTGACGTAATAACTCAGTGAGTCTTATTTGTTATTTTATAACGTTATATCTCACTGTATTAGTTACCATTGTAGTCACTGTTACTGTATTAGTACGTACTGAGTATGAAACCGTTACAAAACAGACTAATATACTATAATACTTTACAATCCTTAGGAATAATTTTAGCTGCAAAAATTGCATATTTATATTAGAAAGATATGTCAGAACATGATGGTGGAAAAGATCATAAACTACAGAGCCAAAGTATTTGTTTACTATATAAAATATTGCTACACAGAAATATTTAGAGATTATCTTAGATACAACAGTCATTATTTATATTGGAAAGAAAATTATCATAGAGTGTTGATTAGTTCCCTATCAGAACATAATGGTAAACAAAATTATGAAATAAAGAGGCATGGTGTCTGTTTATGATATTTTATCTTTTGCAGAAGTATTTTTAGTATTAAAAAAAACATTTGTTTTGTTACAGTAGAAATATTTTGTAGAAAATGGTGATATTTCTGTTGGGCTTTGCACTCGCAAGGTAGTGGTTATCATCAAGTGGCAATAGTTTAAACAGATTAGTTTTATGTTTGTAACTTTTTCAATAAAACAAGTTTCTACTGTCATACACAGTGAACATTTTCCGTTGTGTTTATCATTAACAGTTTCTAATTGAAATTTTAAAAAGATATTTGCGGTTTTGAAAACAATTGAAAATATTACTATGTACAATATGCAAAAACAGGTGGGAGCAGGAAAAACAGGAATCTCTCGACCTCGGACCGACCCTACGGCAAGTGCTGGAACTACGAGTAGATTTTGAGCGCTACGACCAAATTAAGTGATGTCGTAACCATAGCAACACATTAAAACCTTGCATGTCAATTAAGTTTCAGTTCTTTATCTTTATAGCCTGCTTATTGAATAAGTGAATTCTTGTGTGAGTAAAACTACACGATTGTAGCAAAACTACTGTAGTGTCAATGTGTGGTAATCAATCCACGAGGAAACAATTAAGTCACGAGAAACTATAACCAACTAAGTTTAATACAGGTGGTCAAAATTAAGTTGTGTTTACTTTACAATCTCGGTGACATGAAAGTGCGCTGAAAGCAAGTAACTCACAAAGCAACAACAATTTGCTCTTTGACGTGACATCCTAGATCCACGAAAGGTTTTCTTCATTGTTGTCTGTTTTCTTCGCTCTATTGTGTTTGTTAGAGTAACAATTGAGTTAACAAGAAAAATATATCTCTGTTCTGATATATTTTTCTTTAAAGTAATAGTTTAAAAAATTTAAACTAGTTATTAAATATAAAATTAAATAAAACAATTATGTTTATAATTATAGTTGTCCCTCCCTTATATGAGATATAGAGTAGTTGAAGCAAGGCTTTGTGATAGTTTAATATTAAAATATTTGTTTATTTATTCCAATAAAAATAGCAATTATGTTTATAATTATAGTTGTCCCTCCCTTATATGAGATATAGAGTAGTTGAGGCAAGGCTTTGTGATAGTTTAACATTAAAATATTTGTTTATTTACTCCAGTAAAAATAGTTTGCGTTGGCAATAAAAGTAGTGTTAAATATCCAATTAAATTAGTTTGTAAATTAGTAATGATACATTTTCCGCACATTACGTGCTATTATTATTAAAAACGTATAAAATCATATAAATTTACGTAAACTCTCTCAAACTGATAAACTGATGAGTTTCGTATCTGTAAAATTCATAACAATGTCAAAGTATTTTGGTGCACAATACAGACTATTTACTTGTGTGCATTATTCAGTCAATGTGTCCACAAGTGAGAACTAGACGACGTGTTTCAAGTCAACGTACTCGTCTTCAGGTTATTTGTCTATATTAAGTTGAACTTGAAACTTATTTGATACAAAGTTAAAAGACGTAGAAACATATTCTCGAACGCACTTAAATTATTACAGTCTTTTGGTCGAGAAAATTATTTAAATCAACAGCATATTAGCCTGAAGTACATAATTCTAATGAATTACTACATTATTATTATTTACGAATACTACGCATACATTTGTTTGGTTATCTGATAATGTATTAATAATGTATTGGTTTGATAGACTATTTCGGAACTTTATAATAAATAATTGCACTGGTTGAACAACTCGTACACTGAACCCTTTGTAGTCGTATCCTCCCTTGTTCAGAATGTTCTATCCCCTAATAGGGGTTACCACATCAAACCTTATTCCACCATCCCTTGCCGACAATTATCAACATTTATTTTAGCTTCACCTTTTCCTACTACTTAGGTAAAGAAGATTTAAAATGACAGATTTGAATTACCAAAATAAATATTTATCCATACTAAAGGATCTTATTTTGTTAGAAAATACACATTGAAAAAAGTACGAAAATCAAATATTGCATATATTCAAAATAATTACTGCACAACCTCGTTCAATTTATGATTTGTTGTTCAACATTTTTTCAAAGTTGATCACACTAATAAAGACTGATAAGATACGTAAATATTTTATGATCATACGTTAAATATGTAATGCACGCACAAATATAACTAAATAAGTTCAATTTCTATAGCTTCTATATTTTATTAAAACACTTTTTCCTATATTTTGACTGTAGTATAAATGGTTGGGCAAATGTTAAAGAAATTAACTTAAATTTAGCTAAGTTATATAAAAAAATGTCAGAGCAAACTCGCTGCTGTAAAGATTAGGTTTGTCTTAAAACAACGTAATTAAGACGTTTTTTATTACCATTAATATAAGAAAAATGTATAAAAAAGCTATCAAAAATTACAAAGATCATATATGTCATAATTGCAACTAATTAGTACAATTTATATTTACAATATTTTTTAATATTTTATACCTCTTAATTGTTGAGAGAACCTAAACAATTATTTAGGCCGATTAAGATATTTTAGAGCTTTATATATATTTTTAAACCCTCATTGTTTTCAATATTGCCTTACGTAATATACACAGGCTGCTGATATTTTCTTATTCTATTCTCCAATATCACTTTATTATGTGATGCGTATCCAAAACTGTATCTTGCTAAATTCCATGTGTATCTCCTTATGGAAATATAGTAATATGAAGATTGCCAAGAGGTTTAAAATTCACGATAAGTATACGATGAACAGAAAAATATATCAAATATATAATAAATATTGAAAACCTTTATACGCGTCATTAGCCGATAAACAGAGCTGATTTATTTCATATTTAAATTCAATACGTTGAAGACACTTTCAGGTAATTTGAAATATCTTCCCATAACAAACAAAGGCTCATATTATTATACTTCTATAATCAGTTTTAATTATTATTTAATTTATAACTTTAATATGTATTCTGATAAGTATCTAGTAGATTACAAAATCTACGTGCTTGTCTACTGTCAGCTTTCTGTTAGAAGATGCCTTCTATATATGTAGGTGGTATTTTTTATAATTAATTTGTAGGTTCTTTTTATTCTCAAACTTCTTAGGAAGTTTATTGATAGGATTTATTTATAGGATAGGATTGATATCAAACACATCGCCTCAGAATGAACACGATCTCGCCGCCAGGCGATGTGTTTGATAAATCAAGTAATGAAAATCATTAAAGTATGTTAATTTGGTGTGAATGAAAATCTCAGTAACAATAACTAGATAACGTTTGCCTCTGAAACAGTTGAGTGGTAAGGACTGCTTATAAAAGGAAAGATACCTTGAGGGTAATATTAACACTTCAATAACTTTCAAGAACATAATTCCGCAATCTATTTGTACAAGGGCTCCATTAGCTGGTTCAGAGAACTTTGTAATTGTTGCCATTGTTAAAAGTACAGTACTTTGACGAGTTCCAAGTACTTCATCAGTGGTAAAAGGTTTAAATGTTTACATATATTTATTTTACATAATTTATCGTTGTTATATGTGAATTTGAGAAGCAAATATAAATGTGATTTTAGTAAACATTATTGATAGCTAACCTTTTCTGTACAACAGAAAGGTATTGCAGTCTATGTTAAAACTTATAATACATGTTTTACTTTTATTAAGAATGCATTATAAAATATTAGTTAAAATTTTGTACTTATGAATTTAAGTGGGAAAATGCATTACTCTGAATAACTGTTCTATATCATCCAACTTTGGTCCTGTTGATGGTCCAAGGTTTGGTGGAAGAGCCACCGATGGTCGTGTTCACGTAAGGGTAGGATGGGAGAGCCATCGATGGTCATGTTCACGTGGAGGTAGAGCGGAAGAGCCATAAATGGTCGTGTTGACGAGAAGGTTTGATGGAAGAGCCACCGATGGTCCTGTTCACGTAAGGTTAGAATGGGATAGCCATCGATGGTCATGTTCACGTGGAGGTAGAGCGGAAGAGCCATCAATGGTCGTGTTCACGTGAAGGTAGGGTGGAAGAGCCAATATTAGTCGTGTTCACGTGAGGGTAGGGTGGAAAAGTCATCGTTGGTTGTGTTCCTGTAAAGCTAGGGTGTTGAAAGCTATCGATGGTTGTTTTACGTGAAGGTAGGGTGGAAGAGCCAATATTAGTCGTGTTCACGTAATGGTAGGGTGGAAAAGTCATCGTTGGTTGTGTTCCTGTAAAGCTAGGGTGTTGAAAGCTATCGATGGTTGTTTTACGTGAAGGTAGGGTGGAAGAGCCATCGATGGTTGTATTCCTGTAAAGGTAGGGTGTTGAGAGCTATCGATGGTTGTGTTCACTTTAAGATATGGTGGGAGAGCCATCTGTGATCGTGTTGACGTGAAATTCGGGTGGGAGGGCTATGTTACCTTTAAGCTCCGACTTATTCATAAATACTTTATATGTTTGTTTAAAGTTACATTCCAAAAATATGTATTTAACTTTATACAGATTTCAACATGTTTACTTGAAAAAAAGAGAATGTTAGCCTGTTTGTTGTTAGCCTGCCGTATCGCATCAGTGCAATATAAGTAGATAGGTGTTTTCCTAAATTCAATCTTGGCTTCTAAAAACGATTTATAACGTGCCCGCCTTGTAAAGTTGTGACCCATCAAAAAGTGACAAGTTTTTGCATAAAAACATAGCCCAAAATAACGAAAGCAAGTAAATATCGTAAATAGTGTATTATATAATTACAATACCATTATTGTAAATTCAAACTTAAATATGTATATAACAAATATATAAGGTTTTTATGGGATTACAAGATAATTTCGTGGGCTTAGTTAAACGAAGGGACAATGTTCTTAAGCCAACAGAACATTAACTTTACAAATTGGAGATAAGCTTGGTCTGAGGAAAATTATTGTAAGGCAGATACATTGGTGTGAATTGTTGAAGTACTTTGACAAATAACTTTCCTAGAGTGAGAACTGTCATTCATATTTTAAACAAACTCTAATATACAGTATCATCATTTATCAACATTTTAAGTGCAGTAGAACTCCAACCATCCGAATCAATTGGGACCAGACCCTTTTCGGATAATCAGATATTCGAATAATTGGATATTTCTAAAAGTGTTTATTTTTTATAATTACTGTGTGTAATTAAATGTACGCATGTTGAAATAGTATAAAAAGAATATTTTAAATGAGAAAGGGCATTTATTACATAGTACATAGTTAATTATAATTTGGCAGCCAGGTCGGGCATCCGGTTGACAGAGAGAAGGACAATAACGTGTGTAGACCACACAATATCCCTATCATATTATGTTACCTAGCAAATATATGTTCTTTTAAGACGCTGTTACAGTGTACATTATTTATCGATACATATTATGTTTTATTGATTGGCATACACATGCAGTATGTATGATTTACCTTTTTAAGGATTAAACATAATTCTCTTTGTTGTTGTATGTTTTTATAATTATTTTTATTATTATATTTATTTTTTTTAGAACAAAATTAAAATCTCAAGATTGTAAGAGTTCTTTTATGACATTTTGGAAGCAATTCGGATAATCGGTGATTCAAATAGTTGGAGTTCTTATAATTGGGAGTTTCACTGTATTTAATCATTTATATGTATAATGAGAATGGTAATGCGTATTGCTTGGATGCCATTAGTTGTTTAAGGCAAGAACATTATTTAATAATTAAATTAAAATTATCGATCGTTCACTATTACTACCATTACTAATGTCTACCAACGTCTATTGTTGAATCGTTTACTGCAACCAAACAGTTCCCAGTGACGGTGTAATGTTGGCGAAACACAATACCTATATGGCAGAGATATTATTATATGCAGCAAATTAATGGATATTCTATAATAATACAAGGTCAAGTTATTTGTATAAATGATAAAATAAACTTCATTTTAAATATATATAAAAGGGGGAAGTATTTATTGTAAAACATTTGGATAAATTATGTGTATACAAATTTAATAAATCATTCGGATAGTTTTATATAATCTAAACATTTCGTGTAGTTTAACACTTGATAGATAAATAAAAAATAATTAATCGAATGGAAATACTAATTTGAAACTTAACATTTTCTGGCTACTAACTAAATATATATATATATATATATATATATATATATATATATATATATATATATATACAAAACTCGTTCTATAAATTCTATCTCTTAAACTAACATTTGGTTCTTGAATCTTCCCCTTATACCTGTAAGATAATTTTGGTTTTGTGTTTTTTTAGCACCATAGTTTTTTTAATCAAATAGTTCTAGATGCAAACGTAAGAGACCTTTACTTTTAAAGGTACACTTTATGGAAAAAGAGCAGAGTGTTTGTAAAGAATATAATGAAATATAAAGGTCTTTAGCTACGTCTGGTAGTTACTTTTACTGAACTTAAGAAGTAAAGAAACCCTTTGTTGTTCAAAAAGAGACTTAAGATAGCCAGAGGCTTACAGTTGTTTGTATATTAGTCTCCACATACACTGTTAATATTGTAAATAACAAAAAGATAAGAAAATGCATGGTCCTCGTTACAGTGTTTCTACTGGTATGAGTTAGAAGTAAGATTTATTTAAATAAATGTTTTTCAATTGAGGGTGAACTACAAAGATACAGTAGGGTTTTACTATGAAAAGGACCCTTGTCATATTATTGAAACAAATAAGAAAAATAGCATCAACATAAATTAAATTATTGATGGTCATTTCATGTACATTTATTATTCATAATTTATGACCAGAAGTGATAGGATACTCTTAGTTACGGTTTGTTTTTAGTTGACATTTTTTTCTAGCACAATTTAATGTTTTGTTTTATTTATGAGACGGTTTACAAAATACTTAAAAGTAAACACCTTGTTCTATTTCATGATAAGATAATTTTTTAGATTCTTTAACATCATCTTAAGATAAAAAAACTCGTTTTTAATTTACGGGTATGTCTAATAATACAAATTGGTTTGTATAATGTATTGAAACCAATTCAAATATTCGAACCCAGTCCGGAAGGAGATCATACGATAGGCATTGTTTTAAACATCCATATTCCTTTACTATTTAACTGTTTGTGTGTGAAAAATATCACTATTGTTATCTAACTTTGTACTAAGTTATTACTTTTTTAATTATTTTTACTATCAAGTTTCATTAATTATAAAAATACAATTTCTTCGGCCTGTAGGAGGTGAGTGATTCGAGTGGCCAAGGCACCCCCCACCTATTAAATGTTAAGATGAACTCTTATGACAAGCTGGAGTAGTTTTTCTCGTTTTGATCTCAATTTCCCTTTCGAATTTGGTCAGTTGAGTCCACACGCAGTTCCAGATATGTGTTTGTCGCTTCCTTTATTTATCAAGGGTTGGCGTTGTACTGCTAGAAAGATACCACGGCATCCATTTCTTTCCATGCCTTTAATTGAATTCATAATATATCTACAAATAAAAGGTATTAAAAATGGGCGGTATTAGATTAAATAATATTGAAACGTTTGCCAATGTTGATTGCCATTTACAAGTAATTAATTAAAAATAAAACAATTTTTGTACTACCAAACTCTTTAAATTTGTAATATTAATGCCCTTAAGAATCTATATATGTTCTTGTATTCCATAATTGACATGGTGGCCCACCAAAAGTAAATCTACCAACCTAAGACTATAAGACCCTTTATTGTTATTGCGTGGGACTAATGAATGGAAAAAGGATGTGCCCAATGAGTTTAACCTTTAAAAAGTAAATTCACAGAGTTAACTGCTTTATTGAAATCTAAAGAAGCAATATTTTTAACAACTAACTGTTTAACACAACTGTCTTATCCGCACTACTTAAATCAGTTCTTGCTCTCGTCACGTTATTTTACTTCCTCGTATGTAAATCTACAAAACAATCTAAATATCACTGAGGAACCGATTTAAGTTTATTCATTTTTCAACTGCCAGAATTTGGATCAAGAAACTGGGTACCAATATATTTTACAGGATTTAGATACGTATCAAAAAGGGATTAAAAAACATTTTTCTTTCAAAGGACTAAAGTAAGATAAATGAATATTTTCCGGGCCCCAGCCAGTCAGAGCTTAGCATTACTGTATCTCTTATACAAACGAGATAGATTAGGACGGTGAAAGATGAAATTGGAGTTTTTTCATAATGTAACTTTGAAATGTAAATAAAAATAACTAAATCACGTGATCGAGTTGATACAAGGGTTAGCATAGTAAGCATGCAGGAGTGTCCATTAATTATGCATAATATTCAATAATATTGTTGAAAACCTATCCCCTGTCTTGTGTGACACAGTAGATAAGATATTAAGGGACGATAAAATCGTTTTCTTGTAGTTTGATACCACATCTATAACAGAGTTTGGTCTTTAGTGTTATTCACCACATCTACAAGTTACAGCCAACAATACAAAGTTAGAATGCTTCGAGCCATGACGGAACACAAGGGTCGAGAAAGTTTCGATGTCCTTAGAAGTTAAAAGCATCCTTAGAAGTGTTTACAGGAGGCTAAAGCTCAAACTTAGGAGTTCTATGAAAATGTTCTATTTAAACTAATTTTTTAAACCTTAACTGATGTTCTGGGTTGTTTTAACATCCCATAATTTTAATATTTATAATTGTTATTTATTCAAAGTTAGTTAATTTTTGCCACTATTAAATATTCTTATAGGAGATAAAACATAGACTCATAGTGAAACAACTTTTGTTATCTAATGTTTTGGTGTGCCTCGACATCCTAGGATATTGGTTTAGGTGGTTGAACTGCATTGATCCTAACAAGCTTTTTGCACAACGATGATGTAGAACACTTGCTTTTTAATGATTCTTTAATAAGTGAGGTAATACAATGACAACTTATTTTTAATAATTACTAAGGATTTAAGAACTAACTGCATTTTGAAAAGGTCAATATTGTTTACTAAACAAGTATAATATTTTGTTTGGTTATCATTCCAAATGTAACAGAATTTGTTAGTTTTTAATGTTTATGGAACAACCGTACTTAAATAATACTATTTTACTATGTTATTTTGGTTGGGGGTGGATTTTCTTTGTTTTAAGTTATACTTTTAACTATCATTACTGCCTTAAACGAAGTGAAAGATATTCGATTATATGACGAAAAATATGTAGGACAAAGTTTAGAAAAAATACTAGAACACGTATGTTTTTCAGTTTAGAAATTTCTTTAAATGTTTAATTTATTCCACTTTCAACAAACTGAAGTTTCTTTAAAATAAAAAAAAATTTATTAATAATAATGTATACTATAGATTTTATTTGTATCCATAAAATGTTAAACATTATTTATAATCCTGTTATATTGGATATTAAAGCTATAATCTAGGGCGACTAGTTGAGAGTTAAAATCCTCAAGGATGTTAAAAAAAGGAAAAATTTACCTTATTTAAAACATTAGAGTTTATTTAGTAATTCAATAAGGGATATTAGATATTAAACCTACAAATGTATGTGAAAACTTGTCAGTAATAAATTGTTTGTATTTATTTTACAACTAAATCGTCTTCATTGGAAGATAATTCCATTTTTTTTTACTTAGAAAAAATAAAACATAGTCCTCAGCAAATATCACTGTCTGATTATTGGGGATCGGCGCTGAGGGCACTGATCGCTCCGCTGAAGTTCATTTATAAATATTTTACCTTAATTACGACTTTTTCTAACCTTTAACCTCGATTTACCAGATTTCAATGCAAACAAAACTTTTGATTACGATCGTGACATTGAAACATACTATGGACATTAATAATTTTTACGAGACTTAAAATTTTAAGTAAGTGTACAAAACCTAGTCTCTAAACAGTCTACGTTGTGTAACTATTGGTATTTTGTAACAAAGTAAATCATGAATTCTACTTTTACTATCTTAATTGTTACTTTATACGTTAGTTTGGTTACTTTATGACTATTATATGTGGGTAGAGTACTTTATACATACATACATACATATATATATATATATATATATATATATATATATATATATATATATATAAAGTATGTTTGTTTGAACGTTGATGCAATTTACATTTATGTAAACGTATTGTTAGATAAATTTACCTTTTTCCGTTACCACCCTTTTTTCAATATACACTTGCAATTTCGATTCCACTTCAAGAGGATGTTCCGAGAGGTAAAAAATATTTTCCAAATATAAAGAGTGAACTTATAAGAATCACAGCATGAATATGAAGCAACAATTATTTCAATTATAAGTACTCTATATTAAACCCACATCGATCCTGTTATAGAGTCAAAGGTTTATAAGTATTAGCACAGATAACTAACTCTATCCACATAGCTCATTGCCGTGCTAAAGAGAGTTAACAATGTTTTCGTAGTTTGTCAACTGTCCGCTTTAAAGCGCGTCGAGCGGCTGTCAACTGGGTGGTGTTGCCAGATTGAACTCATTCAACTAACCATATTAATAACAAATATTACAATAATAAATATCAGCTGATAATAAAAATTGAGGTTTAATACTTTTTCAGGCGGTAACGTCGCATACTAAATACACGGTCGTGTAGTGCGTGTTGCCTACATACTCCTTATGTAGCGCGCACGCTTTTCCCGTATACTCTGAGCCATCTGGGTAGAGTTAGTTGTCTGTGGTATTAGTTTCCTGTACTTTATGCTATTTTGTAAATATAAAGCAACTAAATGAGTTTGTTGTATTTGTATTAAATTTAAATAAAAATATCAAACACAATTAAATTGGGTTCTTGTCTTAGATAGCTGTTAAAAATTCAAATAATTTTTATGTACACTGATACATAGTACAATTAATTATAAACAGCATATCGTTTACTACTAGTAAAGCGCTCTTTTAAAACATCTGTAAAAGTACAAAGTGCATGGAACTACATGATTTTGGTTCTGAGGAGTTCTTAGACTAAAATTATATTTATAATTGTATGACATTAATTAAGAATAATATTTTTTAGACAACCTAATACATAGGTGAGTTCACAGAAAAGAAAGAAACCGAGATTGCATCCAATAGTGCACTAAATGTGCGTCGAGTAGTTATTTCTCCAGTACGTCATGGGATGGTAGGGCCAGCACCTTGTCAGTCCCTCCCTTACTCCCTCCAAATACTCAAGGCTAGAGGTATTGGTTATTGCTACATATGTATAAAAATTGACATTAGTTGTAATCTTTTAAAAAGTTCCAATGAGGCGTTCCTTCCAATAAGAACGACTGTTCCTTCGAAAGAGCCTTTTATTAATATTCCAATAGCTAGGGCAACAGAATTACGTTGAATCCGAACCACGTAAAATTGATTTGATTTTCAGCTTGTGACATGCCTGATATTTAGTCATCTTCAGTGAACAACATCCGGACACTGACTACCACCTAACATGGACACCCCTGACTTTTCTTGTAGTGTCCACGCCGATAGCAACCAATGAGTGGACGCCATTTCGGTATCACGAGGACCAATCGTCAACAATTTCAACAATAATGTCCCCAAGTAGCTGGATTACAGCACTGCGCCACTAGTACCAACAGTGATATACATATATCACCAACCCTAGTCTGGAGACAATAACACACTGCCACTTAAAAAATTTCTCTAAACACGGCATTTAATATAAAATTGGGTGAGTGTTTGCAAAATTTTAAAATAATTTTTTTATTTGGTTCAGTTATTATTTTTGTTACATATGTTTCAAATTTGAATGGACATAAATATTAGCTGTATAGATTTTGTTCTATGATTAATTATATAGAATAATATTTTTGTAATGTTAAAACCAGTATGTAAAAACTATTTTGATCATAACAAATTATATAAATGTTAATAAATTAAGTATTAATATAAATTGTATCTTAAAAACTTAAAATGTCACATCCATAACCTTTTTATAAGAAAATGGATCGCAGAATGCCAGGAAATTATGTTTAGTTAAACAAAGAAAATTAGCTATAATCTGTTAGTATTAGTTAAAAAAACTGGTAGTCAAATGTTGAATCATCGATTCCCAAACAATTATTATGCTCTCGAGATTTCACAGTTTTTTCTTTGCTCGTGATTGGTTGTGAATTGAAATACATGTTAATGCAGTGGTCTATTGCTAAATGACGTAAACAATTAGTTTTAAATACTATACTACATCATGCACACCTTGACTTATATCTTGAAAATGAAAATTTTAATAAAACCACAAAAAATAAAATGGAAGACAAGATATTGAAATCTACTCTCCATTTTGAAGGGTAGTATTTAGAAATAAATCACTTCACGAAGAAATAATTTATAAATATTGATATTTTATGACTGTCAACAGTTTCTAAATAATATTACAATTAAAAATAAAAATATTCATTTTATTAATACATTTTTTTTATAGTTGAACAGTTTTAGTATAGAGCCATTGTACAAAATAACGCTTTTATAACCATCCCTTAAAGAACTGAAATATAATTACAGCATATTACGTACTTTGTCACAAAGACAATTATTTTGTGATGTTTTTGGAAAAAAAATTTCTGAACATCTTAAAACCAATGGGAACGAAATGTTACAAAATAATAATGATATAGAATCTTTTCCCTAAGGAACATAGTGAAACACACCAGCCTTATAGATCCCTCGTTCATACTAAATTTAATCAAAGGAGAAAACCTTTTTTTAAATGTAAATTTATTTACTGCTGAAAGTGGTGTCTCCATCTATTACATCTTCCTGGTAACGATATAAAACCCAAAGTTAGCCGAACATTTTGTTCTTTGGTTACAGAATGAAACATTACTTTATTAAGAGTTCCCGGAAACCGTAACTATAGACCTTTGTGATATCGTGTATTCCCTTCAAAGACTTTACTCCTTTTGTTAGAAAGTTAAAAGTAAAGCTTCTAATTATTTGCTCTGCAAAAGGTATATTTATTTGTACAGTACCTCACACATGTTCTTATTATTGTTTATTTAGTCTTATATGGTAGCTTGTTTATTTGTAATTAGGCCTGTTTTGTCTTTCCTTTGTAAATTTTAGCTATGAACAATACTTTAAATTCTTTAAGTGAGTGCATATTGGTTTTTATTAAGCATTTTACCTTTTGTGTTTACGTACATTTAAAATAAATGCTTTAAAATAAGATTTATTTTAACATTTTACCTAATATTGTTTTTTGAATTTTCTGTTTTTCAACATTAAAGTAAACGTAATTGTTACATTTGCCTCATTTTATTTATTTTTATTCTATTTTACTGGCGACCTCTTCATTTATCAATACTAACAAGTACAGTGGAAGACAATATATATTTACTAAATACCCCATGTTCGATATTGAGTTCACTAAACCATGTTTGGAACCCTCAGACCAAGGGAATTCACAGAAGAAAGAATTGCTCTTTTAGTAACAGGAATTAGCTATACCATACAAGTTTTATTGAAAAGGCCGTCTAGCATATTTTGTGTGTGTGTGTATATATATATATATATATATATATATATATATATATATATATATAAAATTTAACTAAACGTAGTATTAAATAAAATAATCGGTAAAATATGTCCCTGAAAAACGAAAAGTATCTATTTATACTCGTATATAAGTACATATTTATGAATATTATTGTATAATAAACTTGATTGTGTTAGTGGGCCAGTTGATAGTTTAATATTTATAGTTTCAGATACTAGTGTTTCACTATAAAGTGCAGTTGGTCGTAACACAATTATACTCCGTTACGGTTGATGAGTTAGGGTTGACGACTTGATTGTTGTTCACCCTTACACTAATTGGTGGGTTACCCCCAGGCAAGAACTTTCCCCTAATGAAATCTGCCTCAATTACCTGGCGACTGTTGTAGGACAAAGGGAAATGTAGATAGATTAGTACAAAGGTAAGGACATTGTTGTGTTCTGATACAAATTAATTAATTTTATATCACCGTTTATACGTAATTAATAAAATTTTAAATAATTTAAATAGTAATATTTAATCAGATTCCATTGAGTCGCGAATTTTTTTAGTAATTCATTAGTTAAATCAAAATTTCTCCAGCTGTTTTACTTTCTAGAATATACAATATCATTTATATCAGTTTACGTGATTCAGCCATAAACTTAAATTAATTTACAGAAACTATTTATACATCTAGCTGACGAAGGAGAAGTGTTGAATCTCAATTTGTTATAAAAACTACTATTATCAAATCTACTCCGAAAAGATCATTGGTATATTTAAATTATATTTGTTGTTACAGATGACCTTAACCACTTTTGTAAGACTGTGACGTCATCAAGAAACGTTCCTTACTAATAAGTAATTTACTTCTTAAATAATCCAAAATAAAATGTAAGTACAATTTAATCATTGCAAAATATTAGGATGATATAAGAATCAAGAACAAAAATGTAGAAAAAACTCTCATGGTTAAAGTATATAATTTGTTGTAAATTTATGTAAAATATGTGAAATATCAAAATAATAACCTTAAATGTGTCATGTTACTTTCATTTCATAATATTTAATTTTTTTTATAAATTGAAGAACCATTATTCCAAATCCTATAAAACTATTTTAATTGTTTGAAACATTTAATCAAGTGCTTCTTTAATTCATATTTTATTATTATGAAAGCCACAATTAGGATAAATTACTTAAACTTTATTTTATTGTATTCATAAAGATCAGAGAACTTATCAGTTTTTGTGTTGATTTTTTTCGTAGTAGATAAATAACTAAACAACAAGAGCATAATGGTTTTTATATACGTTATCTGTTTTTTTTATTTTTGCCATAGTTACGTTAGGTTTGATTGCGTTTAGATTTCATCAATTTATTTTAGGTTTGGTTAGGTTTAGGTTTTTGCAAGCGCTGTTAGGTTTTACTAGGTTAGATTCGTCAACAAATTTAAATTAATCTAATTAAAAAAAACCTCTATTTTTACCAAACCTAGTCCTACTGTAGAAGAACCTAACCTTACAGAAACCGGCATCATTTGAAGTTCTAACTTGAATAATAATTTTGAAAACCCCATTGCCATATTCTTTTTCAAAAAAGAATATTGCACAATTTTAATACCTTCAAAGATATATTTACGAAAAACATACTGCCCCAGTTTTCATAATTTTTGTAAATTTTCCTTTAAAATTTCGTATTTTGGTTTTTAGTTATTAATCTACCATGGAAAAATTATGAAAACAGAACCTATATTCTATAAAACTAATCACTAACTTTACGTATATAGTACACGTTTCACTAAGTTGTTAAATTTAAATATCTATATCTATAGATTCGTAAATATGTTTAGACTCATAACAGATCTTAAAATAAACCAAGGTGATATTTCATCGCAGTGGATTTAATAAATGAAGAGGCGTGAAAACATTCTCCCTATAAATACTCTGAAACCGAACGTTAATATTTAACCCTGACTGCCCAGTAGGGGGAGGTTAATATTTCACAAACGGTATGTGGGTGGAAATATGTTACGTGGCTTCTAACCTCTGGGACCTGACACTGAAGAGGTGGTATAATCGGTTTTCGGTGAAAATGTTATAACCAAAGTTAGTTTATGTACCTTCCCTTGAGATAGGAAAAATGCAATAAAAAATTGTTAACAACTACTTTAGAAATTGTGGGCTTATAAAGTGGTGAATGTAGCTGATTTTTAAACAACTACAAGACAAAACCGCTCACAGTACAAATTAAACGTTTTATAACTAAGTTTTTTTTTATATGACTAAAGGGATTAAGGTTTAAAAAAATGTAAAAATATTTACAACTTTAAACGATAAAAAAGCTATTGTTTAGCCTTTAAAATTATAAATATTTTAATAAAACATTATAAATAAAAACTATCGAACTGATTAACATTATTACAAATAAAATTATAAAATATTTATAATTTTAAAAGTAAAAAATATCTTTTTCGACTTTTAAAGTTAAAAATACATTTACACTTTTTTTAAATGAAAACCATCTTAATCTCTTCAGTGATGTGTTGTTGTAAAACGTTGTTGTAAAATATTAAATTTGTACTTTGAACGGTTTTGTCTTGTAGGTGATTTAAAATCAGCTAAATTTACCACTTTATAAGGCCACAAGTTCTAATGTAGGGGTTAAAAATTTTTTTGCACTTTTCCTGTCTCAAGGGACAGTGTATTAACTAATTTCGACTATAAAATTGCCAAATAACTTACTCACCGAAAACCGATTGCACCACCTGAAGGTTGAATGTGTTTAGTTTAATATTAAATTGAGTATAAGCGACTAAATCTTACATATTTTTAAAATTGATAAATACGTTTGGTAATAGAAAATCATATATACATATGTTTAAGGGTGCTCAATTGTTATTTTATTATATAACTGTAATATGTATATATATATATATATATATATATATATATATATATATATATATATATATATATATATATATATATATATATATATATATATATATAGTTATTGTAAAACCTTATCTGCTGCTGTTACTAAACCAAGCATTTTGTTGATTAGTATTTATTTATTATTTTTTTTTTTTTTTAAGGATAGGCCGATTTCCTCTTTAATCTTACTCAGCCCATTCTCAATGGGCTTTGTAAACTCAAAACCCTTTACTTACCGGGTTTTGAGTTTTTGTGTTCCCCACTAAATTTATAATGCTGTTAGTTAGTCTAAAAAACAACATTATTTCAAATATTTATTGATAAAAATTGGACCAATACAAAGGATTCTAAAAGTGAAAAATATGGATATATATCATCAACTTACAGTATAACAAATATTATATGAATCGTTTTGATTATGCTGCAGTTTGTCCAATAACACGTTCGAATTTTTAAAAGAGTTCCCCCATCTAATATTAAACACTAGAAAGAACCAATAGAAAGAATATAGTTCTCAAAATATTTAAAGAAACTTTGTCATATATACTAATTTACTAAATACAAATCATAAATGTATAACTATTTTTACTTTTATAGCTTGTTGTAAAATAATCTTGTTATCTGATGTATGTTGATCACCATTTTTACTGTATTATTATTTATTATTATTATTATTTATTTATTTATTTGTTTTTATTTTTTATATATATATATATATATATTTTTTTTATGTGTTCCGGAAAATTGTATGCGCGCTAAATGTTGTTAAGGTTAAATTGTATTTATTACTGTTTGCATTTGGTTATTAGAAATGATCAGTCACCAATTTATACAATATTAAGTTACTGTTATGAATCTTCAGAGTAGGCTATATTTCTCATTTGTTATGTATTATATTTATTGTATTTATTATTACTTTTAGGTTAAAGCATGTTACTGTTGATAATGTTTTTAGTTATTTATTTAACTTATCTATTAATAAGAGTAATATTATGATTTATATTATGTGCATGAAGTGAGCTCAAGAAACCCCAGCATGAACTTTTAGAATAAATTGAACTGCTTTAGTGTAACTGGTTTTGTAAACTGTTCTAAAGCATGCAAATAAAATAAAATAAATAAAAATCTTTATTTATCTAAAACCTCAATTTTGTTTAGTAGCTACATTTGCTGCAGAAAATTAATATTTTAATTTGTTACGACATTTCTAAAATCGTATTACGCTCGATTCGTATTTGATTTCAAATAACAAAAGCATTTTATGTGTAAAAGACAGTCGTATATAGTTGTATACACATCAACCGATTAGCTTGATACAAATCGACCAATACCTTACAGACAAATAAAGTAAGGACCCATATGGTCGAGTAGAAGGTTTGGACGAACTCGATATGTCATAGCCGTATGTATTCGAATATGACTATATACATCAACCGAATAGCTTGAAACAAATCGGCCAATACCTTGCAGATAGTGAACACGTTTAATTGACTCGATATTTTACTGCAGTTAGTATTCGATTAACTTATGCTTTCGATGTATCAAAGAGACTACCATAGTATAATACTAATTTTCACGTCTGTGGAAGGAAAACCTTTAGTAAATAAACTGTCATCTACCATTTTCCGTATAATTTATTTTTTAGTCCCACTAGTGCTATGTTGAAGAACAGTTTATGTACTCAGTTGAATAGATAAATGTAATTTGATTTCGTTTTTGATAAAGCTATTATATTCAGTTTTCATTGTTATTAGGAATCATAATAAAGTTTCAGTTTTGAAATGAAAGAAATTATTAATACACCCAAGATTTCCTTCTAAAATTAGGAATTACAAATGGATAATTTAATATATAAATAATGTATTGTCAATTGTTGTACTGTTGAAGTACTTAGAGATTTTTATAATTAATTACGGAGTTTAGCTATATAACAAAACAACTTACAATTATTTCATTGTTAAACGTACAAATGAGGAACGCGTCTAAATCCAAGTGTTTATCAGGTTTTGATATTTAATACGTTTTAAAAGTTTAAACCGTTTTAAACCGTTACTATAAAATGTTTAACGCATTAAAGTTTCATTTACGTCATGGACATTTATCCCCTTGGCTGAATAAGTTCACATTTACGGATTAAAATGCATTTTTATTTACACGTTTCTACTTTTTCGTCAAATAAAAATAAACAAAATGTATGTCTGGTGTAAGTTAATTTTCGCAGCAGACTTGATAATGTTTATATTTCGTACAACAAACAGAATAATGTTTATATTTCGTAATGAGTCGACTATCCACCAGTCGCCCAGTCAGTTTAAATTGAAAACGGTGGTTGGAAAGCAAAATAAGTTTGTACAGTAACTGGAACAATAAATTGAGAGAATATAAATGTTATATTTTGGAAAATTAAACTGCCATCTAACTTTTGTTAAACTTTTGCTTAAAGGCTGTGAGAAATTTTAACCAAGTAAATTGGTATACGTTTAAATATTATATTTTTGAAAAGAAATTTGACGAGAAAAATCTACACTAAATGACTTAGAATGTTTTAAATTCTTAAAACGTGTAATGTTTTTATAGTGATAGTATTATAGTAACTGTAATTTTAAAATGTAAAAATATTATTTTACTATTTTATCTTAAAATCTTTATTTTATTATTATTTTATAAAATAATGCACTAACTTCTAGTACTTTACTACACGACTGTGTTTCCAAATCTTATCTCTTTTGGACTAACTGTACGTTAAATTTTTAAAACTAATAAAAGTAAAAGATCATCTTACTTTACCAGGCGAAGTTAGCGCTTAGAAGCCCTCTATAACACTTAACTTTGGGACGAACTGCTTAGTGACCGGGCAGGCGGGCTGTGTTCAAGAACGGGATCTCTCAGATGGTCACCCATCCAAGGAACAGCCACGTTTGATGTTGCTTGACATTAGGGAGTTTTTGCCATCTAAAAAAATGAACGCTAAACGCTAAGCCTAAACGTTAAAATTTACGTTTAACGTTTAGTGTAGAAGATTCTTACAAATAGTTTTTTGCAAATTCATAGCTGAAATGTGCGTTATACTTAGCGCTAAACCAAATGTTCTTTTGATAAAAAGTTTACCATAATTCGAGTTTGTACATTATTTTTTTTACTCCCGTATGTTATGAAAGAAATTTTCTCCTTATCAACTTTAGTACCTATCAGGAACTAAAAGGTGGGGTTTTACTTGATTACATGCATCGGAAAATAGAAATACGTTGTGTTGTCACACAACATTTCATTATGTATAACATTACATGTTTATTTTTGGCAACTCTCATCCACTGTCGTACATGTTTAGCAAGGTAAGCGTTCGAATCCGCTTTTCATGTAACACATACACTTGACTTTTAGGTTATGTTTGTACCAACAGCTGGGTTTAGCGGCACCCCACAACAACATGGTAAACATCGTGATACAGTGGGCCCGTTATACGTTATGTAGCACGGTAAATGATAAACGTAGAAAAATAACGTATAGCGTTTATGTTATTCGTTTAACGTAACGTGCAAAAACTTTCTATCGTTATCTCACTATATTGTCGGAACCGTCTGTTCAAGGCCACTGGTTTACATTTTACGATTAAAAGTGAGAATAAGTATTAATATTAACCATTTTAAGCGTATTTTTTAATTTCTATTTTACATTGACAATAATTTAAATATTATTATTTTGTAACAAGAATATAACGTACCGCAATTATGTTTAAAAAAACTATTTTAGTGGTATTATAGGAAATAATGTTTATTTAACACAGAAGATATACATATCTTGGTAAAATGGACTTGAACTAATAGATTAAGCAATATTTTTTCTCTATTGTCGGCCTTGGTGGCGCTGTGCTGTAACCCAGCTATTTGTGGACAAAGTGTTTGGGAGATTGTAGGCGACAGGTTCCATGCTAGATCTTCTTAATACCGACACGGCGTCCGCTCAATGGTTGCCATCGACGTGGACACTACAAGATAATATTGATGTACCTATCCATGTTGGATGGTAGTCAGGGTTCGGATGTTGTGTAAGAAAGAGAACTGTCAGTTAGCTGAAAGTCAGACCAACACTACGTGGTTCGGATTCCACGTAAAGCTGTAGGTCCCATAGTTTCCCAGGCTATTGGGCAATAAATAGTCCTTTATGAGCTAATTCGAACTCATATAGTAGCAATGACTACACTCGTTCATCTACAATCATCACACTCATTTACCCCTCATATTCGCCAATATCTCTACGATCTTACGTCTTAGAGGTGAATTATGAATAGTGAATAATAATGAATAATTTTTATTTACTTTCAAATAACCAGTAGATACACGAGTACGTTCAGTGTTTTTAGATGGGTGGGTTCAGGGTTTGTATTAAATATAGATATTAATATCTATATTAAAATTAGTGAAAACTATGGAAATTCACGTAAACACTATAAGGTTGTTTTGAATAAAACGTGCTTGTCATTTTGACACATCCCGGTTTTTTAATGCGGAGACTCCGATGCCCTGGAGGTTACGGGGTGAAAGTGAGAGATCTAGTGCAGCTTGGGAAACATAATTGATGGACAATCCATTATTTACCCTCTTCTTCATCACCATTATGGAATATAGAATATCTCCATACCTACCCTTATTCCTCTTGCCCTTCGTTTTGCAAAACTTACGTCACGTTAGTGTTACTATTTACACAGAAAGAGAAAGATCCAGTCAACGTATTTATTGTATATGCACGCATGAGCTGCTATCTAACAGTGAATAGTATTAAATAAGAACATTGGTGACGGTTTATTGTTTTATTAACTTACTATTAGACACTTTGGCGTGTGCTGGAGAGAGTTAGAGAGAGGGTGAAGACCGCTGGCGCTACATGCGACATCCGAACATTATTTACTTTTACCAAACAGAAAACCAACTTCGGGACCCACTCGACCGACTTATGTATAACACAATCGCGCTAAAACCTTTTGGTATAACATATGTCCACTGATGATATTTACCTCTCCACCCAAGCCAGTACGAGCTACGTGCACGTTGTAGGTTCATCCGTCGCACATTCAACGGCACGCAAACTCATCCCTTATGAGTGTATAACAACTTTTGACATTTGTATAACTTAGATATGCTTTATGAAGAATAATAGGGGTGTAGATATTTTGGTAACGAGACTTCGTATACAACTTTTTTGACATGACAGAGGTACACATATTTATATGCATATGTGTTCGTGGAAAAATGAGAACATAGTGTATTGCGTTTTAACCGTATGTGAAATTTGCTATTGTAAAATATAACACCATCTAAAAGTTCTCTGTCAATTTAAATTTTCCGGAGATAAACTATATTTTGTTTATTTAGAGGGTGTACGCAATTGTGAGTTTTGTATTTTAGTTCCACAAGTTGTATATATAAAGTTGAAAATAAATTTAAACTAAGAAACAAAATGTTTACTTTTTCGTACCACAATACAAAACTGATTTAAAATAATTGGAAAGAAAAAAAACAGGGAGTCAAACTCATTTTTATAAATTTTACAACGTACAGTACCATTTTTTCTATGTAAAATAAGCATTTTCTATTGGCAGATATATTTACTTAATCAATGCAAATGTTGTAACATTAAATCGATGCATTATGAAACAATTCATTGTATTATTTTGTAATTGAAAAACATCATGTATTAAGTAGAATGGAATATATTTTCGAGAAAGAATTTATATATATATATATATATATATATATATATATATATATATATATATATATATATATATATATATAAACTAGCTGAACTCATTAATGGCTGCGCAAATTGATCACGCTGGTCTACAGAAGTTGATTTTGGGTAGCTGACCACGCTCTACCCAATTAGGTCAGTGGCTACTCAAGTGGTTCACGGGGTCTAACCATGTTGATCTAGTGGAATGGCCTATTTCGTTAGTCGCTACGTACGTTAATCATGAAGGTATGATAGGTGTTTTTTAAGTTGATCATAGGCTACCAACACAGAACAGTGGCTATTAAACTGCATTATTGGCGACAACAATTGACCACTGGGGGCTTCTTAAGTTAATATTGAGTGTTACCCATAAGGATTTGCTACCCAAGTTATTCACAAACTGTCCAAGTAGGTCAGAGACAATCCAGGTTTATCATTGTCTAACCAAGTTAGTCACTGGATACACAAATTGATCAACTTTACCTCTCACATTGAGGAAGGTGTAGGCCTGGTAGAACACCAACAGAGTAATCGAATAAATATGACTAGTTACAGATTTGTCAGCCATGTAATAAACACAACATTGTGTAATTACCAAGTCAGCTTCTCTAAGCAGAATGCGTAGTTTCATACCACTTTCATAGTACTGTATATCATTTGTTATTTTTGAAGTATAGCTTACATTAACTGTTAACACTTAAACTATCGCAGTTAAGTGGCATACTACTACCTATTCAAAATGAGAGTGTTGATAAATTATTCATACTTTTCCTAGTTTATACTTTATATTTTAACCAGTTTTGTTTGAATATATAATATAAAACAAGCCACGAGTTGAATTTTTCTTTATATATGGATTAAAACATCTCCATTCTAAAATAAATCATTGTTATAACCTGTGAAACTAACCCAATTTTTTCTCTTCTTTTTTTACAAAGATCAATATTTTAAACATTTAATCATTTAGTTATGTAAATTTGTGATAGTGAACGACTAGCGCTTTGAAAGAGTTAAAATTGACTCAACTGAAATGAAATCCTGTAGTCACTAGTTCAGTCAAAGGATTCCTTTACGTACTTGGTGAGCCGTATGATGCGCATCATAAAGTAACATTGATGCGTCAAGGTCCTGAATTATTCGCTATATTACTGGTTTCATAATTACGTTACCATTGAAGCGTTAGTTTCATTCGAGTATATTGTTTCAGAATTAAATTGCTAATTGTACACCCTGTATAAATTACAACAATTAGGTCTGTGTATTACTCTCAGCGCAGAAATTATGTGCAACCGAGTTTGAAGGTTGTTTCTAAATTACTAAGAGACCTATGAAAAAAATAATCACACTATTATTTTCCTCGTTTAATCGTACGTTAGGACATATAAATTTAAATTCTAATTTATTTTAATAACTTTTATCTTAATTGGAACGAAAAAGTACCGTAGTTTTAACTAGTTTTCACTGTTCATCACTTTCACACCGTTATTCCTCAAAAATTCGTGAATGTATCGTATTTTCATTTTAATAGCTGGTCGATGAGCATGTTTTCTATTAGTTTTATAAGTGTTATAATTATAATTGAATGAGAGAAAAGGCTCTCATAAATTCACTGTAACATTGTTTTATTGACTTCTAAAGTAAAACTGATAACTTAGTCCCGCTGTAATCCTTATGAAATGTATAGTTACGATATATTACTTTCATATGTGTAAGTAAATGCTGTGATTGTATACCGGTTTGAAACAATTAAAAATAATAATTGATAAATTTTAGTTGATTTAAATCAATATACAATCACCGCATTTACTTATACATATTAAAGTAATGTATGTATAAGGGGTGAGGTATGTGTGAGGTTTGAATGTGCGTATGTGGTTTGAATGAGCGTTTGTGGTATTATTGTACGTGAGAGGATGTATGTGTGTGTGCATGTGTTGTGTGTTTTGGTTGGTGTGTGTGATTATATAGTCACTGTGCTTGCGCCCATTATTTATACTAGGTGTGTGCGTATATGAAGGTTTATGTCAGATAGTGTATTTAATTTGTGTATTATAAACGAGCATGTTTGTGAGGAGTCGGGTGCGTCTTTCTTAGGCATGTGTGATCTTTCATGTAGGTGTGTATGCGGTAGTGTATGAATGTGTAAAGCTTTGTGTATCAATATTGTGTAATTATGGGCGTGGGCAAGGGTCTGTGAATGTAAAATGTGTCCAGGTTTTAGGTCAGGTTTTTATGGTAGTTTTTTAGCGGATTACAGTACCCTTTATTATTATTATTAGCTTTTATTTATTTTATTTATTTTATTTGCTGTGGCTTCTAATGTTACAAAATTTAGTTTATAAAAGTGTCTCTTTGTAATTTAAGTAATAATTGTTATGAAACATAAGTTTATTTACATACGTATTTATTTTTATTTGTTTACATAATAGTAACATTTTCATTTTATTTTACGTCTGGCTGGTAGTGGCCCGTTCCCCTCTCACAGGCATGTGCCCATGAGGGGAACTATTTCCACCGTTTATATGTTCTGTACATTGTAATTATTGTTTTTTTTTTTTTTTTAATAAAAATGCTTATCTATCTATCTTTCATAAAACTATATATGTAATAAAGATTACAATAGAACTAAGTGATCAATTTTACGATCTCCAGAAGCCAAGAAAACAAAATTTCAGAGAATTGATTAAAAATATTATTTTCGAAAGATGAAAAATAAAAAATGTATAACACTCATAGAAAACATTCCTATCAACCGGTTAATAAAATAAAAATGCGATACATTAACTTTTTTTTAGGGAAACTGGTGTAAATTTGATGTACAGTAAAAACGAGTTAAAGTTCCGGTTGTTTTTATTTTTTTAAACTAATTACTTATATCATTTAAATTTGCATATGTCCTAACAATGTCCTAACGTAAAATTAAACTAGAAAAACAGTGGTGTGATTATATTTTTCATAGGACTCTTAGTTCCGTTGATAACAACCTTCAAACTGAGGTGCACACAATTTCTGTGCCGATTAGTAGTCTTATTATTTTAGTTTTAAAGTGTAACAAAACAAACACTTTACTACAAAATATTTTACAAAACGTTAAAAATGTTATATCGTTTCACTCTACATAATAATAACAGTGACATATTATGACTTGTATTGTAAAATATTATCAACAAAAAATGCATTTGTCTAAACTGCCATAAATTAATTTTAAACAACTAATTTATGTTTTTATGATGCATATGAATAGTAAGATATTACTTAAATGTACCAAATTTAATATATTATGTAAATAAATAAATTATACCATAATAAATAATAATATTACAAACAAAGTAAATGATACAGTCCTAAGGTTTGAAATTCAATAATTTAAAACAACAGTAATTTATACAAGTTTATATTAACAGCACTAAATAAGGGTTTTGTTACTGAAAATGTTTTAAATATATATATCACATAACCATTTTCATACAATGAACATCAAAGTATATCCTTTGACGATCGCTGCCTTTGGACTAATTAACGTCTAATAAACTAATTGATACAGCAGGACAAAGGGCACTCGGGGTTTCCGCGGAAAACGCGCGTCACGTCAAAGGGAAAATTACCCTTTGTAGTAAACGGCTGTATCGGGATCACGTGACGTGGCTGTAGTGCCATAGATAACTTACTAATAACTAAAAAAGTAGGTTTTATAGTAATTGTTAGAATTTTAAAAAGTAACAGGAACTAACTTTTATATACAGGATTTTCTACACATATATACCTAACTTTAATTAACTATATCATTATCATAAATTTATATATAGAATATAAAATAGTAAAAGATTAAAGTGATTAAGTGATGTTTGTCCAGGAACTTCAAATATGAGCAATGCAATAAAAATTGACATTCATATTTTAATGAGTTTGTATTCAAAACCTTTACATTTTAAAACTAGGTTACATTAAAAAACTGATCTGCTCTACACTAATAAACATATACTCCATGAAATGAATCTCCAGACTTGACATGAGCACTCTTAAAGGCACTTGAGTGAAGCTCCAACACACGTTGTTGTTAGATGAGCACAATTAATGTGGTAATCTATAACGATATATAAACAATAGGAATGAAACGTGTATAGGACAATGTAAACAACATGACAATCCACGATCATGAAATATTTACAGTCGACCTGGACGCTAATAGAAAAAGTGTCCATGTTGGATGGTAGTCGCGGTTCAGATGTTGTACGGGGAAGGAAACTGAGTGTCAAGATTATCAGTTAGCTGAAAATCAGACCAATACTACGTGGTCTGGATTCCATGTAAATCTGTAGGTCCCTCAGTTACCCTGGATATTGGGCTATTAATAAACGGTCCTTTCTGAGGAACAGTCGACTTTAGTTAGTAACAATGACTCCACTTGTTTATCTATACTCTCCACACACGTTCACCCCATATGACGCCCATATCATCTTGATGATTGACGTCTTAATGATGAATAATTCTCTGCACACATATTAACATACTTAAACAATTAGACTGTCAGGGAGTTGCTGATAGAGAACTGAGACGTGGTAACGGCTGGCTAATATCGTCACGATATTGGTCAACATTTAAACCTCCTCGTATCGTTGAACTTTCCTACACATCCAGACATCCAACGTTTCAATATGTTTTTATATATTTAGTATTGCATGTACAATGTTATACTTTACCAAGTGATCAATGAAGCAGACTATGGAACAACAATTTTGATTTGATATTCTCGACTGAAATGTTAACTTAAAGGACACGGGCAGATTTTTTAGAAACCAAAACGTGATAATGTGTCGGATAAATTCCATCTAAGTTAGTTTAGTTAGGATAACTAAGTTAATATATCATGTAAAGGAGATCTGATTAAACACAAATATTTGAACTGACAGCTGGCATAGATAAATTGATTGTAAAATTACATGCAGTTGAGTTGTGTTCCCATATATTATTACAGGTCCTGAAATAAGAGTAACCTGGAGGTAGTAATTTACGTAGGATCCTTTAATTTCAATATCCGGCACACTGTTGGGGAAAGGAAGCTGAAGAACAAACATTGTCTTCCCATCAGTTTTTGATTTGCGATATGGCCCCAGGCTACATTAATTTCAACTTTGTTTATTTCCAAAGATTCCCTTCCCGTTATAACGTTAAGTAATGACTTTTTAATACTCTGAACTCAAATTTAAATCGAGTTTACTAAAAAAAAGGAGATTTACAAGAGGAACTTAGAAACAAATGAATAATTGAATTTACTCTATGCACAGTCTATACGTCCGTGAGTGGTGGAGACACTCAGAAAGCCTTACATAACTAAATATAAGAAGTATTTAAAATCCGTATACTAAAGTAATAATACTTTTGTCAGGTTCGGGTTCTATAAAGAAAATCACCGAGTATCAGGCTTGTCAGTTAGCTGAAAATAAGACCAATAATACGTGTTTCGGATTCCACGCTGTAGGTCTCTTAGTTGTTCTAGTTATAGGTCTATAAACTAATGGCACTTTCTTTGGAACAACTGATGGTTAGTTACAATGACTACACTCATCATTAATAATAGCCAATATGTCTAGGATCGGCATTTTAATATTAAATAATTAATAACAATCATAAAACGAGAATAAGAAAATTAAATTAAAAATAAATTATGGGTACACATTTAAACCTACTATTATTAAGCATTATATGATAGTTAATTGAAAAGTTATGGTTTGGCAGAATAGCTACAAGATTTTTAAATAATATACAGTAATACATTTAAACTTATGACAGAGAAAGTCTACTTAAAGATTCTACATCATAAAGTTATTGGAAATAAATAATGAATAGTTCGACTTGCTATTATTTATGGAATAAGTTATGAAAAAATGGAAATAAATAACGAATAGTTTTTCGTAAGTCAGAGTTTTGGCTCCCTTTATTTACTCATGGGTTTTTATAGATGATTTATTAACCATCATGATTTGAATTCATTTCACTACTACAGCAAGTGCTGGGCTTTGGGATGGTTTAGATTGCTACGACCAATTACATGACGATACTAGCCAGCTGTAACCATAGCAAAACGTTGACGCGTTATATTGTTGTTACGTTTAGTTCTTTATCTGGTAACATTGATTTTGTTTTAAAGCCAATTTGAGAATTTATGTAAATATACTATGGTTTTTTTATTTTATTTTTGTCTATATTGTGATATAAAATTGATTTATATTCGTTTATATTGTTTTATATTGCCAGATGCAGTGTGCTATTAGCAACACTATTCGTAAAAGCTTCACTCAGTTATTACTAGAGTGCTCATGTCAAGTCGAGAGATTCATTATATCAAGTATGGTATGCAAGTAGGAGGTTGAGCCTTGTATAAACGGTTGTCTTTGTGTGGGTGACATTATATAAGACGTTTTTATATGTAGGTGTACTGTCAGCTTGTCTTGAAATTCTACTTATGTACATTTAGTTGGTATAATCTATCACTAATGGTTTGTTGTTTTATAAGGGGTAGGATGGTTGACAACTAAAACGAGTCTCATTACCATGACGTCCCTTGCCTATTGTAATGTTCCACTAAACACAAACCCAAACTAAATGGTGCATAGAGCAGAGAGAGTGTTTACTTCTCCATTGTTCACCCCCAGCGGCAGTGCGTTGCAAGGTATAGTCACGTACATAACATATTAAATCAATGATAGTAAACTATTTTAACTATAGTTCGATCAAATTTAATTATATTGTTAAACTGGCAATTAATCTAATAATTTAAATCATTAGGAGTACTCCAATGCAACTAAATCGACTAAACAACACGATAGAAGAGACAACGTTGTAATGAACGATCCATTATATTAGAGTAACTGAACTAAAAACATATGTCAGTGTGTTAGGTGATACAATCTGTCCAGACGCGCGCTGTTCACAGGCCGTTAACAATGGATTGGAAATTACGATTAGAAAATCTGCACTGCTCAATATTTGAGAGTTACTTGTTTCTAAAGTAAAGAGCAAAAATAAATTAGAAAGTTATCTTAAGGTATACTTTTTAAAGATTCATTGTGGCAATTGCAAACACATAAACAACAATTATATATGTGCTGTTTAGTAATAAAAACTCTTACGCTTCATAGAATTATAATGAAGAAGATATTCTATTATTGTCTTTACTGTATTATGCACGTTTTAAACTATGTTTTTCTAATAATTGTTTGTTAGTCAGATTTGTCTGTTACTATATTATTGCTCTAAAGATGTTGTTATGAGCTTATTTATAATCATTGTTGATTTTTCTGCTATTTATAATTTATTTCGCAATATATTATTTTATATTGCGAAATAAATTTATTTTATTAATATATTTATATATTTATAAAATATAACAATAAAGGGACGATAATAAATAAAGAAAAAGTACACCTTTACAACTTTACATAATCAATTAAATTAGGCTAATGGAAAACCCCTCCAAGGCAGAGCCTGATTGGAGAAAAGCAAACCATATAATCTATTATAAACTATTAATTTCAGTCAGTCAAATACAAATAGTAGCATTAATTACTATAACAGTAAAGTAAAAATATTAAAGATACAAATTCAAAAATAAAGATCATCGATCCCTTAAACTCAAGTTACAATAAAAACAAAATGATTAGTAGTTTACAAAACAAATAAAATAATCACATTTCAGTTTCAACAATTGAACATAAACCCTTGTGTGCCGATACATTAAAAATTAGGTTTCAAATTTTACTCCTTTTTTTTCAATGTATTACAAAATGTAATGTACAAAGTTTTCAAAGTATTATTTACATAAACTCACATACATCTACATTCATACTTACACATTTACATTCACCCATTTATACATGCACATTCATTTGTAAGAAATTTATTTTATTAATATATTTATATATTTATAAAATATAACAATATATTTCGCATATCTTTCATCTTAATTTGTTATGTTTTACATCATTTATTATGACGCATAGTACTTTGTTAAAAATCCATGGTAGTTGATATTCATTTTACGTGTCTTGTATTTTTGTAAGTTGTTATTTATTTTGTTCTTAGAGTGGTGTTTCTGTTCTTCATATTATTATTTTTGCATTTTATTTAATTTACAAAAATATTAAATAACGTTCAGCCATCTTGTTGCCCCAGTAAATTATAAGTGGTATTTTGAAAAATTTTGTAAACTGTTAAGAATATAATAAACAAATCTAACACTTGTTCTAAATGAAATTTTACTTGATTCAAAACAGTAATTATAGTTATTGAGAAAAAAAAACTGTCTTAAATGTGTGTATGTGACGCATAGAAACAGAGGCGTTTAGTCGTCGACAACACGTTTGGTAGATAAGGCGTGCACACGTGAACAGATAAGACTTGTACGTGAGATTACAGGAAAGCAACGTACAGCTATATTATATGTTTTTTGCTCATTTTGTAAACGTACGGTATGTTAAAATTATTAATGATTAGTAAATAAAAAACATGATGATTTTCTTCCTTAACACCTACGCAGAAAGAATTGAAATACATTTATTTTATGATATATAAACAGTAATAAAATTACCAATGTAAATGTGTATTATATCATTTCCACGTAATATGTGCATAAACGTTACCACTAAGTTCGCAGTACAATGCAGTGGTATTTTATGTTATCAATGAGTATTGACTTTTAAATTGTACACATGAAAATTATTTATATAAATAAATATCAACAATGTCGCTTTAAATGATAAACTATAGTTGATATAGTTTTATTAAGCTACAAAGCTACAATTTAATAAATTTATTTTAAAATATTGATAAATTCATTAGTTTTTAAAGAAATTGATACGTAAATTGTATATTTTGAGTAAAAGAACGTGTAATAGCAATACAAATACTAATGCAGAAACTAAAATAGTACATTATGCTTTAATATAAATACTACGTGAATTTACAAAATGTTGTTTTAAATGGTGAGTGGATTAACTTCACGCGTATTATAAATAAGTATATAACTATTAGTAATATATAATGACTAACCTAACATGTAAAAATAAATGTTGCCTTAGTTATAGTACAAATTATGTACTTATATTGAGTTAGTTTAATCTATAAATTCTCAAAATTCTAGAGGATAAAACATCCTCATATGTTGGGTCACTTTGGTCTTTTTTTACATTTGAAAGTCATTTATTTTAGAATATTTGTAATACAATAGACAATAGACAATGCTTTATTTGTGATTTAATAAAGAAATACAAGACTGATATATATTAGTCTATTATTCTGAAAAATTCGTCAAGGATGTAGAAAGGTCTATTGAGCAGCCATTTGGTGAATTGTGTTTTAAGTTTCTTCCCGGTGAGTCTTCTTAGCTTGTCTGGGAGAACATTCCAGATAAAAATCTTTCGGTGGCTAAGATATCTTCTATCAAAAGACCTTCCCATTCTTACTTAAATCATAATGAACATTAACTGCTTTATTTAAATCCTACATATATGTATTTCATAACAAGTATCAACATTCTATATTGGCCAAATAAATATCAGTAAACAATATCGTCAAGAATCTTAAACGTAAATAAATGGACCTAGTCATTTTATTAACACACTAGTCTTATATTGGTATAAGGTTTGTAGTATATTTCTCCCCTCAATGGCTACCATCGACCTGGACCCTACTAGAGAAGTCTGGGGTGTCCATGTTGGGTGGTAGTGAGGGTCCTAATGTTGCATAAGGAGTACTGAGTATCAGGCTTGTAATAAGCTAAACAACTATACCACGTGGTTCGGATTCCACGTAAAGCTGTAGGTCCCTTAGTTGCTTTGGATATTGGGCTATTAATAATTGTGTTTTTCTAAGGAACATATGACCTTTGGTACTAACAAATACTACACTCATCACACTCAATCACCCCTGCACGTCTTAGTACTGAATAATAATATGTACTTAAGTGTTCGAAATGGTTGTGTCTGTCTATTTATTATGTATCTAACCAGTTCCTTAACCAAACCTGTTTCAAACATGTCTACAGTTAGTTACTTAAAACAATTCCTTACTAAAAAATAAACAATTTAAAATTAAAATCAATACGAAAAACTTAATTTACGTTGAAAATGTGTTTAAAATAGGTATGTACCTGGGATTTATAATATTATATACGTAAAAACTAAAATGTACATAAAGTCACAGTAGTTATACTCCAGAATTAACTATTACACGACAAATTTATAAAAATGAAACTTACAAGATGTAGAACTGTGGTTTTAAAGTAACTAATAATTAATTATTTTATTTGTTTTGATTTTTGAGACTCATTAAAATAAAGTGATTTGTTATTCTTTTAAATCGCAGCTATAAAAGCACAAGAATAATTAATTAAATAACATATATATATATATATATATATATATATATAATTTCAAGTGTGTATGTAACAAAATTATTTTAATTGTATCTTAGTAAAATAATATATAATTGAGATGGATAGGACAAAATAAATGATGGTAGGTATTTTTACTAGAGGTTAAAACATTTTATTTTATTTTGGTATATAAGATCGAAAACAATTAAACTTAACCATAAATATTTAGTATTTCGTACGGAGGTAATAATAATCACTGAAATTAATATATTTTATGTTTTACGAATTTCGACGCCATAATACCATTATTTACCTTAACAGACTTCATAAATATTCAGAAGCGAGAACAAGCAGCCAGTGAAGGCAAAACATCTTCACTGAGTGCCATCTTGGGAGGAAAGTAACTCTCTAATGGTCTTCAAGAAACACGTCCAACCTATTAACTTCTTGCAAACATTCTGAGTCATTGTTTTCACTGTAAATTATCTCTGTGTGACTATTAATTCAAAGAATAACTGCTTCTTCGTAGAAGAAGAATGAATAAATCTTGTCTAAAATATTAATAATGAAATGAAGTATATGAGGTCAAAATGAGGGTTCAAGTATATCTGTTTGGCTCGTTAAGTCTCTCATTGTTTTAATGATTAAAAATATAAATAGTTTAGGATCTGAATTGGGTTTGTGTAAGAGGATACTATGTTTTTAGTTAAATCCATTTTAGAAAGAGTATATCTTGAATATTTTTTTACATGTCATGATTTGTTTGACAATGAAGTATTTCACAAGTTAATAGTCATAGCGCTTTTATTTGTGAACCATTTTAATAAACGAAATATAATCAGATTTCTATTGAAACTTGTTTATTTTTACTTATTCTAAGAATAACAATACATTTATATTCTTAAGAAAATAGATATTACATGACAAAAGGAAGTTTAAATCTTTAATGGCATTTAAATAAAAGAATTGTTTTAGCCCATCCAGCAGCTTGTCAGGTCTTTGCCTAACGTTACTACACTTAGACTAACAATAAAACGCATTATCATCTAATAATAACAAAACAAAAGACATTCAAATAAAAATATGAAATATCAAACACCGATATTTTAACAAAACAATCTAACATATAAATTAAAAAAAACGTTCTTTTAATATATTGTTTAAATTGTTCCTTCTGAAAAAAAAAAAAATATAGGGCTTCTTAAGGGCATTTAGCCTGTTATGAGGTTCCGACATTACAAGATTTACACACTATTATACGATCATATAAGATTTAAATTACACTAAATATAAACATAATGTCATCAAAACTAAAATTGTTATATTTTTATTTGTTTATATGACATTGCAAATATAAATGTACAATTTTAATTAAATAAATAATGCTTTAATTTTTATTGTACATCAATATTACTTTCAAATACCAAACAAATACGTAATCGAAAAAACAATAAAGTAAACATTTAAATGAAGTACAATATGATCTTGACTATTTTACAACTTCGGTGTACATATATAGATGATTAAAATATATATTAGATATAATTGGAATTTATAACAAATGAATATTGTTAAATTATATACATATCCAGTGTATACACCTCATCCAGTTGTAACAAAAAAAATTTTTAGCCTGCTAATAAAATATCCTTAACTCTACTTCGAAATAATGAAAATACTTCATTACTTAGTTTTCTAGATAGTAAAACATTTCAAAATATTATTTAGTTTTGTTTTAAGCTTATCGATATTATTTTTTAATGTAATTTTATGGTGTTAGTTTTCTCTACAGTTGTGCATATATACCTTTCACACATCTAATATGTTTTCATCGAGGCAGAGAGAACATTTGTAATTGATAGAATATAAAAAATTAAATTTCTTTTCTGAGATCATTATATTCAGTGTTTCCTGGACTTAGTAGCATGTGGATCCTAGTTAACCACCACTGCAACACCTCCAAGCCATTGTTCATAGCAGACTTCACTTGCTGCCAGCCATGCCCAACATATCTGAAAGTAGTTTCATGAGCAAATTAAATTAGCATACGCTCAAATTTGGCATTCCATATGTCATTGATATAAATAATGAATCAGCTTTTCCCAAGCACAGATCCTTTTAGGACTCCGTATTTAATTTGTTCAATGTCACTATATTTATAATTTATTTTTACGCAGTATTTTTATTTCATAAATAACTTTCAAACCATGTGTAACTCCTATGAACCAAATTTATATAATTTAGCTAATAATATTCTATGACCTCCTGACCAAAAGCTTTTTTTATCTCCAGGAACAATCGACTGGCACATTTAATTGAGTTTAATGCAACATAAATATTTGTCAGAAATTCAAAATTGCATTTTCTGTTTTTAGACCTTCACTAAGTCCATATTGATTTCTACTGAAAAATATGTTACTTTGAGAAATTTTAATAGTTTTGCTTCATTGCTTTCTCAAAGCATTTGGAGAAACACGATATCAATGATATTGGTCTATGGCATTTATTTCTTTCGCCACTTTTAGTATATTGGTATCACAACTGTTTATTTCAGTTTTTCTGGAATACCTCTTTTTCAAAGCTTAAATTGATCAAATGTAGTAAGATATTATATTTCTGTAGATACTTCATTTACTAACTTTTCTTTTTATAAGTATTAAAAAACTCAGACATAATTAATTGAAACATTCTATTTACTTTTTAATAAAAATCAACATCAAAACAAAGATCAGCTGTTACACATTGCAAATAACATATTTAGAAATGTTACACTAACTTAGAGTTGATTCCATTAATACCTGGAGATGTATTATTTTTCAAAGATTCAATAATATTTAATAATCTATGAAAATATACCTAACTTCTTCTTTAGTTACAAAATAATTTTTGTAATATAAATTAGAAAAACTCTATGTTATTTTATTATTTAAATGTATTTTCAACATGTAAGAAAAAAGTGTTGAACTCATTTGCAAAATCTTGGATTATAAAATATGTTATCTTTGATTTCCTAACCCGTTTGTTTTTAAGTTAGTTTCATTCCTTTGGTCAGTTATTTTATTTATTTCCTTCCATGTATCTTTTGAATTCCCCGTACATGTTTCAAATTTACTCTTAAAATAATTTCTTTTCAATTGTATAATTTTATTCTGCAATTTACTTATATATTTCTTATAATATAACATAAGAGAACATTTACTTTGCTATACAGGCCTCAAAAATATTAAAGCAATTGTCAAAATCAGACGATACGTTGTCACAAACATAAACATTTTACCAATCAGTCTTGTTCAACAGCTGTTTGAAACGAGTGTAATCAATACGTCATTGTGAGACTGGCTTGTGGACGGAAAAGTTATTCATCCCCTCCACCACACACAGTGAAACACACTTCCAACATTGAGTAGTCATTGATACTTGGGTGAATGACTCAGGCCTTTATTGAAAACAGTGTTTTGTTTGCTACATTTGTATACACGTGATCGATACAAGTCTGGGAGTAATTTCAAATTATTAAATAATTAAGTAAATTGAGTAATTTGTGGGAGTAAATTTATCGGTTTATTTACTAAGCTCTCCAAACCATTTGGCGATATCAACTTTTGTAATTGTCGATATTACGATTCCTTTGTGGTTTTAATGATTAGTGAATGGAGCCTTTTTAAATTGCCATTTAAGTTTTAAGGAAACCAATATTTGAGGGAATTTAACTATCCAGCTTATTAAAATATATACTAAATTAAACAAAAAATCTCAAGCTCTTTACGAAATAATCATTTTTTTAAACAATAGAAACAAAATGGCACATTTTGACTGAACTAAAAAAGTCATGCTCGTCTTCATTTACTTTGTACATTTGATCCTGAAGAGTGAGGTAAGTGTTTACATCTGTATATCAGATGAGGTAAATTTACAAAATTTGACGTGACCATATAATAAGCTATAAAACTTGTATAGTATAATTTTATAGTTTTTCATAGTATGATAAAATAAGAAAAAAAGAGAATGGGTATTGTGTTTCAGAATCTTTCTATGTACAATTGCATTATTCAATAAATTGTATGTTTTAGTGTATACTAATGAACTGTAAAAGTGTGATATAAACAACAAATTAGTCACTGAAGGTAAAATAAAATGTTCCCTAAAATAAGGAATTCTTTATAATACTATTTTAAACAGTAACATACATTATACAATATAAATGAGACAAACGTTAGTTATGTCAAAGGATAGGAAGAGTATGTAAATAAATCTGCCATAAATATTTCATAGAAACCGTAATGAAATATTATCAACTGTAAATACATCTACGGACTACAAACTAAACTACTTCCCATTCCAGATGGAACAGAGAGCACAATTTGGAGTGTGAATAATTAAGTACCACTGTGCTTTGAGTATTTACTTTTGGTTATATCTGTGGTTTATCTACCTCAGGAGCATTGTTTACCCAGCCTGGTCCAGGTCCTCTTTGAGTATTTACTTCTGGTTATATCTGTGGTTTATCTACCTCAGGAGCATTGTTTACCCAGCCTGGTCCAGGTCCTCTTTGAGTATTTACTTTTGGTTATATCTGTGGTTTATCTACCTCAGGAGCATTGTTTACCCAGCCTGGTCCTGGTCCTCTTTGAGTATTTACTTTTGGTTATATCTGTGGTTTATCTACCTCAGGAGTATTGTTTACCCAGCCTGGTCCTGGTCCTCTTTGAGTATTTACTTTTGGTTATATCTGTGGTTTATCTACCTCAGGAGTATTGTTTACCCAGCCTGGTCCTGGTCCTCTTTGAGTATTTACTTTTGGTTATATCTGTGGTTTATCTACCTCAAGAGCATTGTTTACCCAGACTGGTCTTGGTCCTCTTTGGGTATTAGTAAAACATTTATTTATTAGTTTATACGACTGAATGAGTAAGTACAATAGTTCGTGTTTGAGTGGGTTTTATAAGGTAGGACAAACATATAATCTAACATAAACAAAACAACTTTCAACACTGAAACTCCTTACTTTTTTTAATACTACACTTCAAGGAATAAAAGTCGTCCCTCCCTTTCAAATTACTGATACAATCTTCCTAAAACATTTTAACGTCTTACACTGTCAACTAATATTTAATATTTGTCATTTCCAGCTAATACCTTATTAAATTATGTTTAAAGCCATCTTTTTTTACCTACACCTTAAAGTACGTGAGTAAAACTAAGCACATAAAACAAAGAGACCAAGGTGACGTCTTAAGCGCAATGAAAACCTGAGTGGCAGTTATAAATAGATTTTGACAAACGTACAACTTTTAAAATGTGCAGTAATAATTAGTACGTTTAGATTTGATGATTTGGGGTTATAAAGGAAGGGACTGACAATGTGCTGGCCCTGATATATTCATGACAAACTAAAGAAATACATATTTAACACGTATTCAGAGCGCTGTTGGATGTGACTTCTGTTTTTTTCTTCTTTCTTAAAATATAGGGTGTTTTCAAATTTAGGGGTCAAGATACTGACAATTTTATAAGTCATAATACCGTACGTGGAACGCTCTAACAGTATATAAAGGAATTGTTATTCGGAGTATCCGTTTAACAAAGATACGTTTTAAAGGTGGGATATATTACGTCTTCACTAACCAAAATAAAAAAGTTAGTAATACTCTCAACGTTTTAATATTTTTTTCGAATTTGGACAGTGTGTAAATATTTATTAGCGAACCAATTTATTTTTATTTCAATAATAAAAATAAAGAAAGGAATTTTTGGTAAAATAAAATATAAAGGAGGACTTATTTTCCCAACCAAAATTAGGGCTTAGAGGCTATCTTTTACTAACCAAAGTTAGGGCTTAGAGGCTATCTTTTACTAACCAAAGTTAGGGCTTAGAGGCTATCTTTTACATTTAACCTGGGGAGCAACTGTTTACAGGTTACTTCTGAACCACCAAAATTCTACGAGCACAAATATTAGTTGGCCTACGAGCACACATTTATTACAATATTATATGATGTTCTATACTGTGTGACGTTCATGGGCTTTGTAAGTAGGGAGTGTGCCGAACCATATCATCTAAACCTATGCGTGATACTGTCACTAGCAGTGGATATATCAATAGTGTAAAGCCATTGTAATAGGGGCACAAAAACACCATTTTTCTCTGAGCAGTGGGAGTGGATAAACGTGAATGTACATAATGCCATCTGTTTGGCTTTGACTCCCACGTTGTTGTCATGTTTTCATCTTAATTATAGGTATCCGTTAAGTTATTTATGTGAATATTCTTCCTGACAGTTGACAAATATTATGACACAATGCATATCATCTCTGTAATATATATCTTAGATAACTTATCTAAGGACATTATTGTTTAATGCCCGTGGCTCAGTTACATTTAGACTTATAATTATATATGAAGAACAATTAAAATAATATGATTAAAAAATAAAATTCAAATGTTTAGAGGTTGCTTATTTAATTTATATAGGCCAGTGCGGAAACATAAATCTATAGTAATTATTACCTGCTGTAATTCTAGAGTAAGAATGAATCAACACATGGAAAGAGATATAGGAAGTGTAAATTATTAACTTAACAAAAATGTATTGAATTTAAGTATGTTACTATAAAATGTAAATTTTTAATACCCTTTAAAAAATTCACTTGTATCAATTTATAACAACTTATTTTATATCTGTATGATTCAATTTGTTCCATAATTTAGACACACAGTATTGCATAATGTTGATGTAAAATTTGTGTGAATGTCAGTTACAAATGTTATCACAGCTTCGAGGGCCCCTTGTCAATTCCGATTTATTGAAAACTAAATCAGATAAACCGTTTCGTTTGCAACACAAATAAACATTGTTATGTTATTAGCAAAATTCGATCGGGTTCATTGATATGTCATTTCCTTTAACATTTAAAAAGAAGTGAACAGTTCATTTTATAATTACTATGGTAACAACTTTATTGTAAATGACGTAATAAAATTTAAAATTTGACAGTTAGAAGGCATTATAATGTATCTTCATATCTGAATATAATATATATTTTTACATCAACTGTTATAGACTTAATAACTTTACTTTAATCTAGGTTTATTTTTAAATTATTCTTATAAATTATTATTAACTATAATAATTTATAAATAATTATTAACTATAAATACTATTCATTACTAACATACATAGCGAAATTTATTTTTCTTCTATTTATATCTATTTTTTAAAATAAAACTTCAGCAACCAGTTCAAATGAGCTTGCAGGCCTGATCGAAAAACATAATATAAAACGTGTGATGTTACTTAATATAATTTTTTTTAAATTAAGATGATATAAAAGATATTAGTTCCATTTCGTTAGATTCTTCGTATGCTAAAAATTTAAATAGAAAAAAATAAGTCCTACTCATTTATATCAGAAAAATATCAAAGATAAAACAGTATTTGTAGGGTTACTACCACTTAATTTTGTTAGGAGTAATTTATTTTATCTATTTATTCATTCATGTAATTACATATATTGTCCTCACTAAGAAATTATTATCAGTGAAATTCACTATAATATAGGTTATTGAAAGATATATTAAAATGTTATAACAACATTATTATAATGCACAAATAATAATAAATACATGGTTCTACTAGGTGGGCTTCAAGTAGGTTAACTATATAACGTGGATTTCCTATAGTCAAATAATAATATCTTTTAAAACATTATACCTGCCATATGTACTGTGACGATCGAACCAAGGTCGCTTTCTCCATCCACAATTTGTCATAAGTCATTAGCTGTCTTAAAATAGTGAAACAACTCATTATTTTCTTCTGACAAATAACATCAAAGTGACAAACAAAGTAGTGATCGACCTCCCACACACTAAAACGTTAATTGATAATGACCCTCCCACCCACTTATACGTGTACGATGGTGATGCCCATACACTCTTTCAACGAATTTGGGCTGTGTTCGTTAGAATATTTGAAAGTAATAATTTTTTGTCAGTTTAACCAATCTTATCTTGTAGGTTATAATGAGCTAATTTCATTTGAAAAATAGAATATTCAAAGAGCATTAATACGTTGAATACGTAAATAATTAACATACATGTGATGTTTGTTGAATATTAAGATTAATTCTATGTCGTAATTGGATAAATAAAACATCATTGGAAAATAAATGAACTCTGAGGTACACCAGATAAAATCTATTCTAACACTTTATACTCCAGGTAAGATGTTGGAGGATATTCAGAAAAAGGTGCAGTTTAAAAAGCCTAGATTACGTAGTTAGTAAGAAAACTAACTTACACGTGAGTAATGTATAAATGTAAAATGTAAAAGAAAAAGATTACAGGGTTAAGTCTTTAACTTCGATAAGTATTTAAAATATTGTCAGCTTTGAAGAATAAGATCATGTCATTAAAAGTTTCGTACCTCCCATAAAGTTTCTCATAAAATTTTGGTTACAACAATATTAAACCATTTTTAAGCAGTTTCCCAGCTCGAAACCCATATTTATTTTGTAAGCGGTCCAGCCCCTCCCAACTGTACCGTTTATCACTAGGTTGACGCTTGCATGCTCTATAATTTCCCCTGACAATATACACTTCATGGGGTGAGTGAGTTGTACTTAATGGTGGAATATTTGTTCTTGTACCTACTAAAAATAACATTAACTTAACTTTTAAGAAGGTCTTGACAGTTTTAATATCATTATTCACTGAAGCAAGTTTAAAGTACTTTTGTTATTTTAACGTAAAAAATGAGTTCTGCAGTGTGCAATTCTAATTGACAATGACCTCATAAGTTGTAAGACTAATTCTCCTGGTGGAAAATACAATAGTAACGCACTAATAAGCATTTTCTTTAACTATTTGACCTAATACTACTAATAGTATAATATTTTCATAACTCAAAAGATATTCCAATGGCATAGGAAAGTTATAGTGATCGAATTACAGTGTGCAGAATAGTAGTGAGTTAGTGGGATAAATGATTCAACTAACGGGGGGAGGGGGGGGGGGTTCGTATGGATAATTTACACAGTTGTGACCCCATATAAGCTAAGTCTTTCGGGTTGCTCTGTGAGGGTTCTACAATATGATATTCGAAACCGAATTGCACGATGAAACCCTTTTAAGATAAATTTATACTATTGATTTATAAAGACTATCTATTTTGAAAATAATCTAAAAAATTAAAATAAATGTCACCTTAAACTGTAAAAGTACTGCTTATCTTAATTGTATTTTTATTATGACAATAGTGTAGTCTTAGTTATTTGCAAACATCACAATAATAAAATAAACTTCTAATAGCATTTCTTTGACTAAACTGTGTTTGCTGTGACCTAGAGTTTATTCATAAATATTATTACTACTTGGACAGTAAATAATGATATAATTTATAGTAGCTTTGGCAAACTTGAGTTAGGTATGCCACTAAAAGCATTTAGTTAACTGTCAAGAATATCGGTTAAAACTAATCATATTGAACTTTTATCACTGTACTGGTTGTAAAATCGCTAACAATGTTGGATTGATTTAGTTACTAAACCTGTTCATACTGAATTACATTATAGATTAAACTAATATGGTGTATTATTAAATAAAATAAAAGAAAAGAAAACTGATTTTAGTGTTATTATCTCATGATAAATTCTAATAAAAAAATATACTCATATGTGTACTTTAACATTTTATTATTTTTTAGCTAAAACTGCATTTCAAGTAGTTATTGTACCATTTCCTAATTAAAATTTTAAGAAATGAATACTTTTTTTGTGTTATTATTATGAATAAAATAATCAAGGAATTGTTTAATAAGACCTGAAATTGTAAGTAAGAAAAACGAAACAATTACTAGATGTCATTAATGAACTAAGAAGAAAGTGTAGGAGGTCACAATTATCTGTGTGTTTTTTTTCACATACAAACAAATAAAATATAAACTACTAGAACCCCTAATATTTTTACTGATTTTACACTTTATATAAAATAATACGACGTAAATAAATAAATAACGTCTACTCAAAACAACAAAACAAATAATACAGTACGGTACTTAGCTGATACGTGTACAATCGAATCAAGTTGACATTTTACATGGTGAATATAAATTAATTGAATACAACGTTTGTTGCCAGGCAACGAAATAACCAAATTTGTATATAACCGTTTGCCACGGTATGGACAAATACGTCTATAGGCGTTTTTTATTACAAAGGGTTAGTAAAAGTGCAGTTTTCCTTGGAGCTGTTACTAATAATAGATGACTTGTGGTTTACCGTAATACATAGTTACCTATTATTGTTGTAAGCTTTCGTTATAATTATGTAAAAACAATTTAAGAATATAATTTAATTTGTAATATTATGTATTTTTTTTTAATTTTATGTTACATTATCATAAAAACGCCAACTGAAATATCGATGATTTCATTTATACTCGACTTACAATTTAAAATTTTAGTTAATATTATTAATACGAGTGTGATTTTTTTATAAGAAATAAAACACTTTTTTGCTTACTATAAAAAACGGGTGTCATTAACATGTAGACGGCGTATTAAACAAAACCCTCACTGGTCGTTGACCAATCTAAATATGTCATGTGAAATTATAGTCATACAATTTTACTGATAAAAGGCTACGTCTTCAAATTAATAGGAATATTAAAATTTCACTACGTGTACATTTATGCATGTAAATTAATTTCAAAATGAGTTCATACTGTTGTCATATTTTCCCTTGCATTGCATCTCGGTATTACCATTAATTATCATCATCATTAAGCTTAACGAATACCTAGACGTCATTTATCAGAGTCATTAAATACATCTGTTCCAAATTAACATTTCCGTTAGGTAATTGTGAACACATGTCAGCAGATATGTGACCCACATCAACACTCTGCTGGAAGGAACTTGCACCATGGCCCATGTAGTCCTAGCTCTCATTACATGCTTTCTTATGGTATTTATAGTTTAAAAATATTTTATAAAAATGAATAGTATATTTTACTAATCTGATTATATGTATATGTAGTTTGTACAGAATTTAATATGGTTTTGAAGCTCTATGTAAAGTAATAATGGCTACTAACACTAAAGGAAATTGATTATTTTGATTAAGGATACATTTGGATGAATAATTTAAAGGATATCTTGTATAAACTATATAATAAACCTAAACTCAATTAAGTTAACACAGCCTTATTTTTATCAATACACTAGTAGTGTATCTTTAATAATGGACAAAATATTTTAAAATTGTGTTTACCTAAAAAGCATACAAGTGAATTGTTATTTGGAAAAGTATTTTTAATGCAATTAATTAATTAAATAGTAAGTTAAATGTTCAGATTTTAATTTGGGTCAGGTGGTTTTTCCATATAATTTGATATATTAATTAGTTTTATATATCAGAAAATATTTTTTAGTTTTATGTAGTGGGTTGGAAACCTTAATTATTTTGATTAAAATGATATAACATTAATGGTCTGAATATTGAAGAGTGTCACCTTAAAAAATTATCACTCTTTGGAAAAAAAACAAATCAAGTGTATGCTTAAAATAACAAAAGAGCTAAACATGTCCATTAAATTGTGGTTGGTGATATTTCAAATATATTTTCCCCTTTGATGTTACTCTCCTACAATTGAACTAAGTAAAACGTTCTTTACCAAGGGGGAAAAGTGAAACATTTCTGCCATGTCTTTCTGGTCTGAATTTTAACGACTATCTTACATGTTCATATACATTTCACTATTCTAGACAAGTGATTCAGTGACTTATTTATTTACTGATTGCAACAATACTGTTTACACAGTTATTACTTTGTACAGTAAAAAAAAGTGAAAATTTCTAAGTTGGCCATAATTAAGATAGTACATCATCACATTATTTTCTACATATTTTTGTATCCTAATTAAATAAAATAAATTTATTTATGAATAACATAATCTCACGTGAGTTTAAAAATTTCATCCATAATTTTTTTTAATATTAAATAATTAATTGATAAATCTAAATGGTAATTATAATCTGTTTTTATATTTTTTATTTGTTATAAAAATTACATTTAGATGAAAAGTCCCTTAATAATTTTTTCCATAGCTAATCTACCCTTTTGTTTCAGATAGTCTCAGCTACGTACGTAGACCACTGCACAGACGATATCTTCGCCGATCCGGACTCATGTGACCACTTTTACAAATGTGACAACGGCAAGCCAGTACTCTTTACTTGTCCGAGTAATCTGTTTTACAACACCGAAACAAAGGGTTGTGACTGGCCATCCAACGTCAAATGTGATGCGAACACCGGCAAACGATCTGACTCAGGCACAGGCTCGTCGAAGAACACTAACTCTGGTACGGGATCAAATAATGGTAACAATGACTACAATCCTGATTACGACAATCTTCAATTTAACAATGACGTTAGTAAAGACTCCAAGGGACCGAGCGGTTACCAATCATCAACAGGGGGAGGTGGTGGTAGTTATGACTACGCTAATCCTAACCTGGACCAGGACGCTAATGTGGGACCCAGTCGTAATTCTGAACGTCCTCCAGGCCCTGATAAAGACACGTCTTCCACATCTTCCACATCTTCCACGTCTTCCGAAGAGATGCCCAGACACACAGTTGACGATCTTTACACTGAAGATAACAACCCTTATGAAGACGTTAAGGAACATGAACGTAACAATTAAAAAAAAAAAACTTATAAATGTATAAAGTAGAACTTAAAACAAATAAAATAGCTTTTAAACAAGACAGACAAAAAATAATTGAGATTTAATATAATTAATACACTCCAAATGTTTTTTTATTTACATAGTACTAGATAATACCCTGAACACGATGAACCCCTGAACCTAATGTATGTTCATTACATGTATTACCTAACAATTTAATAGTTGAAAAATCAACGATTAGTTATTAATAGTTTGACTAGATGTAATAATTTTGTTGTTATTAAATATATTAAATGATTGTTACAGTAACGATCAATATTCTAACACACATTTCATCTGAACTATATAAATATAGAAAGAAATAGAATATAGAAACATACATAACTTAGCTTCAATAACTGTTCAGTAGTTTATATCGAACGATTTTAATATATTATAATGATGTATAGAAAGAGTATTATGTATATTGAAGAAAATAATTAAATGCTCTTCGTGCTTTTAAATTTTTGTGTCTGGCAAAGATATTTGATAAAATCTTAATTCAATTAATTACTCTATTGTTTTAAAATAGGTTGAAACTAACTATTGAATAAATTACGATTCCATATAGCCTACAAGGACTTTCTAGACAAAGTATATTTTAATATTTAAACCAAACCGTTATAATGTGTTGTTCTTTTTTGACGGGTTTTAATTTTTTTTAATATTTAAAATTTTAAATATATTTATAAATACGTATATTTCAGACATTTGTTTTTCCAAATATTTATAGAGTAACATTTTGTGAAAATTATTCATAAAAAATGTTTCATCGTATAAAAAAACATCAAATATCGTAAATGAACTTTTATGGCCAAAATTTAAATAAATATTTATAACATGGACAGCAATAAATTCTTGTTTCTACTGCTTTTATTCATTTAAGTATTACATTTAAGCACCTAAAAATATTAATTTAAGAAGGAATATACGTCACCTCTTAGTGCCAAATCATAAAAACACAACTTTAAAACAGCATTGGACTAATAATGCTACCTTGTTGAAGCCCTCTCTAATAAAATAGCAAAATTATCACTGATTATTCATTGCTTAGCTAGCAAGTATAATATAAGCTAAGAACCTTGATTTCTAAGGACAACTAAATAATTAACCAATTATAGGGGATTCATACTTTTAGTACTATTGTAATGTAATATGAACCAATTTACTATTGAGTAAAACAATAATTATACTGGACCATGCAAAAACTATGGTACTATAATCGACACAAAGTGTTTTCTTTTGAAATAAATAATAATTTAGTTTGAATTGACATTTTATTATTTTATGTTGCCGATACTTTTACTCGTATTTAAGTATTGTTAAAGGTCTGAATGCACTTACTGTATGGTGGGGAGGGTTAAATTAATTAATATCGGATGACCACTTAATAATTGATATTAGGACATAAAAGAGATAGAATATTTCTGACTAACCCATGGTCAGAGAAAGTGAACCAAAGTTCACCACATTTAGTTGAAAGTCGACAGCCTGGAAGTTGGTCCAATATTCTTTAGTCTTATGTGTACTTGTACACTTGTCACTCACACATTTACTGTCTATCTAAATTGATCGCAAAACGAAAGTCTGTTCGAATTGACGTGGAAGCCGGTTACAGAACGTCCCGTCGCCGCGCACTAATGAAGTTCGTTAAGATTCAGGTGAATAAACAATTAATCATTTGGTGAGAATTTGAAAAAAAGAGGCCGATACTTAAACAAATAAACTAAAATTTATACGGGTAGGAAAAATGAAATTTAAGACTAAGACTCTTAACGAACGAAGGTGTTAAGTTTACAAGGTGACACGAGTGACTGAGTGTCTTCTTCGCTCAAATTTAGAGGAGTGCTTGTCCCGTACGAGAGTCGTATGACATTGGTAAACCAATTAACGCTTATTACGTCATACCACCATATGTACCACCTATCTCTTACTATGCTCCGTCAGGTGTAAAATAAAATATAAATATTAAGTTAAAAAGTTATAAAATATAAATACTAAACACTCACAGTAAATTAAAAATTCACAAGTCCTTGTCTACTGAGATAGAAGTGAAGAAAATGAGTGTAGGGTAAGTATGGAAAATATATAATAAAAGTGTGAAACTGCATAGTATCTTCCAGATTATATAATGATTCTCTTTTAAAAAAAAATATCGTACTTTTTACTGAATTTGGGAATGTATAATGTTTTAAAGTGTAATACTTAATTTAGCATTTTCTGCAAGCTTATACAAAGCAGAGTAAACAACTAGTTGAATCTTCCTATTTCTGGGATTAACAAGTAGGTACTCGTTTATATTTGTTTATACGGTAAACCTTCACAAATGTGTAGAGCAGGTGCGAGCCAATCAAGTTATTATATTATTTTAATAACTTTCTATAACCAGCAAGATGTGTAACACTACGTATAGCATGTACCTCACTAGCACAGACGGATGGTCCATCGGCATTCAACGATTTCTTTGTTTGCTTTACTGCCAAATCACGAATTCAAAGAGATTGGAGTTCGATGCATAGAAAATAATTGAAATTAGCAGTATTAAGTCCACGCTTTGGTATATGAGTAACAATGAAGGAACTTGTTATTGAAGTTATTATTACTATTATTATTATATTGTTATTATTATCTGAAAACAAAAAAGACAACAATTATTACAAAAACAACCTCTGCGTCCTATCTTTACTATAATAAGAAACAATATTTCTTTCAACTGCAGAGATTGCCAATAGTATTTATAATTAGTATGAAACCTTTGACAACACATTTTTTTTGGACTTGATGATATGCTTAAACAAGGTTTTATTACTTCTTTCTCTGTAATTTAATTACTCTCCCTTTTTTTACTACATAATTTTTAACTCTAGAACGACTTAATCAGATGGGTCAAATTTTCTTGTATTACTTACTCATACAAAGATTAGTGTAAGAAATATTCAACTTGCCAATGTATTACGTTTTGAAATGATCCATACCGGCTTTAGGGTCTGGGAGGGGTAGTGGATCGTCACCTGCTTTCCAAGTCTACCTTACTTAATATCACCTGGGACGCAGTGGAGAACTTTCGAACTAAGCCGACCACTAGGCCTTCTTTGTGGATCAAATGAATCAGCCCTTACACCCCTCCTTCCCAAAATCGACTTTGTTTCTCCAGACAGAAGACTTCATATGCGTTCAGGTGGCCCATCCCAGTTTTCTTCACCCATCTTGGCCACTAGTTTACTGTGCCTAGTGATTTATTTGAACTGCAGAACTTTCTAGTATTTGTGGAGGCTGTTGAACTTTTTATTTTATGGAGGGGGTGTTGTCAAGAGGAAGTTATATTTAATTTTAATTTATTTATTTCGAAACTTTTCTTCAGTTTTTTTATTTTTTTTATTTTGCCTTAAGATTTTTATGTTGCAAGGTTCTCGATTTAGGACCAACTCTGTCTAGCCACCAAGAGAGTCAGAGTTGCTCTGTTGTCAGAGGCCATAGTTTTAAGTTAATAACTCCAAAAAGGTGGAGTTATTAACTTAAACTTTTTTACTATTATTTTTTCCAAATTGGCTAAAGTACGTATTTTAACTCTCAAAACCCCGTCGTAGTATTTTAGTATTTACCCACTTTTAGTTTTATGTGTGTATTAATGTTCTGTAGGAATTTGAAGCGTTTATTATGTCTATATTTATCATGTATTTTGTCCGTTGTTATTTATTTTATTTATTGCTATATACTTACATAGTTTATATTTTGTTTGGTTCTGTCTAATATTGTTAATTTTCAAACAGGCTATAACCTAATTTTGGTTTGTAATTGTGTCAAATAATCTTTTCCTATTCGTGATTAGTTTAAAATGTTCACTTTTTAGTAAAAAATATTTTGGCCGTAACTTTCTTTTTATCTTTCACCTCCGATGTCTGGTGCCTTCTCACCCACTTGGTACGGGACTGGTAGTATTTTTTTGAGGGTGAGTAGCAAAAGTTTGTAAGAACTTACGGTTTTTAAGTATTAACTTCAAAAAGTTAACCTGGCAAAATGTTAAAATGAAATACAGTAACGAGTAGATTTTTTGTTGAAAATTTGTTTAGTAACATTCTGTTTATGAATAAGCAATACAACATTTCAACACAAACGTTCGAGTAGTTCTACTGTTAAAAATATGTTTAAAACATAATAATAATAAATGTCGATGTATGGGAACAGAAGCATTTTAGAACATGCCTTTACGGGTTTTTTTTATATTTTGGGCCATACAGTCAGTTCCGGAGATATGTCCACATATTAAAAAAAACTCCGTATATTCTTTTTTCTTTTTATTTTATAATGGTAAAATAAGATCACTGACGGGTTTGAATTCCTTTAATAGGATAAAAGAGAAACAAGAAGATTTTTCAGTTGGTGTCCATCGAGCTATTGATACTCATACTTTCCCACGATCAGTGGTCACCAGTGATAGTCAAACTCCACATCTCCCCCGTTCCTCCCTCCGGAGGACCTACCGCTGTTGGTGTTTGAGTTAATTCCCCTCTTGCCGATACCTCGAGTGGAAGACTGTGTTGAAGGCGATCTGTTTGGAAAATAACGTTGGTTATTAGATGCAAACATTTAATAAAGTGTTTTTCACCAACAGTGATATTGATCCACCCACCCACCCATACACGTACCATACGTGATATCGATACCGTCAGTATAATTAAAAAAACACCATGACTTGAGGTATAAAAAGGATAACATAATCAACCTATTAACCTATTGTTTACAATTGAACACACAAGATCCAGGCTAGAGATCAACTCCACTTAAGTTACTTGTAGTCGTAACTGATATAATAACTATCACGTTTAAGAGTGATTAAAATAACAGTTTGAAAAACGTAGCATATCAATGTCGAACATAAAAATAACATCATTGCAATCACTAGACCTTTAACTGATATTTAAATTTCATTGGAGGTGATATAAATTTCTAGACTTAATCATTTAATAATTTAATGTCTTATCCGTTTAGTTACGTATTGTTCATTTACTAGATATTTGTATTGCGCAGTAGAATCATGAATTTTTTTATTTAGTACCAATTTATTTACTTACTACCAATTTTATTTACTACCAAATTTTTTATATTTAGTAGAAGTTCATTTTGTTGTACCCCATTCTAGGATCTAGGTTAAAATGTAGATAATTATTAAATTAGATACGTTTATTAGTTTAAGAACGTAATTTTATAACATGTTTGTGTAGATGTAATTTAGTTTTTAGCACTTGAAAAAGGATTGGGTTTTACCTAATTGAAACGTCGTGATTGTTAATTTTTCACGAAATGATGGCAAATGTCCAACTACCTTTGTCTCCCTCATCTGATTCTCCATCATTAACAAATTTCAAAAACAAAGTAGAATCATGAAATGTCAAAATGTCATCCATTTGAGATAGAATTAAATACTTGCTTCTTAAAACATAACTACTTTGTGTTAATAATAGTAAAACGTAAGTGAGTTTATACCAATAAACATAAATATTCTTAATATTATTACTACTTTTTATAAAATTACTAACAAAATATTAAATATTAATTTACTGTTGTACAACTCATAAAAATGGTTGATATGTATTTGGCTATTTTACTTGTCATTTTAAAATACCTGTATGGCGTTACACATCTTTGCTGGTTCTCCACAAACTCCATATTGTTGGGGCAGACACACCACCATCCCCTACCATTGTTGCACTGCAGATACCGATGTTTGTTGTAGGGGTCAGCCTTCCGCACTGAGCCACTGCGAGGACACTTCGGGCCTTGTTGGCAGATCTGGGGACCGGTGTACACACAGCAATACGTCATTGTGATAATATCAATAAATAATGTAACTTGAAAAATACTTTAGAAAACTTTAAAGGAAGTAAAAAAAATGATATTGTTTCCTAATATTCAAAAGCTATACCTAATATTTTCTTATTGGAAAAATTGGTAAAATAAGGACAAAATTAATATAGTTAAATTCGATATAAGTGTTAAATTAAAAATATGAGAAAAATGTATTTACAACTCTTTATTATAAAAGGAGAAAGAATGACTAATGAAAACGTCTTAATCGAGTTTATATAATGACCTACCTTACTTGGACAACATGTTCAATGATTATACAAACAAGAAAATAAAAATTTTATTTTCAAACGATTCACTTACGCAGAAGCACAAGAGAAGTACAAAAATGAAGACAAGGCTGCTCATTATCACTCTCTAAAGAGCACGACTGTAGAGAGGGGCAGAGTCAGTCTCATCAACTCTCAATTAACTTGCTACAACTGTCAAGTCTCTTAGACACTTGTGTAGACTAAGTCTGCCAGCAGTATATCACCTTGGCGGCAAGATGTGTACATCAACAGAAAACCTTTTACACAAGCTTTTGTAACAAACAATTGAATATAAGATTCGTATTTTTCTCACCAACAAATTTCATATTTGATCAAAACAAAAACACCAAGTTACACGAGTGGGTAAGCTGAAAATACCGTAATGTGTTTAGAGGGTCCTCATTTTTTATTTGAATAGGTTAGTACTAAAATATATAACTCATTCTAAATTTAAAGAAAGATCGAATGAAAAAGTAAAGAGAGCTACTAAACGTGATTTATTAAATACAATTAAATGTTCAAGGTTACAATTAGAACGTTATTGTAATATAAAAATCTATTCACATATATATCGAAAGAATTTAGTTTGGTTCATAATTGTTATATACGATATTGAATAATGTTAATATAAAATGAGTGTAATGTCAGTTGTTGAACAAATGTTATTATAGTTTCAAGCGTCACCTGTCAATGCCCATTTATTGGACACAGAACCAGATTAACCATTTTGTTTTCACCACACCTGGATGAATTTATAATGTATTAGCAAATTTCAACGTTTACTAATATATAAATAAGTTTTTTTAACTGTGGTACATAATGTATTGTAATCAATGTACTTTAAAATGAACAATAGTTAACTATAAATAGCGTAAAAGTCTTTGTTACATATTGATTTACTAAAAGTCTTTCATGTCGCATTTTGTGAACTTACAGAGATATTTTGATATGTTTACTGAATTACTAATGTTTTATATAAGAAAAAATATAACATAGAAACAGAATTTGACAGTGTTTTTAGAATTGTAATTTTCCTCGCAATATGAAAAAGTGAAAATTATTGTAAAATAAATAACTTGCAATAAAGGCATTTTTTTATGCAAGAACAACAATGCAGTGTGGGCATTAAATAATATTTTCCCACACATATGTAATTAATTAGTATTTAAAATCATATGTTATGTTTAGTCAGTAGTAAATTTGTGCGCTTAATGCCTCTGGCTCATAAAAAAATAAAACACACAAGAACTTTGTATGCGATTATTTTTAAGTAATTAAGTAAACAGCTTTGAAGTTTATCTGCAAATTTAAATTTAATTAGATCCATTATTATTCCACTGAAACAAAAGATTTCCCAGTGTAATCATATTATGTTAATTAAATTAAATGTGCCATATTGAGCATAGTGGGTATTGGATGGCATTTTGTTATGGGTTTAGTTATTACATTAATTGACTGCGGAATTTCTGAATATTTCATAACCATACAAATTAATAATTTCATTTAACTTATTTATTTTGTTTTTTTGACAATACGTCGGAAAGGTATTCAATACTCAAAATATACAAATATGCATTTGTTGTACTTTCAAATATTTTTAGTTTTCTGGTTGCGATCAAGAATAGTCAAAGCTGATCTAACTATTTTGATACTAAGAACTATAAAAGTGGTGAGTAGCTCTACAAGAAAGACATTAATGTGTACCTTGTGTTATTAATAACGTAGACAGAAAAAAAAAACACCGTTGCATCCCACACTTGCTTTCCTAAATCAAAACTCAGTAATTCTTTTTTTTTTTTCTTTTTCTGAGTGTTCCACCCGCCCATTCCCGTGCCGTGTTAATGACCCACCCGTATACATATAGGGATACCAATACCAAACTGTAAATCCTATTTTAAAGGAATTATAACGAAGTCTGCAATTTATACAGGGGTTGGGCAAAAGTCAGGAATACATTTATTAATTTCAAAACCATTGAAAGAAATGTAATGAAACTTTTCAGTTATGTACATATCTCTATACCAAACATTTAGACATATTTTACTTGTTTTTCGCATAGCCAGGTGATGGCCCATGAAGGAAGTCTTGAAAACATTAAATGTAAGTCTACCTCAAAGTATACGTCTTTTAAAGGTATGTGTTTGTAAAACACAAGAGTACAACCTGAGGTCAAAAGGATGACGCTGTCAGAAAATATAGCCACTCTAAGAATTTAATGTCAAGGTTGGGCAAAAGTCTGGAATGTATAAAACTAATGGAACTTTTTAGTTATGTACATGTCCCTTGTTTTTTTCATATGTACTTGTTTTTTGCATTATCCAAGGTATGGCCCATGAAGGAAGTTTTAAGAATTTTAAAAATAATCCTACGTCGAGTTATGCCTTATTTTAAAGGTCTTTGTCTCTATAGTACAAAAGTGCAAACCTCACTTCAAAAGGTTGGGTCATTCACAAAGTACATGATTCAGAGAACTTAATGTCACTAATTATTCTCAGCTATACGTGTATTTATTTAACAGTTTCAGGTCACTGTTGTTGATTATGTTGTTGATTGTTAACAATTGTAACTAACGACTGCATTATAAAAATATCTATGCTACTTAACTAAGATAAAAATGAGAAAAATTTATAAAAAAACACTTTTGACAGTAAGTTTAAAGAACAATAGTCTAAGAATATTATTATAATAAGTTGTTACTTATTGTTTATGACATTTAATTTCTCATGTTAAGTTAGATAAATTATAGCTCTATGCAGCAATAGATAATAATTATCTTACCTTTTTTTAAAGCAGTGTTAGTTATATGACATTAAACTTTTGAGAGGCCTTATATTCTGACTGCGTCATCATTTAAAGCTCAGGTTTGCACTTTTGTGTTTTACAAACAAAGACCTTTAAAATGAAGTATAACTTGAGGTAGGCTTACATTTAAAGTTTTTAAGACTTCCTTCATGGGCCATGGCCTGGATATGCGTAATACAAGTAAAATATGTCTAAATGTTTGGTATAGGAACATCTGACATAACTGCAAAGTTTCATTACATTTCTTTCAATGGTTTTGAAATCAATAAATATATTCCAGAATTTTGTCCAACTCTGTATGTCCAATAATAGTAATAATAATATGTTTATTGCAGGTTCGATTAAACAAAACATAGTACAAAACCTCATACACTGATCTCCTCGCCTCCACTCAACACGTAAATAAATATCCAATAGGAAAACTAAATCACAAAATAATAAAGTAACTAACAACATTCTCATAAAGTACTGTACATTATAGTATCTCTAAGATAAAAAGGCTTACGAAATATATTAAATAATGTACTCAAAATAATATAACAACAGAACTAAAGGAAAAACTAAAACAACCCTGTATGATGGTCTTTGAAGAACATTATGAAACTAAAACTGTGCCACAAACAGAACTATTGGTCCAATAATAAGGGACACAATACTAAACACAATGAAAAAACCCTATGTCTGTACCTCATAATCTTCTCCACATACGTGGTTAATCTATATAACAGGTTATTTTTAAGGGGAGCCGCTAGTCCCTATCTCGCCCATGTTAAATTATCAATTTTTCAGTACCATTTTCTCCTAAAATACTCCACCAAAGGAACTGAAATTTTCACTGCTTGTTTTCATACTTATAATCAGTGAAAATAAGATTTTTTATTCTTTATGTGCAAAAGTAAACATTTTATGATTATTTTTAGAAAATCTTTTGAAAAGTGTTTAAAAAAATCATAAAACCAGTTACAAATCAAAAAGTATGTATAGTAGCCTATTAAAAATCTTATTATTGTTAAATACACCTACAAAAACAAGTGGTAAAAATTTAACTTGATTTGGATGAGTAGTTTATAAAATAATGGTACCCAAATATGAAAAAAAGAAACTTTCGGGAAACGCAGTTTAAACTGAGATTTCAATAAAAATGCAAGCGTGAAATGAGCTGTTACTCCTTGAAACTACTACATTCAAATATTAATAAAACCAACAAATCATTTTATAAACACTAAGTATTTGATATCAAAATGTTCAGAAAGAAATACAGAAAAATATAAAAATAAAAACCAAAAATAAAAAAAAATTACTGGCGGCTCCCCTTAAAACAAAAATAATAAAATGCACTTCCATTTAGTTTATAACTGAAAGCTAAAAATCAACTAAATCAATACACAACCAAACATACATACATACATACATATTAATTATGATAGTAAAACTAAACAAAAATAAACAAAGAAAAATAGTGATAAAAAATTCATTCATTCCATTAGACGCAAGCATGCTGTTCTGAAATCCGCTGGGCTTATAGTTACATCAGCATCATTAGCTATAGAATTTAAAACATCAATAAGAATCGAATAAATCTCCATATTTAATGGTCATTAAAATATTGCCAGTTTTCAAATTGTAACAATGTAATAGATTAAATTATACCCATTCTATTGAGGTTATAACATATATTTATATATTTTTTTATTTAAAACCATACAGTTTAAATGAATGCTCATTGCAAGTATAGTACTTTACACTGTATTTCCTAATGTATCATTTTTGTAAACTTTAAAATAAACCAAGAAACGACTGTAGACATTACCTACACAGAGATGGTTAAAAATAGTAACGTATACAGTGATCTTTAAATACAAATATTTGCTCTTTATAATGTCACACTGAGAAAGACCTTATTTAAAATCACACATTAAAACAGTCTTTTTGTCTGAGAACAATGTGATGACGTAAGAAGAGTTCAGTACACTGCTGCGCTTGTTAGAGCTACAATCCATATTTTTGTTCAGTTCTCTTTGTAGAATAAAAATTACCATATTGATTCCCACTTACTAGAGATATTTTTTAATCAATTTATATATTTTTAATAATATCTTGGGGATATTTTTGTTTCTTAACTAACTGGTTAAAGAAAAGTACAATTTGAAAATTAGTACGCTTAGCATCAAACGATAATTAAAATAATATGTGGTATTTAGTCCTTATCTATTTTTCTTATACCACATGATTTCGGTCTATTTTGAAGGTAACACCTAGGACAAAATTCAATTCTGTTTGATAATTTGAATAATTTTTACATTTCATAACACTCTTTATTATAAATTGTTAGACTAGAAAATTATATAGACCATAATGGTGAATTGGTGAAACTAAAAATATACTACTAAAATTGTTTAAAAATATCTCAGGTCGTAATTCTGTATTTATTGGTAACACCATTTTATGAACAAAAAAGTTTAATTAACTTCGTTAACTAGTGAGCAGGTTTCATAAAGCTTGCATAACCTAGTCGGTACGTAAAAAATAGAAAAATTGTTGTCTATGGAACAGTGAACATTGTTTTGATGAATTTATACTTGTGCACAAAATATAAGTGTAGCTTCAAAATATAAATTTATAATGTTTCCTCAAAATCTCTAGAGTTACAAGTATTTATTTAAAATATCCACTGGAGCTCTGATAAATTTAACCTCATTCTCAGGAATTTATCGGCTTCCCAAACTTCAGTTTATAATAAATTAACAATATTCTGTAACTGTCAGGCCTGATATAGTTGTCCTATATAATATAATTACAATGCAGGTACAAATCTGTAGAATTATCGTACCACAAAGTCAGCCCATTGTATAGTTAAATAGTACTGACTTTGATATCTCCTTTTACTTATATACACACGTATGTAAGTACGTTCATGTTTATATGCACTGTATGTACAGATTTACACACCTACCCAATGTTTACTTGACATTTAATAGTCCTTGCACCACCTGAAATACACATGTGCACGTATATACAAAATGTTATCTTACATCCAACATAAATTAAATTTTCAATAATTACAATATTTATATGTGCTGGCGTTTACCACAAAGTATCAGAGCAAAAATATGTTCTATAAATAGGTAAGCGTTATATTTATTTTTTCTTCGGTAGTAATTTTAGAGATAAACTGTAACATTCAGAGTCATGTAGTTTGGACTCTCTTTTGTACTAAAGAATATTTAAAACAATTAGACAGCTTAGATCAGCTAATTTATTGGCGGAATTTAGAATGGTAATTATATTTTAAATTGAAAACAAATATAATACAATACATTTTAAATACCTGAAGTTGACTAACGGAGAAGTTATTGTATAAAGAATAAAAAGAGATAAAATGTTAAAATACGAACATTTTTAGAAAACAAAACTTGATTTTTACTGATCGACAATAATACGGGTTTTTAGAGAGCGTATGGAGCCAAAGGCAATTTTAACAATTTTTAGTTCTTCAACTTTAAAATTTAACAAGGTTGTAGTAAAATCTCTGAAATGATAAAATGTTGCCATTGTCTTGACTGTGTCTGATGACATTTATATTGATGACTGAATATATCGATCATTACATTAATGTCTGAATATATTGATCATTATATTAATGTCTAAATATATTGATCATTATATTAATGTCTGATGTCATTTAGACTGAATCGGTGAGTAGGTGAGAGGAGCAAATATTGATAAGAAATAACTAGAATGTACATTTTCCGGTGACAACCACGTCAAGGTACTATCTACAATATTTACAAGATAACCAGACGTTGCAGTCTCAGAGAAACCACTGAGGATGCCACATCACAGTATGGGCGAAACGTCTGGTTATCTTGTAAATATTGTAGATAGTACCTTGACGTGGCTGTCACAGGAAAATGTGGATTCTAGTTGTGACACCGGCCGCTTAAGCCTAAGTTCTAAGATTTATAGGAAATATGTTTTAACTTTTTTAAATACAAGGCCATGCTTGTCTGTTCTTTTGTCTAAATTATCATTATCTATATAATATTTTTTTAAAATTTTTTTAAGGAAGGAACAACAATTGCTATAGATTCCATCCTCAGAGTACATGTGATGTTTGCTGCATTGATTGGAGGGTAGAGCTTTATTTATTTATTAATATAAATGACAATGCACCATTTTACAAAAACATTTTACGAAAATAGTTTAGCTGTTAGTAAAAAATATCAAACATACAGGACTTTTATGATAAATGATATGCTAACTTCATTACTAACTAAAATTCAAAATAGTAATAGGTGCTAATAGTACGTGCAGTCAAAAAGGGGTTTCACAATATTAACAAATATATAAATATAATACCAGCAAAATAAATAAAATAACTAACAAAGACAAACGTTAAAAAACCAGTATAAAAAAAAATAACAACGCACAGATAAACCCCTAAGAACAATAATATAAATAAAACTAGACAAACTTCTAATAACAGCAATTTAATTTTAATAATGTATACATAAAAATTACATAGTAAGACAGAATATACCAAAGACAGCATAGACATTAAGTAAGATCATGTGACGACATAGGTTTCGTACCTCTTATAAAATTTCTGATTTAATTTGTTTTCTTATAACGGTTCTAAACAATTTCTAACTATTCTCTTAATTTAAGACCCGAATTTCTTGATCAAATTGACTCGTTTTAGCTGTTCCGGCCCTTCCAACTGTAATACCATTTATCACTAGGTTGACACTTGCGTGCTCTATAATTTCCCCTGACAATGTACACTTCATGAGGTGGACGAGTGGAACTTAATGTTGGTATGTTTGTTCTTTCCTGATAAGCTCATTTATGCATTTTCGTAATTATATGGTAATCAAAAAAAACCTCGATAATTTTATTATTTAGAGAGATTTTACTGAAGTAAGTTTAAATTAATTTATTTTTCATATTACTACTACCCATAATTGAAAACTAGTTATTATTAAAAATATAATATGAAAGCGTGTTCTAGTGTCTGAATTGAAATGCAGTTAGTGAGATAAATAGTTCAACTAACGGTGGGCTTTAGTATTACGTAGTGTATACTCCAGTAAAGGGAATGCTTTTTGTATGTATCACAATATGATATGAAACTGAATTACACTGAGACAAATTTATAAGACAGATTCATTTTATTTATCTGAAAGCCCGTCCATTAAAAAAATAAACGTTAAAATGAAAACTAAATAATTAATTATATTGGATTGGAAATAATATATCAATTTATTTTGCTCTTTTGAGTCAACCACATTTAGTACTGACTGACAACAAAGCAAATAAGACTACAAATTTAAATCGTCCAGGTATTTTTACCATAGTAACATAGGCAGCCATTTTTTATTTGTTTAGTTATAAACATATTTACACAATTTCATGTCTAAAAATATCCACTATGGTGGACATCCCAGACCCTTATCTAGTAGAGTCTACGTTAGTGGATATTTCAGATTTCTCTAGTAGTGTCCATTCACGTTGTCAGTAATCCCAGTCTTCTCTAGTAGTGTCCATTCACGTTGTCAGATATCCCAGTCTTCTCTAATAGTGTCCATTCACGTTGTCAGTAATCCCAGTCTTCTCTAGTAGTGTCCATTCACGTTGTCAGAAATCCCAGTCTTCTCTAGTAGTGTCCATTCACGTTGATGGGAATCCCAGTCTTCTCTAGTAGTGTCCATTCACGTTGTCAGTAATCCCAGTCTTCTCTAGTAGTGTCCATTCACGTTGTCAGTAATCCCAGTCTTCTCTAGTAGTGTCCATTCACGCTGTCAGTAATTCCAGTCTTCTCTAGTAGTGTCCATTCACGTTGTCAGTAATCCCAGTCTTCTCTAGTAGTGTCCATTCACGTTGTCAGTAATCCCAGTCTTCTCTAGTAGTGTCCATTCACGTTGTCAGAAATCCCAGTCTTCTCTAGTAGTGTCCATTCACGTTGTCAGAAATCCCAGTCTTCTCTAGTAGTGTCCATTCACGTTGTCAGTAATCCCAGTCTTCTCTAGTAGTGTCCATTCACGTTTTCAGTAATCCCAGTCTTCTCTAGTAGTGTCCATTCACGTTGTCAGTAATCCCAGTATCCTCTAGTAGTGTCCATTCACGTTGTCAGTAATCCCAGTCTTCTCTAGTAGTGTCCATTCACGTTGTCAGTAATCCCAGTCTTCTCTAGTAATGTCCATTCACGTTGTCAGTAATCCCAGTCTTCTCTAGTAGTGTCCATTCACGTTGTCAGTAATCCCAGTCTTCTCTAGTAGTGTCCATTCACGTTGTCAGTAATCCCAGTCTTCTCTAGTAGTGTCCATTCACGCTGTCAGTAATCCCAGTCTTCTCTAGTAGTGTCCATTCACGTTGTCAGTAATCCCAGTCTTCTCTAGTAGTGTCCATTCACGTTGTCAGTAATCCCAGTCTTCTCTAGTAGTGTCCATTTACGTTGTCAGAAATCCCAGTCTTCTCTAGTAGTGTCCATTCACGTTGTCAGTAATCCCAGTCTTCTCTAGTAGTGTCCATTCACGTTTTCAGTAATCCCAGTCTTCTCTAGTAGTGTCCATTCACGTTGTCAGTAATCCCAGTCTTCTCTAGTAGTGTCCATTCACGTTTTCAGCAGTAATCCCAGTCTTCTCTAGTAGTGTCCATTCACGTTGTCAGTAATCCCAGTCTTCTCTAGTAGTGTCCATTCACGTTGTCAGAAATCCCAGTCTTCTCTAGTAGTGTCCATTCACGTTGTCAGTAATCCCAGTCTTCTCTAGTAGTGTCCATTCACGTTTTCAGTAATCCCAGTCTTCTCTAGTAGTGTCCATTCACGTTGTCAGTAATCCCAGTCTTCTCTAGTAGTGTCCATTCACGTTGTCAGTAATCCCAGTCTTCTCTAGTAGTGTCCATTCACGTTGTCAGAAATCCCAGTCTTCTCTAGTAGTGTCCATTCACGTTGTCAGAAATCCCAGTCCTCTCTAGTAGTGTCCATTCACGTTGTCAGAAATCCAAGTCTTCACTAGTAGTGTCCATTCACGTTGATGGGAATCCCAGTCTTCTCTAGTAGTGTCCTTTCATGTTGATGGAAATCCAAGTCTTCACTAGTAGTGTCCATTCACGTTGTCAGAAATCCCAGTCCTCTCTAGTAGTGTCCATTCACGTTGTCAGAAATCCAAGTCTTCACTAGTAGTATCCATTCACGTTGATGGGAATCCCAGTCTTCTCTAGTAGTGTCCTTTCATGTTGATGGAAATCCCACTCTAGTAGTGTCCATTCATATTGATAACAATCCCACTCTAGTAGTGTCCATTCACGTTGATGGAAATCCCAGTCTTCTCTAGTAGTGTCCATTCACGTTGTCAGTAATCCCAGTCTTCTCTAGTAGTGTCCTTTCATGTTGATGGAAATCCCACTCTAGTAGTGTCCATTCATATTGATAACAATCCCACTCTAGTAGTGTCCATTCACGTTGATGGAAATCCCAGTCTTCTCTAGTAGTGTCCATTCACGTTGATGGAAATCCCAGTCCTCTCTAGTAGTGTCCATTCACGTTGATGGAAATCCCAGTCTTCTCTAGTAGTGTCCATTCACGTTGTCAGTAATCCCAGTCTTCTCTAGTAGTGTCCATTCACGTTGTCAGTAATCCCAGTCTTCTCTAGTAGTGTCCTTTCATGTTGATGGAAATCCCACTCTAGTAGTGTCCATTCATATTGATAACAATCCCACTCTAGTAGTGTCCATTCACGTTGATGGAAATCCCAGTCCTCTCTAGTAGTGTCCATTCATATTGATAACAATCCCACTCTAGTAGTGTTCATTCATGTTGATGGAAATCCCAGTCTTCTCTAGTAGTGTCCATTCACGTTGATGGAAATCCCAGTCCTCTCTAGTAGTGTCCATTCATATTGATAACAATCCTACTCTAGTAGTGTCCATTCATGTTGATGGAAATCCCAGTCTTCTCTAGTAGTGTCCATTCACGTTGATGGAAATCCCAGTCTTCTCTAGTAGTGTCCATTCACGTTGATGGAAATCCCAGTCCTCTCTAGTAGTGTCCATTCATATTGATAACAATCCCACTCTAGTAGTGTCCATTCATGTTGATGGAAATCCCAGTCTTCTCTAGTAGTGTCCATTCACGTTGATGGAAATCCCAGTCTTCTCTAGTAGTGTCCATTCACGTTGATGGAAATCCCAGTCTTCTCTAGTAGTGTCCATTCACGTTGATGGAAATCCCAGTCTTCTCTAGTAGTGTCCATTCACGTTAGTAGAAATTCCAGACTTACTAGTGGACGTAATATCTCATTGCCAGGATTAAGATATGAACATATTATCTAAAACCACACATTCATTTTATAGCTGGGTTAGAGTAACAAATTATTTATTAAAATGATTGCAATGCTTTGTATATGTAAACTAACAAACATAAAGGAGGGTTGCTAATATTGAACTATTTACATAACTTTTATTTTTAGTGTTTTTTCTATGTAACTCAAGAAGCTAAACAACGTGCTGATTGCTTAAAGCATCAGATTTTCTTCCTTTTCGTATTTTTTTACGTACATATTACGATTAATAAAGGAGGAATAAGTTATTTTCCAAAACCCTGTCAACGGTCCAATCTAGGAAACCGGTTACTTTTTTTGGACCAGTTAGTTATTTAGATTAGACCGGGTTCTGAGATTGGACCGCTGACATCAGTCACATAATACAAACTAAATTTTATTATTACGGTATAAAGTAAACGCAAAATTACAGTTCATAATCAAGTTATTGTTTGTATAAAAAATTACCATACATGTATAGGTTAAAATTTATGTTTTTTTCCATAAAATTATTTAGATCAACTAGTAACAATGTTTATCCTAAATACATATTATTATGTAAAAACTAAACATTTGTAAGGCTATACGTTAGTAGCTTTGTAATAACTGTTGCATGGATTTTGACTTGTAACAGTCAAAATCCATATCATATATCATATTTATATAATGATATATAAATTGTTCGTTATCGAACTTAAGGAAAAACTTCAATTTAAAAACAAGTTTGCCAATTCAAAAAAACTATTCATAACAGTTTGGGCAAAGGTATGTTTTCACGCCACTACTGACTCCTGCCCATACTGTGTAAACCCAAGTTGAGCATTTTAAATTAAATTGTGTTACGTAAATATCAAATAACAGCTACTTAACCATATGTAACATTAAATTTGTTGAGCAATCTTTAGTTATAAGTCCACCAGTATGACAGTTATAACAGCTGAGATTTCCCACATGAACTGTTCAGAATTTCATTATATACATTGACAAAAGACAGTTGCCATGGAAACAATGAGGTATTAATGCGTCAGTTGAACAGGTGTTCATTAACGTTGATAGTAATTAATTATGACCAAGTAATATTCTACTCACTGTATTATTTTCAATTTGTAAGACAGCCTATAGAATTTGATATTCTTGTTCTTTGAACTTGATTGTACTATATACGTTTTTGATCGTAATGACACGAATTTGTCAAATATATTTAATATTACATGTATTATTAAATATATTTCAATATATATTTCATTCGTATAAATGAAAAGTATGACATTTTTTTATAAGTAAAATATATTAACACAGTCTAATAATACACACAGTCCCGACACTTCCACTGCAGTGATGTGAAGCTAGCGCGATTCTAGCGTTCCAAAAAGGCAGATGATACCGCAATTACTCCACATTATAGCGTTGTATTGCATTGTATCGTGAAGAAATTGAATTATAACAGAAGAAAAACTGCTAAGACAGATTATTAATCCACAGCTGTGGATGTAAACAGCGCAGATATGCATTACAACGAGCTATCCACTAGGTCGTTGTTGTCGTGCTTCTCGGCAATATCTAAAGGAGTGGCACGACTCTATGATATTAGACTGTCGTATTACTATATATGTTCAACACTTAATCATCGCTAAGCTCAAACTTATGAAGTGTTCATTAAGCTTACTGAGAAAAGGGGCAAAGTGTTTATAGAATTTATATTTTTTACTCATATTTAAATCAAGTTAACAATCTTAGTTATTTTAAAAAATAACAATTTAACATCCGGAAGACAAGTTAGTATTTTTTCAGAAAGAGAATGCAGAATAGTGGTAGATAAAATATGCAATTCTAAATCCAGTTATATCCACATCCAAGAATGTGCTAGCAATAAAGTATTAAGTCAAATATTTCTACAAAATAAACCATTCTTTTTCTGCCAGGCTACACTACAAACAAAAGTTAAAAATGGGGGGAGGGGTCTTAATGTGTGTTAGTGTGATATTTCCACTTTAAGTTAAAATGTAGGTAACCAAGTTTAAAAATATATATATTATTTACTTTTTTGTAATTTTATATAATTAACAGTATTTTTTTTTTACAAACATTTCCATGATTACTGGTTTTATTATTTATGTTTAGTAAAAATGAGAATATTTTTTTAGATCATATCCTAAAAATACACTTTATAATTATTCTGATAATTAGCATTTATTAATTAGAAAATTTCAACAAAAATGCATTCAAATAAACTCATGAATTGTGTTATATGCCATTTGTTAGAGAAATATAGTGTACATAATTTATGTTGTTGACGATAAAAACCAACCTCTGAGGATTAAATATAAAAATACTAGCTGTACCCGCTTCACCAGTCATAATCACAGAACAAATATTGATTTTGATTATATAATGGAAATGTGCAGCAAGCTATCAGTTTACACTGTATCAAATGTATATCCAATTTAATACAGCTGATGTTATGTATAATGTACTTACTGCACTCAATTATTTGTATTGCCCATTTACAGCATAAAACCTTTGACTCTGCAAAATGTCAGCCTCGCAGGCTTAGTACTTGTTTAGTTACAGTGATGAGTGAATGTGTCATATGGTATTTGCCTTTTATAGGTATAGATTGCATCGCAAATTAGTATATTCAGATTCTAGAAAAACAGTCAGTATAGTTTTTAGAAAACTTAGCAGATTCTCGTGCAAACCAGTCTTTTAGCCAATAAAATCCTTACATTCCCTTCTGTTTATATGTTGACATTCTGCTTTCTATCCGGAAAATCTATGAAAAAAACGACTGCATGATCAAAATTCCCTCAAACAAAACAAGTTTTTTTCCAAAACCAATGAGATCAATCTTTTTAAAACACTGTACTTGTATGAGTGGGTGGGTGGGTCAGTAGCAATCTACTCGTATGCCCAGTTCACTACCCCATTAAATTATAGTTATAATCTACATAAAACCAGTTTAAAAACAGACAAAATCACTGGGCCGTTATATCGTAGCTGAGTTCGTGTCTGTTGTGTACAGATTGTCACATTGTTTGTTTTCAGAAACAGGTCGGATTTATTTTTGTTTCATTACTGATGTGATTTTATGCAGTGTTCTTATATGTATGTATTAATGAGTTGGTTATGTTTTAGCGTCATAAGGCTCGTAATTTATGGTATTGTACCATTTATAATTGTTAAAATAAAGAATTGTGAGTTTGAGTTTATAGTTTGACTGTATATAGACTAATATCTCTTCAAATACCAAAGCAACGTACAAAAACACTGGGTGAAAGGAGACAACCTATTCAGAAGTTGACAACGTAAACACTTTGTCAAAACCTTTCGTCATATATACTTCAAACTCTGATGGAATACTCCCACCCATGCTTGTGATACAACTGTTGTTTGCATACATTATGTAAATGTATTCTCTTTGTCGAATTCCTGTAGGTATTATCATAGGTCGTGAGGTAATAAACAGAAACTTGCGTGAAACCACTAAATAACGCAATGAAAGGTAAGTTTGGTTAAAAAAACTGTTTCATACATTCCTTGTTTTTTTTTTAATGAAAATTTTAGTTATACACAAGTCTACTCTAGTGATAATTTTTACCATGCTAAGTTTTCAAGACAGAAAATCAACCGTTAAACTTTCAAGTAATTTTAAATTGTGAATTCAAGTAATTTTAAAAGTTGTACAGTGACTTGTTTTAAACAGAAAATTTTAAATATAACAAAAGTTTACAATTGTCATTCCTTAATATATTAACTCTTTACTTATAAAGAGTGGTCCTGTAGATTTGTACCATTACCCTCCTTACACTAACTGATATAATGATTATTGTTTAATAGTTTTAATTAAAATATGTTTGTGCTGTCGTTTATTGTGTTTTACTATTTACTCCAGAACAAAATTGGAGTTAAATTTGCTATTAGAATATTTTCTCATAGTGTGCTATTTAACTTGAGGTGGTTTAAAAACTTTTGCAAACAGGTTGTAAGAAGTCAATTTAAGTTTTACTGTCATATCTTCTTCAACAGAAAGGTTTGACTGAAAATAATCTCTAGTCTGATTACCATTACCTCCATATTTTTAAATTTGCAAGATATTGATATCATTATTAGATTTGGTAATTTAATTAATTAATAAACATGCTTAAATGAGTCCGTAACAACTGTCTTAAATATATTAAAAAAAAAACTCGTATATATTTCAAGTACAATTTTCCATTTAAGTTTAAAACAAATAACTTTAAATCATAAAGTGATTAGCAAGTCAAAGGTTCTCGTATTGCGCAGCACACTTGGCTTGAGGTTACAGTTAATGAGGAAACTTGACACATTCCCCGACTACAGGTGTCAACAGCAGCGATATTACCCACCTCTAATAAGGAAAGACCACTTAATTCAATGACTACCTAAAATAGATAATTTCCTTAAGCTATTTCATCTCTAAAATAAAAGCCTTTTGTAGTATGGAAAATAACGAAAATTTATTCTATTTTTAGCATCTAAAGGGTTGTAACATTTATTTTCTATATCCTTTGAATTTACCATCATACCAATAGATATTCCTTTATTTGATGTTCCTTTAGTAAATGGGATGGATATATTTTTTATGATTCGATAGAGTCCAAAATAATAAGGTGGCTACTAAATGTTTCCCTTACTAACACTCGCCAATTAACTTACTAACATTCGCTAATTAACTTAATTACACAATACAAGATATTTACAAATATAATGAATGTCACTTGACAGACACACGTTATTATGTTCATTCGATATGTGTCAATGTTCGTCACTGACGCTGCTAAGCACTTATTACTGTACTCTCACCAAACTCACAATTAAAGACTCATACTGTTACTAGTTGACCGAACTACTATTATAAGGTGCTGCTTCATTCGAGAAGGTCGCAGAAGTGTTGTCTGTATGGATCCCAGAGACTTGTAGCTTCACCCGCAAGCAAATTATCAGCCATTCTTGCACCATCTAGGGGCTACTGGATTGACTACGCAACCAAGTACCTGCAACAATCCACAGTACAGGGAGAGAGGTGACGCTTTCCTGACTTGGAAAAGTCCAAAATAACATAAATGACAAACTATGTTTATATTTACGAAAATGTAATAATTGGAAAATTCTATAATCAAACAGTTTACCACTATTTTAAAAGTATAATATTTTGTTTTAATTTGTAAGTACTTTTAATTGTATTTTTTTTTTACAAAATTCATTGCAGTATTTACCAAATACAATTAAAACGGCTTCATCAATACTTGGAAACTAAATTAATCTCTACACAGAACACTAGTAAATATCTTTATTAAGACATAAAAGCCTTACCGTAACTAAGCTATTCATATTAAACGGCCCCTTAAATTATGTCCTTAGGTAGGTGGCCTAGGATATATGCATATTATTAAGATGATAGTGTGCATTGTTTCACAATATGTTGCATATAAATGTAAAAAGATATCATCCATATGAAACACGCATATCAAACTTAATGGATACCTGTAATTAACATGAAAACATGACAACAACGTGGGAGTCAAAACCAAATAGATGGCGTTATGTACATTCACGTTTATCAAGTCCCACTGCTCAGAGAACAATGGTGTTTTTGTGCCCCTATTGCAATGGCTTTACACTATTGATATATCCACTGCTAGTGACAGTAGCACGCAGAGGTTTAGATGACATGGTTCGGCACACTCCCTACTTACAAAGCCCATGAACGTCACACAGTATAGAACATCATATATTATTGTAATAAATGTGTGCTCGTAGGCCAACTAATATTTGTGCTCGTAGACCACATTCTGTGTCACTTTTGGTGGTGTGGAAGTAACCTGTAAACAGTTGCTCCCCAGGTTAAATGTAAAAATTAGCCTCTAAGCCCTAACTTTGGTTGGTAAAAGACAGCCTCTAAGTCCTAACTTTGGTTGGTAAAAGATAGCCTCTAAGCCCTAACTTTGGTTCGGAAAATAAGTGCTCCCTTATATTTTTATTTTACAAAAACTTCCTTTCTTTATTTTTATTACTGAAATAAAAATAAATTGGTTTGCTAATAAAATATTTACACACTGTCCAAATTTTAAAAATTATTAAAACGTTGAGAGTATTACTAACTTTTTTATTTTGGTTAGTGAAGACGTAATCTTTGTTAAACGTATACTCCGAATAAAAATTCCTTTATACACTGTTAGAGCGTTCCACGTAAGGTATTATGACTTATAAAATTTTCAGTGTCTTGACCCCTAAATATGAAAACATCCTATATTTTAAGAGAGAAGAAAAAAACAGAAGTCACATCCAACAGCGCACTGAATACGTGTCGAATTTGTATTTCTTTAGTTTGTCATGAATATATCAGGGCCAGCACGTTGTCAGTCCCTTACTTTATAACCCCAAATCATGAAATCTAAACGTAGTAATTATTACTGCACATTTTAAAAGTTGCGCGTTTGTCAAAATATATTTATAACTGCCACTTAGGTTTTCATTGTGCTTAAGAAGTCACCTTGGTCTCTTTGTTTTATGTGCTTAGTTTTACTCACGTACTTTAAGGTGTAGGTAAAAAAAGATGGCTTTAAACATAATTTCATAAAGTATTAGCTGGAAATGACAAATATTAAATATTAGGTGACAATATAAGACATTAAAAATGTTTTAGGAAGATTATATCTATAATTTGAAAGGGAGGGACGACTTTTATTCCTTGAAGTGTATTATTATAAAAAATAAGGAGTTTCAGTGTTGAAAGTTGTTTTGTTTAGGTTAGATTATATGTTTGTCCCACCTTATAAAACCCACTCAAACATGAACTATTGTACTTACTCATTCAGTCATATAAACTAATAAATAAATGTTTTACTAATACCCAAAGAGGACCAGGACCAGTCTGGGTAAACAATGCTCCTGAGGTAGATAAACCACAGATATAACCAGAAGTAAATACCCAAAGAGGACCAGGACCAGGCTGGGTAAACAATGCTCTTGAGGTAGATAAACCACAGATATAACCAGAAGTAAATACCCAAAGAGGACCAGGACCAGGCTGGGTAAACAATGCTCTTGAGGTAGATAAACCACAGATATAACCAGAAGTAAATACTCAAAGAGGACCTGGACCAGGCTGGGTAAACAATGCTCCTGAGGTAGATAAACCACAGATATAACTAGAAGTAAATACTCAAAGAGGACCTGGACCAGTCTGGGTAAACAATGCTCCTGAGGTAGATAAACCACAGATATAACCAGAAGTAAATACTCAAAGAGGACCTGGACCAGTCTGGGTAAACAATGCTCCTGAGGTAGATAAACCACAGATATAACTAGAAGTAAATACTCAAAGAGGACCTGGACCAGTCTGGGTAAACAATGCTCCTGAGGTAGATAAACCACAGATATAACCAGAAGTAAATACCCAAAGAGGACCAGGACCAGGCTGGGTAAACAATGCTCCTGAGGTTGATAAACCACAGATATAACCAGAAGTAAATACTCAAAGAGGACCAGAACCAGGCTGGGTAAACAATGCTCCTGAGGTTGATAAACCACAGATATAACTAGAAGTAAATACTCAAAGAGGACCAGAACCAGGCTAGGTAAACAATGCTCCTGAGGTTGATAAACCACAGATATAACCAGAAGTAAATACTCAAAGAGGACCAGAACCAGGCTGGGTAAACAATGCTCCTGAGGTTGATAAACCACAGATATAACCAGAAGTAAATACTCAACGAGGACCAGGACCAGGCTGGGTAAACAATGCTCCTGAGGTTGATAAACCACAGATATAACCAGAAGTAAATACTCAAAGAGGACCAGAACCAGGCTGGGTAAACAATGCTCCTGAGGTTGATAAACCACACATATATAACCAAAAGTAAATACTCAAAGAGGACCAGAACCAGGCTGGGTAAACAATGCTCCTGAGGTTGATAAACCACAGATATAACCAGAAGTAAATACTCAAAGAGGACCAGAACCAGTCTGGGTAAACAATGCTCCTGAGGTAGACAAACCACAGATATAACTAGAAGTAAATGCTCAAAGAGGACCAGGACCAGTCTGGGTAAACAATGCTCCTGAGGTAGATAAACCACAAATATAGCTAGAAGTAAATGCTCAAAGCACAGTTGTACTTAATTATTCACACTCCAAGTTGTTCTCTCTGTTCCTTCTGGAAAGGGAATGGTTTAGTTTGTACTCGCAAGATGTATTTACAGTTGATAATATTTCAATATGGTTTCTATGAAATATTTATGGCAGATTTATTTACGTACCCTTTCTACCCTTTGACATAACTAACGTTTGTATCCTTCATTTATTTAAAAAAAATATTTTGTTTGCCTGTTTCAAACAGAGTATTATAAAGGTATCGTTATTTTACAGGAAAACGTCTTATTTACGTCTTACCTATTTGTGTAACGTAGCTATTTTTTCTTTAAAGCGTTGAGAGAAATATATTTACTGTTTCGATTGTATTATAATAATAGTTTATTTCACTGGAAATCTAATAAAACTTTTAAAACTTGTTTTATAGATAAGTAAATCCACGTTATTAAGTCTACACTAGAGAAAATTTAATATTACCTTCTCACTATTTAAGTGTGTATGATGGAGAGTTGAAAATAAAAATCACATTTTTGGACAAACAATGCTGGGAATTTGCGTTTCATACATAATATTATGCGTACGTGTTAGTACAGTAAAGAAGTGTAGTGTTTGTTTCTAGCTGATTTTTTTATTATTTTTTTTATGGGTGTTTTTTCAATCACTCAGGAGTGGTGTGTTTTGTTTGCATAATCATCTGTTAAGTGGAGGAGAGGGCTTTATAAGTGTAAGTCCGACCTTCACTACTGATAAAGACGACTTTCTTTTTATTTTATATGTTTAAAACTAACCATAACAAATTAAATTTTTTCCATATACAATTAATTTTATTGAATAAAATTAATATTGAATATTGAATAAAATATATAAATATATTATTGAATAAAAAAATATCACTATGTAGAAATTTTGCTGAATATAAAATATTTTGAATCAATTCATGCATTTCACTACGTATGAACCATTTGCATTTAGAATATACTGATTTTATTATTAATTTATTACTCATATTTTTTCGGAATGAAAAAAGCTAATATACATATATATATATATATATATATATATATATATATATATATATATGTATACTCGTATATATCATTTACAAAACATTAAATTGTGCTCAACTTATATTTATTCACTGGGTTACTAATTAAACTTGTGAATTATTTTAGTGCATTTGTCTGAAACACATACGAGATAATGGTACTGTTAACAGAAACTAGGAATTTAAAGTATGAATCACTTGGTAGTGTTTCAGTTAGTTGATTAATAGTAAAAAAAAAAACTACTTTTGATATCCACTAGAATTATTTTATTCGTTATTTTAGAACTAACTCTATGATTTACATACATAAATTCTCATTATACATAATAATGATAGTCTTATTTTATTAGTAGTGAATAAAACAAACTTTATTCACGTTTAATATTTTAAAGACTGTTTGATAGGTTATTACATTCTTTATGAACTCACAAATCACTAATGAGCAGTCTCACAACTCACAAACGGTTGGTTGTAGGTTCTAATTGGAATGTAAACATATTGAAATCCTTTCATTATAATCAACCTTTTATAATACGTGTTAATATTTTATAATACATGTTCGTAATTGGGAAACTATTAAATAAGCTCTAAAATTCACGCATATTAAAAAATATATACAAAAAAGTTTCATTTTGGATTCAGTCTGTCTGACAGCTAACACTCCTTCCTGGAACAACCTGAACTGTTCCTTACATCGTAAAATACTTCTGTTGACGTGATTTATGTTTTCAACAATCGCTTGGTTTGAAAATATTGTTACGGGTATTTTTGTTGTTGTTTTTAGTGACGTATACTAATTTATAAAAAAAATATATGTGCTTGGAACTACAAAATAATGGTATGTTTTAGTCCCTAGTGTAATTCGGTCAATTACGTGAATAAATAATCTCTATTCACGATTTTCAATATTTCAATATTTATTTAATATATTATTAATTTAGTTGCACAACTCTATTTATAACTGGAGGTCTCATTAATCTATGTTTGCGTTTATTTGAAAAAAATACCATAATAATACAGTTAGTATGAATGTTTGCATTTACTGTACAGTGTTAAGGAAAGTGTTAATTAAATTGCAACACATCCTTGCTTGTGTATATTGATAATTTTACAAATCCCAATTAATCAAAATTTTTTTAATATTATTTTTTTTTTCAAATAGTTTAACATTTAAAAATGACGACTCATGCCCACGCACAGATGTTTATCTATGCGGGCGTTATTTTTTTCTACATTGTTAAATATATTAGTTAATTTTAGAATGTATTATTTTTAAATAGAAGTGCATTGTAAATTATTTGTTTTTGTATGTAAATTGGAGGAATAAAGTTATTTTGATTTGATTTTGTGTATCTCATAAACATAAATTAGGGTACGAGTACATTTTAATTTTGATGCAAATTTTAATTTTCTTGTTGGTAAATATAGGGTGATTTCACTGGAACAATCGACTGCACATGTACTTCATTACTCACACGAGTTGTAGTGGGTGTGCAAGCCTTCACGCGCCATCATAAACTTGATAATAAAGTAGTTATCAATGAACTCTCTATTAAACTTGATAAGCTCGTATGTTGGATAACTTGTGTTAACTTTAGGGAATGATCGTGCTATAGTTATCGTTGTTTGTGGAGGTGTAAAGCACTTTCAACATTTTCGCAAAGTTTGCGTAAACACTTGTTACATAATATATTGTTGTTACTTCCGATAAACGAACTAGAACATTAAGAGTTCTATCATTGGTTGAGATATTGTAATTACTTATAATTGAGCGATAGCAGTACAGTTTTATGTAACAATATGTACATGTTTTCTAACTGTGGTATGATGAAACTATTTATTGTTACCCACACTAATATCTTTTTCGTACAATAGTTAATTTAATGTTTAAAAACTTCACCCAGTTAAATTTCATGTAGTTAATTAGACAGAGTAATTTTTCCCTCCAAATAACCAATGTGACATGTCAGAGATTTGTCTTGTTGGTTCTAATTACTTTGTTGATTACTCATTGAAAAAATACTTAACTACTTTTTGGGTATAAGGAAAATTTAAAGAACTTATATCTAACAGAAATTTGTTAACACAAACCATAGGGTTCCACATGTTTTGCATTCTTAAGTTTTCTTGATTACTTAAACATTAGTTATTTAAAGCTTTCTTATGAACTTCAATAAGGATTTGCTTTATACTGTACAGTTTATAGACACTTAAAATTAAACAAGGGAAGGCTGTAAATGAACCGTCATTTACAGCAATTTTTAAGCCAAGTTACGCAGGTGTTCCAAAAATGTTGTGCAAAATAATTGTCTGTTGAATCTTTTGTTTTTATTTTCTTTAGAATTAACTTTTATGCAAACTTAGGTCAACTGTACGTCTGCTGTTTTTTTATGTGTGGTACAAATGGATTTAAAATTCTGTGTGAATTTACGTAACATCTTTTGTTTTTATTGAAATGAACCTTAATCTGGAATTCACAGCATAACCTAACCTAACCTGGCCTCACCTAAACTAAACTAACCTACCATGTTTACAACACTTTAGGTTATCAGGTCAATCAATAAAGGGATTGAGAACAGAAAGACCAATTGTTCTGAATTTGAAAGTACCTACCTTTCTAAACATGTTTGTATTTTAAAATAATCGGCTATTTTGGTAGATTTAACTGCTCTGGAGTCAAATATATGTTCATACAAGAGCGCTTTTTTAGCAACCCACTTTAATAATTTCATCCCAATGTGTTTTTCAATTGAATCCCTCGGGGAAACCCCTACAGGCCTCATATGCCAACTATTTTTTACTCTTATCAGCAGTAGAGTGGAGCAAAGGTATTTTCTTACATTTCTTATATTTTCCTATAGAGTAATTATTGTTACAATAGTTAAAAAAGTCAAAGTATAATTTAAAAATGTATGTGTGTGTGTGTGTGTGTGTGTGTGTGTGTGTGTGTGTGTGTGTGTGTGTGTGTGTGTGTGTGTGTGTGTGTGTGTGTGTGTGTGTGTGTGTGTGTGTGCGCGTGTGTGTGCGCGCGCGTGCGTGCGTGCGTGCGTGCGTGCGTGTGTTTTTTTGTATGTGTGCACATTACGTGAGCACCTTTTTGTAAACCAATTTGACATTCCTCACTCATTATGTATTTAAAACGAAATCCCTGTGGTAAATACCTTGTCTGAGGCATCAATAATACACTAAGAAACACCCCTGCATGATTCACGCGCAAAACCTATCTGACCGGAGGGCCAGTAGAGACTGCAACACAGGCAATTCTTTGCATTTATCACATGTTTCCTACCATCGGCCCAATTAAGCTTTAAATTAAGTTTAATGTAGAAATATTATCTTATTCATAGCTTAAAACATTTCTCTGGAGCCCATTTACCCACGGGATTGAAAACATATATATGATTAGTTGTTTATTAGATCAATATTTACTAGGATTTCTAGTAATGTGTCTATAAATCAATAATATCTGTTATTACTTTTCCAGTTATACATTACTAAATACATGCCATAAAATATACTTAATAATGCAATAAATGTTTTGAATTTATAAATAGTTTTTAATTAGCATATTACGTGTTGGTACACATTTAATACGAGTAAACGTCACACAAATGTATTACAATATAAGCAAAAAATGCACAAATATTATGGAATTTATAAAGTAAAATATTGCAAAACATTAGCAAGAGCATCTCAATTACTTGAAATTCATTAGAACATATCAAATTGGGGAAAATGGCTAACATAATAGGAATTTATCAAATTGGATTTGGAGGATACAAAAGTACGTAATGTGTTATGACAACAAATAGGTGTTGAAACTTGAGAGCTGGCTCGGGGTAATCTCACGTCATCACATATCACAATAACAGTGATGACATGTGACGAGATCCTGAATCATGTTTGTCAGAGTCGTTAATAATAACTACCTTTTATTTAGCAGTCACTAAAATACAATTTACTAAGTTCTCTATGATATAGTTTTAGTATAACGACCTCATGATTATTTTTTTTACTGCTTACTGTTAATAAGGCCAGTGATTTTTTAAAATTATTTTTTTTTAAGTAATCATAAGTAATCACAAAACATGACTACACATGACACTACCTACTAGATAACTATGTACAAACGTGACTACACATGACACTACCTACTAGATAACTATGTACATAATCTATGTGCAAAAAGATATACATAGTTGATGGTAATTTTAGGTACTAAGTATTATTTACGTGAAACACTTAAGGCCTTTATGGAAAAGGATACATATATTAAAAACATTAAATAAATTATTAACATAAATACATTCAATTTCGTTGAGGACATTATATTTTAAACTATTTGTTCTGCTCAACCCATTCAATTAATCTGAATTTAAAAATATATTTCTACTTCTTCATTTGCTTACTTGTTGTATTGGGAAGGTACTACTTATACATTTATTTAAGTCAGAACTATAGTAAATTACAAATAAAGTATTTATATTGATTCAAGATTAATTTATTGACACAATATGAACAGTTTTCTATGCAAGTCATAATACAAAAATAACATCATTAATCAAGAACATAAAATAATACACAAATAAAATCATAAGTAAATTAATTCTAAGACAATTTTTCACTATAGCCTACACAAGCCAATATTGACATTTATTTTATTACAGTAAGAGCTGCTACATTAAGAAAAATGTTTAAGGTAGTTAAATAAAAATAAAACAGTCAACATCACCCCTTAAGGCTGCATAAGAGCCTCATCGATGGTATAGAAAGCCCTAACGACCAAATGGCTTCTCAAACATGTTTTCAGCTGAGATAAACTATTGATTGTTTTTATATTTTGAGGGAGAAGATTAAAATATTTAGGGCCAAAATTAAAATCAGAATTTTTAAAATGATCCAGATTGCACTTCTCAGTGGTAAAATTTTTTTTACATCTAGTATTGTAGTTATGATTATGGATAGGGAATTTGATTTTATTTTTAAAAACATATACCACCACCTCAAATATTAAAAGGCTGGGTAGTGTAAGGATACCACTCGCCCGAAAGAGCTCCCTACAGCTGGCCCTGTGGTCCTGACCCCAGACAATCCTTAGCGCCCTCTTTTGAAGGATAAATATTCGATTAAATAAAGTAGAATTACAGAAACCCCAGAAAAGAATTCCATATATCAATCAACTCCCAATGAGGCCATAATACGCGAGGTTGAGGACCTTACTAGAGGCGAATGAAGACAAACATCTCAGGGCAAATATAGCGGAGTTCAGCTGGCTCCCTAGCTTAGAAATATGAGTGCCCCATGACAAATTGTAATCTACTTGATTTTATAAATTATTAATCAGACATGATACATTTTTATTTATTTATTTTAATTTTATTTTATAAGGGGAGGTTGATTGTTAGTCAGCTAAATGTTAGTAATTGTTTTAAAACCATATCAGAATATTCTTACTATTTGCCCTTTAAATAATGCATTTGCTTCATTTTTTTAAAAGTAAAATTTTACTACTAAATACGTATGTACACATTATAGCCTATCCTAAAAGGCTAAATATTTTAACGTTTGGATTTTTTTTTATTTTGCAAATTATATAATTATTCAAATATAAGTAAAATTATGTACGAAGAAATAGAATAACATCTTGGTGGAAACGGACACATTTTATTGTTCATTTCCTGTAAAAGGTTTTTAAGACAGGACATTTTTTTTCCATAGGATGACTATAGCCGTGTATATTGTCTTGATTTTTTTTTGGAAATGGAACATTACTAAAATATTAATTTTATTTTAACTAAATCAATATAAAATAACTTGTAAAAGGAATATATCAGTTACTTTTCAAAGTTAATATCGTGAGTAGGGTACTCCCTTGTACAATTCGCATGTCATCCCCGTAACATGGCCAACAGCCTAGCCAGCGAATTCTGCTACAACGGCTTTGGAAAGTTAAAAAGCCTTCTGCACCGGTATATGAAAACCCACCAAATCTTAACGAAAACTGAAAATGTTCATCACTGCTAAAAAATTTCGTGTTATGATTTAAAAAAATTATATTAAATAGATATTGCTAAAAAATCAAGTATAAATAAATGATAAAAACCTTGATGTATAATATGGTACCATGCTATACCGGCTTCTCTCTGTACAAGAAGATATAATAAATGTTAACAACAATACACTTACATGTTAATCGCCAGTTGGCATGAAGCTATGATATTCACCATGCTGTACTTATGGGGTCTTTTAATTTTCAACCTCCCAAAAATACCTTAGATTTTGTATATTTGAAATTATTTAACACTGTTTGTGGTGGAAATAAGTTATATTTACAACGTGCATGTGAGTTTACTTGTATGTAAATGAGTCAGACAGTAGTGCGCGTGTAATCAACCAGTGACTTCAACATGCTTTGTAGTATAGGGATGGGGTGTTATGAATGAAAATTACTTATTCATATCAGCTTTATTAATATTCTAGCATGGTACAGTTATATACAATTGCAGGATATCATTAAAACTTCAAATGTAAACGAGACTGTATCGTCTAGGATATTGCATTACGACGTTTCACACTACAACCCCCCCCCTCTTGTTGTTTACGCCCCTAACACAGGCTATTAGTATTGTCACCATTCGTATATAATATTAATCCCGGAAGTAGGTGCAATTTATATTTATTGTAGTGTCAGCGCTATATTTCATTTAAAAGGCACATTTAATTATATCACACAATCGTTTATCACTTTTATTTGTTCCAGTACTTAAATAAAATTCTGAGGTATAAATAGTTATTTAAAATTTATTTCCTTACGATTCAAGTCTGATTTTAATTTAAAAGAAATGAGGAACCCAAAAGGGACCAACTCACTCAGGAATTCAAAATAAAATAAAACTGTATTTTAAGAAATAATAAAAACTGTCAAACAAAATTAATATAACTTCAAACTTACATTATTTCACTTTGCTACTTTTATACTTTCCAATCGCTCTTCTCTCAAATATCTAGTTCGGTTAAGAACTTTTAACAAAATGTTTACTTACTGAAGTCTCGTTAAACAAGAACGAGGGTAGTCACATACACCCTCAACTTTGAGTTTATTCAGTTTTAACCAATCAGGAGCCTGCAAAATTAAACAGCTGATTCAGGCTATGAATTTAGCTTGTGGCATATGGAAAAAATTACAAATCTTTTTTTAGTAATAAAATTATATGATACACCTCAAAAATACCTTGACATGAAATTGTATTCTAATGCATGAAATACAATATCCATATTCAATGACATTACCTTTTAATATAATTTTATCTCTTCTCGTCTAATCGATTTCATCAAGTTGTACTATTCCTATTTTATATAAAAAATAAAACATCATATATTTTTAATTAATCTAAATTTAACATATACTTTTACTAGCAAATTAAAATATACTATAAAAATAATCACACGTATCAATTAACTAATAAATATGGTAACAGTTTCTTCAAATTAAGGTAGTAAATTAAAAACTTGAAATTAATTGTATTTATTTTTAAATTTATCTTAGCGAAACTTTGATTCTCAAAATTTCACCTTTGATACCATTTAATTGAATAACTAAAGTGCCACCATGATTATCTTTACAGTCCTATGTAATAATTTACGTAAAATATACCTACCGGTAATCCGTCTAAATGTATTTTAGTAAGAAATCGCAACAACCTGTGATAAGTTTAGACCGTATAAAATGACCTTCTCAGTGAGAAAATTTACCGTCCCGATAAAAATCTAAAGCTCCCTTGTAACGTCAGTTTTGTAACTTTGTATCCTCTCACGAACGTCTTGTAAAGCCTTTAATCCACATTCATTCTGTTTCTTAACAATGATTGTATGATACTAAAGAAATGTGTTTTATGTATATAATTTAATAATACTTGTCTTCATGTTAGAAAGATGATTCGGTGGTGTTTAAATGTTTTTTCTAGATGTAAAAAAGTTTAGTAACACAGAAGCAACTAACATGCACACCACCCAGATCATGAGCACGATTTCATAATATATTTATCTAATCTTATTTTGTCTATTTACACAGTTTGTTATACTTAGACTAAATTAAGTATATTAAGCCCCCTCTAATTAAAAGTTGATTAAATTAATGTTTATATTAGTGTTAAGATATAATTAGTAGATGTATAGTCTAGTAAGATAATTTAGTTTTATTTTATTCACCATATGTTTTCATATGTACAGCTATTAAATGTCCTTACGCTGTTTCCATGGAAACAATTTTAAAATAAAGTATTATGAGTTCGTGTTAAAAAAAATCTTTTTGTTATAAATAAATGTATATAAAGTATAAAGCGATATTACTACGTAGAAGCGTTTACCCTTTTTTAATAAAGTTGTTATAAAACGTATATAATAATTAGCCTTCTTAAATTCTATCAGCCCAGGACGTGTAACTTGTTGTTCAGACTTACTGAAGACTGAAGTTTCACGTTGGGGGCTACGCCGTCACAACCCCGTCGATAACTACCCAAGTTCATCAGCATCCTAAGCTCTCAGAATGATAACAATGTCTCTAATTTGCCTGTTTTTGGTTTTAATCTACCTCATTTTGGCTTTTTAAACAGAATTTGTTAAAAATCCTTCCTTAGTAAATAACTAGGGCTTATATTGAATATTTATGCCAGGTTTCATAATTCATAATCTTATATAGCCGGATTTAGGGAAACTCATCAATAAAAATTTATTTGGCTTAAATATTTATAAAATATTATCTACCTCGAAATGACCCGTATTCCATTTTCACCCTAACATGTAGGATAAAACACTTTTAATTTAATTTAAAAGACACAATGTATTCATTAACTAATTGGCTGACATCGTAAGGTACTATTACATGTTTACAAAATATAAATATTTTTATGTATAAGTACACAACTATTTCATCTGTCTACATAACCAAGCTGCTGAAGGAACATTTAATGATCACCTTCTATGTAAGTCTTATTAAAGACTGTTTTGCCTCCGGGAGCCCCTCTAATCTCGTACTTAAGGAACATATGTAATTAACCGTTTTGGAATTTAGCATTTTAAATGCCCTTCCTTTAGGTCGTGGATTAGAGAAGCCTTTTAGCAAATTACAGAACACTACTGTTTGAGCATTATTTAAATTAAAAAATAAAGCTAACATCTCTTCGTTGTTTCAAATACACCCTTTAAATGTTTCGAAAGTTGTTGAAATCAAAATCCTAGTAGTAAAGGAAGTATGTATAGTATAATATGTTACATGAAATTCAACTTTGTTATATTTTTCATTTCCAAAATTTTCTTACATCACCTCCTAAACGTTGTTAATTGTTTGTACTTTCTAATTACGATCTACACGATATTATTTTGTTAATATGTTAAAAGTTATATGAATGAAAGGAAGTAGACTTTTTTTAGAAGAAAACTGTGGTGCTGACCTACCCTCTGACAAAAGATATAATAATTTTTCAATCTAAACTTGATATATTTTTAATCATTCTGTTGTAAAGTAAGGATTTATTTAGTAATTTACATAAACTATTATCAATTATGTATGTATAAATAACGTTTGAAGAGTTAAGTAAATAGGCCAAATTGAAAGGCACAAACATAACAAGTGTTTATAGTTCGTTTTTTTTTTTACATCCTACTTGGCATAGTTAGATACTTTATAAAACTTATAATATAAATTAGTGAATAGTAAGAATGTCTTGGTAATGTGTATCGGCTCACAAGGGTTTATGTTCAATTGTTGAAACTGAAATGTGATTATTTTATTTGTTTTGTAAACTACTAAACATTTAGTTTTTATTGTAACTTGAGTTTAAGGGATGGATGATCTTTATTTTTGAATTTGTATCTTTAATATTTTTACTTTACTGTTATAGTAATTAATGATACTATTTGTATTTGACTGACTGCAATTAATAGTTTATAATAGATTAAGTATATGGTTTGCTTTTCTCCAATCAGGCTCTGCCTTGGAGGTTTTTTTTCCATTAGCCTAATTTAATTGATTATGTAAAGTTGTAAAGGTGTACTTTTTCTTTATTTATTATCGTCCCTTTTGTATATTTTAACTTGTATATTAGATTGTAAGAATAAGTTAATGTAATAAGGTCAGCCTGAGCGAAATTAATATATATTTTATAATTGGTAATATTGTAATTTACTTATAAGGGTATGTTCCTTTTGTAAAGTTTTTTGGCTTTTGGAGAATAAAGTATTATTATTATTATTATGTATATGTAATTTTGTCTTAGTAAATGATGTAAATAGAATTATGATAGTAACGTTCTATTATTATTTGTGTTTCAGTTGGTGAGAGAAATAAGGGTATATGAAATAAATTTTTCCCTAGTTGTAAGTATGAAATAATGTATCTGTTAAACCAGTTGATGTTTATGGATAAGCGTGCAATTACACAAGAACAGGTCTCCTGAGATCTACAATGCTCTACTTGCTGTCCAGACTGGAGTGGGAGTATCCCAAGAGATTTTGCACGATTCACTCTATCATGATATTTTAACCATTGATTAAAATACGTACAATATATATTCATTCCATGTTTTTTTTAAAGCAAAATAATTAATTCATTGATTGTTGTTCATATATTTAATTTTCAAGTCATTCGATCGTTGTATGAACATGTAGTTACTTTTATTCCTTTATATTTTATGGACAACCATTTACTAAGTTGTGTGTTTTCATAAACGAAAATAGCTTGATTTTATTTTTAAAGCAATGGTTTTTATATTCGTCTTTTTCCGAGCATAAATGTAATACAGAAAGATTGAAGGTGGAAATTGGATTTTAAGAGGAGTTATGATCAAATATTTTTCACTTTAGCTAAAGTCAGTGGGGGGCATCAGAATGAAAGTTTCTGGGTTGGCTTATAGTCCTTCGTTTAATGATCTGTAGGCAAGTTTGGGAGTTAATATATTGTCATTTCATATAATATTATAGAAAATATACAAAATATTTTTTTATTTCCATAATACAATATGAGTATCTCATTTTATATAATTTGATGCTTTTATTGTTTATTTTTCATATTGTCTCCCTCTTGTTAAATAAAACGTCAGGTTTTGTCCATATCTTATATCTGATGAATATAAATTACACAATATTTATATATTGCTAACAAAACTAGTTTATATAAATCTTAAAGCAACATATTAAAATATTTTAATATTACACTATAATATTATTATATTAATTTACAGTAATATTTTTAATTTAATTATGTTTTTTTTTTTTTTTACTTTTTTACATTTATCATTGGGCTATTAATTAATGACACTTTCTAAGCAATAGTCGGCCTTAGTTTGTAACAATGACTACATTCGCTCATCTACACTCATTCAAAATCCATATTCGCCCATATCTTGACGATCGGCATCTTATGAATAAATAAAAAATAAAATAAATAATTTTACATTTATCATTGGGCTATTAATTAATGACACTTTCTAAGCAATAGTCGGCCTTAGTTTGTAACAATGACTACATTCGCTCATCTACACTCATTCAAAATCCATATTCGCCCATATCTTGACGATCGGCATCTTATGAATAAATAAAAAAATAAAATAAATAAATGAAACATCTAGACAGCTTCGAAACCTTCTAGACTCGTAATTGTGCCTCCATATATGTCCCCCAAATACAATTGTTTTAGGTTATGTTAGGTTAGGGTGGGTAGGTAGGTATGTAGTTAGGTTAGGTTAAATAATGTTAGGTTAGTTTATGTTAGGTTAAGCCGACGAGTCGGTGAGTCAGTGGTAGACGAATATTCGGTCTTCAGCCTGAAGTGGATGTAAAAAGACAGCTTCTATAAGTCGAACAGTGAATGATATTGTGTGGACACAAAATCGAATGTGATGAGTTATAATAAATAATTTAAAAAATATTAGTTTATTTTTAACCGAAAAAAAGTGTCTGTCTAATGCGTTGAATTCGTAAATATTTCGTAAGGTGAATGTTACTTAGTAACAGTTTGTAGTCAAACAGTTGGATCAATCTTACTACGTGAACGTAGGCTTCACTGGCCGGTGCCATAACTAAAATCTACATTTTCCGGTGACAACCGCGTCAAAGTACTATCTATATTATTTAAAATGTAACCAGACGTTTCGCCCATACTGTGATGTAGCATACTCAGTGGTTTCCCTGAGACCACTTGTAATTTTTGACCGTGTTTACCGTAGCAGTATACCAGACGATATTTTTATAAGTCGCTTCTCATACTATATGATTATTTCATATGAGCTTTCTTTATATCACCAAACCAAGGTGTTCCTGTTCTTTCTGATGACAGCCTGATAATTTTATGTAAGTTTGTGTTATAAATACCCTACCTCAATTTTTTTGGTCAATTATTGGTTTTAATTATATGCAGACACCAAATATAAATGTTAGAACAGCTCTTTATATTCAAGTGAAATCACAAACTAGACATAAATATATCAATAAAAAAATCATGCATAATTTATTATCTTACTATATAATCAAAATCAATTATTCAACCTCCAGTGTTATCTGAGTTTCTGTAGTTACAAGTTCATGCAATTCTAATCAGTGTGCTGATGGACTGAAGTTCCCCTTATCAACAAACACAAAGTCCCCATCGTTTGACTTCAATATGCTATCAACAAATATCAATTACTGTCGATTTCAAAGACTAATAATTGCACATGTATGGTTACATCTAGATTTTTCTAATATTTAAGACATCTTTATGATAGAAGATCATATATATTATGACCAGGATGTAATCATGGTTTTATTCACATTCGATTGTAGTGAACTTCAAAGTATAAATGGTATAATAATGCAGTTATTTTATTTATCTTACGAAGTTAATAAAAAAAATAAATAAATAAATTTAATACGTTCGGAATTGGCTAATTAATGTCATTGGGTGTTTATATTAATAAACAGGTAGCCACGCAAAAATGTGAGTAAGATATTGTAGTTAATGTAATATTGTGACTGTACGTTGTACAGATAACCTCCTATTATTTATAGTCAAAGGTCACAGGCCGAAGGCCGAGGTTAACCGAACATAACATCAGTAATAATAATAATAATAATAAAGGAGTGGCCATATAAAAAATTTGAATTAGATGAAAACATCTCGTTCTCACCCACCCATATATGTACAGTGATACTGAATTACCCACCCATAAGTTACTTGTACCCATCAACCTAACCAACATAGTTTGATAACTGTCGAGGCATATCTTCCAAAGTGATTTTGGAACTCTTGAAGTACAAAAGTCTCACTGTTTGACTATTGAGCAAATCTATTGTAAATCCTTTCCTACAAAAAAGTAATAGAATTGTATTTATTTTGCATTTAACATTCCTTTCCTATTTTATATTTATTTTATCTGCTAAACAACTAATCAGACGAAAGTCAAACAAAATTTCTCTAAGGAAGTTTGCAGATATTATATAAGTCACAACAATTAATATAATTGTATTATATCAATAAACTTATACAACTGATACAATTTTTCTGTTGCATACCAAATTTACAATTATAAAACTCAAAGACACCAAACATCAAAGAATAATAAATTTACACATCAACATATACTAAAACATCGGTAATTAACAATTTTACACACACTGCCTAAATGTGCTCTACTAGAAAGTTAATGTTTGTAGCCATGTGGTATAATATCAGTATCACTTTAAGTCGTATTTATTTTTGGTACATCATCATTTAGGTTCGACTGCTATCGTTACAATGGTGGTTGAATGTTAAAGGGTTAGGTGACATTATCAATTGTATAAAAAGAGATAAAGGTTTTTGTGTGAAATATAAATCTAGTATTAATGTTATATTAGTCAGTAAACCAGATTCATTTTATAATTTTTAATTGCTTAGTGTAAAAGTGCCATTGATTTTACTGTAAATATTACTTTATTGGGCTGTAATAATTTCCTTGTCTCCTTTAGTAAAATTAAAACTAAAGAGATCAAAGTCAGTTACATATTGTATAATAATAGCCATGTGATTTCCCTTTGTGGCTTACTTCAAAAGGAATTCCTTTGACATAATATTCATTTTACCAAAAGTACCTCTTGCGTTTTTTCCTCTCCACCCTTCTGCGCCCGTTAGTCTATTGAACGTTTATTACCCTTAATGAGTTCAAAGGAGCGTTCATCAAAGGTCTGCTATATTGTGTATAGTTTCACATATTTTGTATGCTGCAAAATCAGAAATAAATACTCCACAAATAAATATCGTCTGACTGAATATTATAATATATTTAATTGGCTGATTCAATAAAAATAAGGATTATTCCGTTATTAAAATAAAACTATTTATTAACTAATAAACAACTATTTAGCGTGGTTATATTTTTCTCCTTTATAAAAATGAAGAACTATTTTTTGACATAACTCTTTGAGATCACATGGTAAACTATCACATTCCTTTGTTTACGTTACGAATACTATTGCAAGATATCTTATGCGACTACTTCAAAAAGCTGGCTTGGAAGACACATAATTTATAATCATGTTACTTTCTCCCATATGCGTTAGCATAGAGAAAGTATTGTGATCGTCCAAAGACAATATTTCACAAATTAGTCAAAAATCCATTTTAAGGTCCCCTGAACAAAAAGAAAAATTTTTTCCAAAAATATTGTTGCCGTCTGTTCGTATGTGAGTCTGTCCGTATGTATGTTCATTTCGCTGGAGAACAAACAGGTGGATCATTATTTATGAAATTTGGTATTTAGGTATATAACCAATATCTCCAGACCATTTTTTCCTTTTTTTGAATTTTTTTTATTGTTAAAAAAAATGCAAAAATTGATTTGTTCAAAAAGTCATTGATTTTGATAAAATTTTCAGAAAATATGAGAATTACAATTGAAAAACGTTGCTGATAAATATTTTTTTCATAGCTACAATGTGAAAATAATTTTTCTTAGTTGACTTGGGTGTTATATTCAGTCAAGTGGTTCTCTGCTCACTTTCTCCTAGAAAAATTACAATACATCTTACCTTGTATAAAACCGTTTACAATAATTTGTAAGCTCTGATCAGTGTTTGCTAGTAAAAACAACAGCGCTTGATTTATTTGTTGCTGTTTGATTTATTATTAAAACAAGAAGTCATATAGGTCCCATGAAGACAGTTTTCCAGTCTTAAGAAATTAGTTTTTTTCTGTATTTTTAGGTAGAGACAGCTGCATCCCTTTCTACGTCTCTATTAAGCGCACGCTAAAGGGCTTGATAGCTACAGTGCACAAATAAGTAGTCTGAACAATTATTTGAAACTAACACACTTTTTAAAAATGCCAGTACTAGAAAATAGACTCCTACCCCACTGTTTAATGGCTTTTGGCTTTTCTGGTAGAGTTGAGGGAAATTCCACTAATCTCTGCCCAATTTCATGATATAAATTTGAAACCAATAAAAACTTGAAATTTTTTTTGTCGACTAGTTGACAATATGGCAGTTGATAGTTAGCTGTAAATTAAGTGGAAAATTGTTTCGTTACACACTAAACAATGTAACGGTCTTCAAAAAAGCATTTAATAACCACAAAAACAGACATAAAGTAAAATGTAATACTATTGTCTCGTTCGAAAAAACAACACAAATTAAAGTAGAAAAAGACAGAGCTTGCGTCTTTAGAGCTCCTACTTATTCCATGTATAAATCAACAAACTATAATGTACCAACTGAATTTGTACGGCATTTCCTTTAGAATTACTGCTCAAACAAGTAACATTGAACGTAATATGGATCGTCAAAATCAATCAGTATATACAGGATGCAATGTAAATGTACCTTTGATCGAACGCTTAGTCCTAATGGTCCCGGGTCCATTTAATGTGTAGTATGATGATCAGTGACTGGTTCACTTTGGACTAGAGAAACAATTAAGTCGTAATTATTTGTTAACTTATCTTAAGATTAAAACAAAGTGTCCATTTAAAAACTTGTCTCATTTGTTGCTTCATTATCGAACAAGTCAGCAAAGTTCTGTTTAAGGGGACCTTTATTAGTTATTGGGGAAAAAATATATATATATAACCAAAAATGGATTGTGACTACTAACCCACCTCACCCAAACTCAACATTTTAAAATGCTAGCCCATAAATAATGGTATCTCTAAAAAAGATGGTACAGTTTTGGTTCAAACCATTTTGAAATCGCACCAGGCGTTTAGTCACTTAATATAAACAAAATTTGCGTGTTCAAAAACCTTGTTTTAACATGTGTGAAAGGTATAGTTATACTAGAAAACTTTGTAAAAGTATTTAAAACTGCCAAAATTATGTATTTTTGTGTAAAATAGTTATACTTTCAGCCATAAAAGTTATTTGAAAAAAAAAACACAACCTCTGGTTTTAGGTTTTTTTTTTAACTTTATGCAAAACATTTCCCCTTAGGCTGTTGGTTTCCTTGTGAAGAGCTAGAGACAACCTGGTAAAATAAGATGGACTTTAATTTTAAAGATTTTTAATTTTAAAGCTTCACTTAAACAGAACTAACTTTACCCACATGTTCGACACTAGAAAAATCTGGCAAGTTTTCAAATTAACACCAGGCAGTATTTTTAGTAAAACGATTGTTCATAAATAATATTTTGAAGCTGTAGGTTTAAAAAAATGTAGTGAACATGAAAATGTTTCTACTACTTAAAATTGGTATAATAGTAACAAGAGAGAACGTACGTAAAACAATAACATTGTTCCGTTTACGCTGTAGCCTTAGGACGGTGCAATATGATATTTTCTGAGTAAAGTAGGGTCATTGAACCTTTACATCGTTGTGAATATAAAGCTTAATTACATTCTGTAAACTGTAATCTCCTAAAATAGTAATTGTGACATAAATAACATTGTGAATATATGAATATGTAAAAAGCACAGTTAATTAAATTAGTTTTCATTCATATTTTATTTCATAAATTGTGTGGGTTTTACCTGGGACCAGGTCATTACACTCTAATTTGGTAAATAGTTTAATATTGAATAAAAAGTTACATTAACAAGCTAGGTTTATCAATTAAGTGCAAGTTTAGTGCACATTATAAGTTACAATGGAAAACACGACTGATTTTTGTTTTTAAATGCTATACCTAATTATTAAGAACCATCCTTACTAATTCAGTGCCTTGTAGTTTAAAACTGACGTTGAATATGCAAATTCAAAATACTTTTAGTTGTTATAAAAATGTATGATCTGGATCAAAATTATTTTAAGCTGAGTCATAAAGACATGAGAATACATACTTAATCGTTTATTTAAGATTTTTGTTTACACGTTTGCAGCGAGGTAGATCAGTGCCTAAAGCTTATTACTGCGTAGGGTAAGGTCCAAGGTTCGAATCCCCAGCAAAGCTTACGGTTGGTACTTCACTTGTTGAATAAAGTAAATAAATATAAAAATTAATATGCATTTGAATACTTGGACTTGATGATGGCATATAGATGTATATCATATATATACTATGTATATAAGGAAAGATATTTGTTTTTTTAAATTGCTTCCTCACAATTAAAACTACTTTATTGAACTTTGGGACAGGGGATATCTAAAAAGGCATGGTATAACATTAAATAACTAGCCTATAGTCAAAACATATATTATCACTGACTACAAAAAACATCACTGGAGGGAGATAAGAATGTTCATTTACTTGAAAATACCTGAGAAGCCCTCCTGAGATAAACCAATTTTCTCCCCTTAAGAGCGTTCTTTATTGGCAGATGTCGATGCAATCACAGGTCCTTGTTGGACGACACTTTACTGAACTTTAAAACTTTAAAGTTTATTATAGTCATAATATGTTTGCAATGGTTTTGTTTCTATTTTGAAAATATATGGTTTAATATTACTGCTATGATTTAATTAGTTTCAAATAGCATTAAACTGGTGGCTGTTAAGTTCCTTAATGAACAAATATAATTTTAATTAGATACTTATGACTATGTATTTATAATTCTCTGTGGTTGGGTTCAGCTTAAGTGACAACCATGTTATATTAAGCACACGTAAGGGTTTTAGCAGCAGAGGGGATTCTTTCCTCCGCTGAGCTAGCTTACTTCATTGTCCTGACAAACTTATGTCTTCAAATATGTTACTTGTGCAACAGCGTTTAGTTGAACATATTAACTATAATGTACAGGTTTGTATTAATTATATTTATTGTTTACATGATATCTGGATTTAATATTTATATGTACATAAATGATTGTATAACTACTTAATATGTATATTATAATTGTCATGCAGTCAGTAATGATATTTGGATATTATATCTTAGATAACTATACAATATTTTTTTTATATTAAAATTTAAATTATTTTTTTAGTGATAAAATAATTTGTATTACTTCTGAATGCTATTTAACAGAGGAACTCAATAAATAACGGTTTAAAAATACTCAGTTGGAATAGTTTTCAAACTTCATTGTGGAAGCTAATCTGAAATACCGGTAACCACTGATATTTCTTATTAAATAAGTTGCTACTGGAGTTAGTGGGAACTCGTGCTCTCAACTTTGTAACTGTAAAGTAGAGCGAGATATTTAATTACAGTCAGGCTTGTGCTTGGCAATAAACAGTGACTTAATTACAATCACACCAAGCCCCTAATTACGTGTGTTATAAATCTTATTGTCAGTGGAGTAGGGATTGCCAGTGACATATGTTCAAAAAGATATTAACAAAAACTTCCTATCACTTGTAGCAAATTAGATTATATTGATCATAAAAAGATAGTAATAGATCTTGTACCTAATTTATTTTAAAGGCGGATTTAGTAATGAGAAATTGCCTGTGCAGTATCTCTGTGGCTAAAGCCCCTTCGGACTGTTATAGAGGATACAAGATGAATCCTCATCGGAGCAGTGGTTCGAGAAGAAAAAAATGGTGCGCTGAATGTGTACCGACTTCAGTCTGCGATGTGGATGGCAGGGTTAGCACCTTGTCAGCCCCTCCCTTTACACCCCCAGATCATCAAGGATAGACGTAGTAATTACTACTACAGTTTTACAATGCTGTAGAATACTTGTAATCTATTTACAACTGCTCTTACGGTAAGGCGTTTGCTACAACCACATGAAAGCAGCATCTGTTTATTTTTCTCTGTGGTAGTGGTTGATTACTCACATGTTTGAAGGCCTGCAGTTCTACGAACTAGCTAGTGACGTTTGTTAAAATAATAAGAATAATAATTAAATAAAAATAAATAAACAAAAACAAGAAAACTGTCAAATTTGTAAGGCTATTTACTAGAATAATGTATGGACAGTGTTCAGTAGACCTTTTTCAAATTTTTCCTTCAAATACTACTCGGTATTGATGTCGGTCTGGATATTTAAATTTTACTGCAGCGCATTACCAACTAATTACCCCAAATTAGTTGGTAATGCGTTTCCTTCAGGTAATTATATCACTATGAATGGCATAATAATTTTAGGTAATAAATTATGACGGGTATATTGCAATAGTAAGGTACTACTAACAAATAATATATTTGATAGATAAATTACAAATATTTCAAAAATTACTAAGTGGAAGACAAACAACTTTTTATTCGTCATTATAAAATGTTTGGAGAGATGTTTAACAATATTATAAGTATTTTAATGTAAGGCAATATTATAAGAAATTATGTAGAATGGAAAAAAACAGTTGTTAGTTACAAAAAAATTCTAATAACAATTAGAAAGAGTAAAGGGAGATTTTTTGATAGTAAATAAAATCATTTTTTGTTTAAAAAGCACGAAATCAAATGTGTTTTAATCAATCTTCCTAAAAAAAATCAAAAAACTGCCTCCACTTCAATTCGTGTTGATTAACCCATTGTAGCTTGAGTCACATTTTAAAACAAACTAAACGTTCTGCGTCAAAATGTCTGAGTCTCTAATCCACTGTTTCTCTGTATACTTGGTCTGCTTTTAGTTTGAAACGACTAGAAGTCACTCAACTGTATGACTATCGACCCCATTCAGATATTTTGTTCCTTCTTAAAATAGCAGCTTTATAATCATGTGTTTGTCTCATAAAACTAACCACTATACAAGTTTAACCTTCAGAATTACACTTAAAAGAAAAATAATAATAATAATAAAGGTGAATAAAATAATAGAAAAATATCATATTAGAGCTCAAAATGATTTATTTATCAACGTATATTATAATGTATTTACAAAAAAGCGCTAATCACTTTTACCAAACTTGTGACTAAGTGAACAAGAAAAAAATATATTACCTTTGTTTTAGTATATTTTTAACTATGCAATGGACAATACTGTCTGCAGCATGATTCTGTAATTGAATCATTAAAACATTATAAGGTTAACTTAAAAATAACATAAATAAATTAAAAGTGGAATACAAACATAAATATCAATACAGAAGAAAATTCAAGGGTGCTTTGAGTGATAAAAGTTGATCTATTTGCATGAAATATAGTTTAATTAAACATATAAAGGATGAGTGGATTTAATATAATTGAAAATAAATTGAATCAAAATATACATAAAAATACACACAATTTCGGTCACTGTTAAGGAAGTTATGCAAGTTTGAAGAATTCCTCATATCGAGTGGCAACTGATTGAAATATCATCCGTATGAATATTTTGATTATTTTAAATTTTGTTTAAGGATGGCTGATTTCTAAGGATTACCTATAGACTATTCATATATGTGGAGAACTTACTCAGACAGAGTCACCGGAAGAACCAGTTCAGTACAAGGTGAACATTACTGAGTCAAGGCCAGATTTGAACCAGCTATATCTCAACTACTTTTCACAGTTCACACGGACTTAAAGGCCCTTATTTACCTTTATTCAGAGAGAAGTACCTACTGTTAGCCATTTAGAGATTGAACCTTGCATAGTATGCCACTGAGATGTCAATCACCCAGCCACCAAGCCATACATAAATTAGTATTTTGAGGCCTGACGCCTTAGACATCTTGTTACGACTAGCCCAACAATTTGTTAAATTTTAAATTGTGTTAAGATTGTTATTATTTATTTAAATTTATACTAAAGATTATACGTTCACTGTACTTTTCATTTAAATAATCAATCTTGATCTTTTAAAAAAATCAATCAAGTTAAAAAAATCACAGGATTTAGATATTTTAAGATTTAAATGATTTGAAAAATAAATCAATTAATTTGTTTCTTATACAATTCTAGGACACAATAAATTACTAAAAAGATTCTAGGGCATACAAGTACTTATCAAATATTTGTTAGAGCATATTATTAAACAGCTTGCTGGAATCTCGATTGGACATTTAAACAACATTGGCTGGGCTGCACATATATATTAGGAAGTCGAAAAGTTTGATGATACACTTTGTAGTAATTTAAAGTTAAACTCTATATTTTATTATGTTAGTTTTTCATCAAAAAAGACACCAGATAATTGAAATAACACAGTTGTTACATTATAACATGACGTCACCTATACGACTTAATACAAGCTCATTACTTTACTAATATACGACCCATTGAAATAATTATTGATTTTATACTAATTTATTATGTGTTAATATAAATTGAAGACATGTTAAACGCCAAAAAATACTTTTAGAATTCCTTTTTTATCATGGCTAATGTTAGTTACTAATATATATTTTCAATAGTGGCTAAAAATTGTTAACGCAGGTTAAAATTTAAGTAGATAACGTTTTTTATTGACAAAACGTTTTCACAGACAGTAAATTTTGCCAATTTTACTCAATTTATAGGTACAGACATGTGTAAAAGTTGCATTTGCATATTCATTGAACACTTACATCAATTTTTGAAAAGTTAAAGGGAATCAAAACTTTCATTTACTAGGAATTGTCTTACCATTTATTCTGTATATTCATTAATTTTAAACATTTACCTATTTTGCTAGCTAGAATGTAGGTGATTATAAGACACAACTCTCAGTGTTGAATGTTATAATGAAACAACTCTCAATGTTGAATGTTATGTTGTCTTTTAGTTTCATTATAACATTCAACATTGAGAGTTGTGTCTTATAATCACCCACATCCTAGCTAGTACAATGTTCTGAAGGGATCTACCATCAGGGAACCATCAACGCCATACTGGACACTAAGTGTAGCCTCGACCGTAAAACACACGTCATAAAATAGCACTAAGGCTGATTCACGAGCCTTCTAATGGTTATACCTTTTGTGGAAACCAACCACAACTAATATTGTAGTCATGAGACTGTAATTATTTTGAAAACCACTATAAAAATGTAATATAAAAGAAACTACTAGCACAGCAATAGGTAAACGTATGTAAAAAATAGTATTTTACCCTCTTACTGTCAAGTTTCTTGTATTTGTATTTGTAGAATTTAATACTTCTTGGTGTGGTTAAATTTAATTTCGCACGCCTGCCAACCTAACATACAGTATATGGAAATTCCCACACATTAACATTCCGTTCTACTAACATCTTTGACAATCACACGTACATAAATGTTTATTATATAATAATATTATACTATGAACTAAAGCTACTTACGTATTATATATTATATAATGTATATTAACAATGAGTTCATAACAATTTTTAAACTGTTAAAATGAGATACTAAAATATACAATGTCGTAACTGTCTCACAGTTTACATTTCTAAATATAGTATTTTTATTACTTACGGCAGCTATTACAGAGTTGTCAGTTTAAGTTATCTGAATATACTTTATAAGCTAGAGTTAACAGTAACTTACTGTATAATAAATAAATTATACAATTCGTGAAGCTATGGATGATTTATAAAAAGCAAAGTATAATTACTAAATAATAGATTTACAGTCCAGAAGTAAATGTTTGATTCCAGTGAAAAGCTCTTTTAAATATTTAGTTCTAATTAAAAAATGCATAATTTATTTTAATTAAAGTATTAACATAAACTTTACATTTTAAGTTTAAAAATCTGTGTATAAAAAATTTATAATATAAAATTTGTCCAATAACGAAAATTGCACAATTGTTTTCAAGGTTTTCTAACAAATATCATTATTCAAAGAAGACTTTAGAGTACTCATTCTATTATGCAAGATCTAAAAGAATAAAAAGACTTATTAAGAGTAATTAGTTATGAATGTTACGTTCATTAGATATGATATGATGAATTAGTTGAAATTTTATTAAAAAAAAAAAAAACAACTTAACAAGACGGGTTAAAACCAAAGAATGACCAACTCAATGAAAAGAGTCTGGGAAATAAAGTATGTTAAAATTGATTTCATATTTATACAGTAAAGATTTATTAATGACTGGACATTTTTTATCAGCATATGAATGTCCATTGAACATAAATCGGTATAAAATATATTTTCTCTGTAGGAAATTTATTTAAATATACTATTCATAATTTGTATAACTGTCGTATGTATGAACATATAAAATAATACATTAAAGTGCTTACAGTTCATAGCTACTACAAACAGCTACAAAGTACAACTGTTTACTAAACTACTGACAACTACTGTTTCTATGAATGGCTAAACATTTATGTAGCCTTAAGGGGTTAACATATAAGCCTTAATGAGCACTAAGCCTCGCTCCCTTTCAGTGACTGTATGAGACTTGCGTAGGAATAAATGGCACTCACAATCTGAAACAAGATTTATTACAACTATTACAGTGTTTTATTAGTCAATTGTAATGCATTAAAATAACTGTCAACCCTAAATCTTTTTGGCAAAAAGTTAAATAAAATCTAAAAAGAATTTACTATTGCTTACATTGTATTTATATTCAATTTTAAACTTGCAGACGCTCATTTAATGTAATTTACGAATATATTCATGAGTCATTAATTATTTTATAAGTCCCAAACTACAAATTCAACAAACTAGTAACCAAGAGAAACTAGTAACCGAGAGAAAACTACAAAGCAGTAAATTAAAGTTATACTCTTAGTTATACTTTCAGTTTTATTCCATTTTAACTACTTCTCCGACTTGACTTCAAGGCGCCCTTACAGCAAGTGCTGGAACTACGAGGAGGTTGTCACCAATGACGTGACAGTATTAGCCAGCTATTCCCATAGCAACGGAATAACGTCTTGCATGGCTGTCTCATTTCTGTTTTCAATCTACACTTGTTTGATACTTGCTTGTTTGAGAATGTGAATTTATGGACAAGTAAACATTTTATGGTCACAAATTTCTGTATTGTTAATATAATATTCTTGTTAAGATACTGTTCTATATAATATTTGTATTTTATACAGTGTACTTTCAGATCAGAGCTTCCCATGTCGCTATGCATTTTTTTGTTATTATTTTTTATCATATTCGAAACAAAAAAGTACCGGAGTCTTAACAAGTTTTCACTGTACATCAAATTTACACCGTTATTACTCAACAACTCGTTAATATATCGCATTTATATATTAATACCTCGTTGGTAGGAATGTATTCTATAAGTTTAATAAATTTTAGAATTTAACTATTCGAGAAAAAAAATTCTTATCGATTTTCCGAAACTTTGTTTCCTTGGCTTCTACAGGTCGTAATATTAATCTACTTTGTCTTATTGTAATTCTTATCGCATGTTTAAAGTTACAAAACACCGATTTCATGTGTGTAAGTGTATTCAGTGATTTAAATTATTTAAAAATAACTTTAAATTGATAAATTTATACTGATTTATATAAATCTAAAATCACTGAATCTACTTACACATATTAAATTGATGTATCGTTTACATGCCATAAGAATACAACAAGACCAAGTAATTAACTCTACAACCACTAGAAACCAAGAAAACAAATGTTCAGGGAATTTATAACAACTTTCTATTACGTAAAATTTAAACTCTAAAATGTATAAAACTTATAGAAAACATGTCCATCAAAGATTTATTAAAATATAAATGTCATACATTAACGAGTTTTTTTAGTTTAACGGTGTAAATTTTATGTACAGTGAAAACTAGTTAAAATTCAGGTATTTTTTCAGTTAGATTAAAAATTACTAATACTCGTAGTACGATTTTAAAATGCATGTTTCATAAAGTTAAATTAAACAAGAAAAACAATGGTTTGATTTGATCTTTCGTAGGCCTCTTAGTCCCTTTGAAAACACCCTTCAAACTCGGGTGCACATAACTTCTGCACTGACAGTAATGCTGGTTTGATTTGCTTTAAATTTTCGTAAAACCACAATTATAGTTATCCACTACTATACTCTAACAGAGCTGATAGTTATAAATTTGCATTTGTTGAATTATTTATCTACGAGTATACACTCGTATTAATATAGTGTACTAGTAACACCAATATTAATACGGATATTGCATCAAAATTTTGTCTATGAATTCATGTAATTTTTTAAAACATGATTAAACTATCCAGCTGTTTCGCTAATAATATTCATCAGCTTCCTTTCTGTCCTTCTAGTTTTAATAGTTTTCCTCGTTTTAATAGTAATCCTTTATGCAGTTTTAGTTTTTTGTGCTCTTTATTGTCCAATAGTTGAAGAATAAATATTTAATAGGCAGTCGAATGTTTAACATCAAAAATGTGCGGCATGTTAATGCATTGAATTCTTAACATATAATTGCAAAGACCCAATGACCATTCAGTAGCCATCTTGAGTTACACCTGGGGATGAGCAATCGTCAGTATTAACTCCAAAAATTGCGTTGTAGTCAACCAACAATTTACCAACAAGTTAATTTTCTAATAACAATCGCATGTAAAAATGTCGGCAATTATCTTCCAAAACTAGCTTGACAAATAAATTTTAAAAGGGTTTGGTATTTAATTATTTTGCCTCTTACTTGGCGAACATGAAATTTGAAAATGTGAATTTATTTAACATAAGAACTTCATTTAAATGTTGTTATATGCTCAAATATACTTTTTAAGCATTAATTAATTTGTATTTAAAAATCCAGTAAAGTTACTAAAGCCAGAGGGAACATGGAAACAGAGGTCGCTTTATAATGGCCGCAGCATACGCCTCAGTGGTAGTTATAAATTACCTCTGATGTACATCTTTCTACATCTGTAGCAATTACTACATTAAAACTTGAGGATGTTGGTGTAATAAATGAGAGGCTGACAAGGTGTTTCCCTATCATCACATCATAAAGTGGAGAACTCACAATTCGACACACATTCAGCGCATATGGGATGTGATGTATATTTCCGTCTTCTCTGTGCTAAAGCTTACAAAACATAGTTAGGCAAGTTAAGTGATCTATTTTTACCTTAGTGAATGACTCCATGCTGACGGTGTGCATCCCTCCAGCTGTAATACGAAGGGGTTTGTTAGCCATAGTCATCATGAGGAGGATGGACCGCTGGAAAGAACAGGATTTGCCAACCCAGGTGCACTCGTAGAGAGCTCGACGCAGCATGTCTGACTGGAGAGAACACTGGAAATTTAGTAAATTTACTATATAAAATTTAAAGAACTTTCCAGCCCTAGGATAAATAATCACAGTTTATGACTTTTTTCAATAGAATAGTATCCTAAAGAAGGGTATTTTCTTCACATTGTATTTTCTACCCAACCGGCAAAGCATTATTTTCCAATTGTACTATTTTTGTTTTGTCATCTTTAGTAAATTTTAGTGCATGCTAAAATATCAATCACTGTGTCTTTTATGATTAACCCTCACTTGTACTTTTGAACAGTTTTATCATTGGAAAATCACCTCAGTGAAAAGCCATTATGGGAGTTGAAATTTGTTTGAAAATTGTTGCCAATACATTTTTATTTACTAATTGTTTCTTATATTTATTCATCTCTACCACAATGAATTTTCATAATTTACAACTGAAGGTGTTGTTCATTTCATTGTTATCATCTATTTTCTTAGATATTTTTAAATTTAGTTTACTGTTCCTGCTGATTATTTCTATGTATAAAATACACAACTCAGAATGTATTGTGTTATGTGTTTCGTTTCCTCATTATCGAAGCGATATTTTTTAGATAACTTATTCCGTTAACATACATTTGTCAGTCACTTGTTTTAAATTCCACAACTTTCATTATAAGTAAGTTTACGTATTTTATAACACTTTAGAGATTTATTATTTTATTTATTAGTTTTCTAACATTTGTTTTGTTCAAATTGAACTGTTATTTTGTGATTATTTTTCATTTTTCTGCATTAAAGTGTTTATTTAATTAGGAAAGTCATGGTATATAACACCAAGGCCCTTTGTCTTAGCACAAATATGTTACAAACTGTTATAGTACAACACTTTCCTAGCATACTAAATTTCCTCGAACGATTTTATAGATCAACTATCTATTATGTCACAAAAAAATACATTAGCCTCATATTTACACGCAGTTTGGTTTCCGAGCAGAGATTGCCTTATGGCCTAAATAAGGTATGACACTTTTATTTAGTTTTAAAATGTTTACTTGCGTTAAAGTAAAACAAAAACCCATGTATTCACTCTACTGAAAAAAAATAAAAAGCAAGGTGAGAGACGAAGTGAGTGAACAGTAATCTTGCATTTTGTACAATAAATGCAACTTGCATATTAATGGAGTAAACACCGGCTAGAGACGGCGTGACGTCACTGCAGTAACGCACTCGGGTCCCACAAGTCAACCTTGAAAGCTCCTTCCATAGCAATGCGTATTACAAAATAACATGTTGACCATTTTTAAATGCAGTTTTGTTTTAAATAATGCAATTGACTAAACAGAGAACAACAAAATAATACTAAGGTGAACAGTTAATTGGTTATAAATATATTATGTTCATATGTACTGTATGTTGAAAGATGATAAGATACGTATTATAGATGACATTTGACATTTTGAAACTTCCACATTGAAAGCGTAAATGTTTGAGAAAATTTGAGTCCTCCTCGCACAAACTGTTAAATTGGAAAGAAGAGTCTCACTGGCACTTATCCCCACTCCTGTTCTTTTCCTACTTTCACAAACTTCCTGGTAGATAACTACACTTTTTACGTATTGTAATTATCGTAGTTATGTATAAGTGCATATATAACTCACTAACTCACTCACTCACTCTCTGGTAATGTATCCAAATTCTAAAGTATTTCCAAAAATGCTAGAAACTTTAAAATTGTACTGTAAGTATATATAAGTTATAAATCATAGCAAAGTCCAAAATTCAAGTATTTCCAATAAAAGGGTTGCTTTTAGGGGTTGATAGTAGAATATTTCCCAATAAGAATAACATGGGTGACTTTGCCGTACTGAGCACGGTTTTATGCCAACGACTGTTTAACATATAATATTAATTTTCAGGTACAGTTAATATATGGCAACTTGTTTTTTAAAAGACGTCACAGATATTTTAACAGAACCGAAGTGTTAAATCACGGCTGCAAGCAATAATTTACGTAAGTAGCTATATGAAAACCCTGTTTTAATTCATTTTAAATATAGTGACATGACATTTTCAAGAAATGAAGATTTTTTGTTTTTTGTTTGGTACGTTTTACGAACTTTAAAAACATGTCCAATCAACCAAGATGTAATTAATTTAGCTTTTGCCATGGTAGGACTTAAAATGGTCAGTTTAATTTTCCACACGTAAGGAAAAAATCAAATTTGTTACGTATAATACTTCAGATTGGACGAATTTGTATTCTAATGTGATAGTTTATTGCAAAACAAGATTCTCTTCAAACCCTACAGTATTTTTTTTATCTATTACGGGTTTCTGTTTAACGTCTGTTTTATTGTATAAATGAAACTAATTTTTAGTAATGATTTGACTATTTCATAATTGTAAATTATGAAGCTGGTCCAGTTTTTATTCTGAGGTTATTAATATATTTTACATAATATTGTACACTGTTTTAATCTTACAGTGTATTTCCATATTTTTCAGTTTTTATTTCTTAATAAGATTATCACGTTACGAACTATCCAGTGGCTGACGGAGGACAGAAACCTTGTCTAGACAGGCTGGCTATCTAGGTCAATGCAGTCACGCCGGTGCTCAAGAAGGGTAGTTGACTACAGTCCCCACAGTTCTGTCCTCCATACAGTGTGACACGAGATAAATTCATACACTTAACATAATATGCACATTTCTATATGTATTACCAGTCAATATACATGTGCTTTAAAGTTCCATGAGTCTAAAGGAAGGTAAAATGCAGAGTGATGATTGTGCATCCCCATGAGACTGCAAAAGCCGATTTCCACAAATTGTCTGAAGTCAGACCTTCCCCTCATGAGCTTAGGGGATTAAGGGGTTGGCATGTGCTGCGTGCAGGAATTTCCCTTAGACTATTTATTAAATTTATTAATGTCTTCGGATTTTGACATCACAGATTTATGTAGACTACGTACAATGTTTGTCTCTTACAAATGTTAGATGATCGAATAATATATATATATATATATATATATAAGTAGATAGTAATGTATAACACCTAGACCAAATTTGGAGACATATGGTTATTTAACCATAAACTCTCCAAAAAACACTTTACCACCACTATTACACAAATTTATACAAAATTTAACCCAAATTATCAATTTTTTAAAATAAAATAACTAATACCTAATACTCAAATAATCAAAAAAGTTATCAATATTCTTATTAAAACTACCAAAAAATGAAATCAAAATTCTTATAATATTTTATTCAAATGAAATTCTTATAATATTTTATTCAAATTTGATAATTGCACAATCTAATTTCGATAATTCTTATAATATTTTATTCAAATGAAATTCTTATAATATTTTATTCAAATTTAATAATTGCACAATCTAATTTTGATAATTCTTATAATATTTTATTCAAATGAAATTCTTATAATATTTTATTCAAATTTAATAATTGCACATTCTTTTTCTTTAATAATCTTTATTTCTGTAACTATCAAATTAATATTTTCAAGTTTGTTAAATTCTTTAATCTTCTTATCATCAAAAACATTTAAAAATCTACTTGGCAAATGTACTTTAAATTCTTCTAATTCTGCAATAATTGTATAACCATATTTATCTTTAAATTTTTCCAATTTTATAATCTTATATTTTTTATTTAGTTCTAAATCTTTTAAAGGTTTATATGCTTTAAATCTTAATTCACCTACATCATTCAATTCGTTTAAGAACTCCATTTAAGATAAAAAATTTCGAAGAAGAAAAAAGCAATGTATTAATTAAATTAAATGGAACATTTAAATGAATTAATACATTGCCACAAATGTAAAAAGAAAACTAAAAATATCACTCCACAAATTGTAGAAATGAAAAATGGATTGTTCAGAATAGCTACAAAATGTGCAATTTGTAAAACTAATAAAAGTAAAATTATCAAAAAAGAAATGAAACCAATTATTAAAAAAGAATTAAAAAAAGAGGATCAAATAATTGAAGCAAAAGAAATTCATGCACCTGTTAGAAAAAAATTTGAAAAAAGAAAAATAATAACTTTAAGCATTGATGACTTATGGGCTGCTGATTTAATTGTTATGAGAAATTATGAAAAAGAAAATAATGGTTATAAATATATGTTAAATGTTATAGATACTTTTTCAAAATATGTTTGGTCAAAACCTTTAAAGAAAAAAGATGGTAAAAATGTTGCAAAAGCATTTGAAGAAATAATTAAAAATGCTATAGAAATTGGCCATAAACCACCAAATCTATTACACACTGATAAAGGTCTTAGAATTTTTAAATAAAGATTTAAAAGAAGTTTTAGAAAAATACAATATCAAACTGTATCACACAGAAAATGAGGAAAAATCAAGTATAATTGAAAGATATAATAGAACACAAAATGAAAAAATGAAAGTTCTTTTTGAAATTAATAAAAACTTTAAATGGATTAATATTTTACCAAAAATTGTTAAAGATTATAATAATTCTTATCATTCAACTATAAAAATGAAACCAAATGAAGTGAATGAAGAAGCAGAAAAAGATTTAAAAGAAACTGTTTTTAAATATGTTCCACCAAAAATAATAGCAAAATCAAAATTTAAAATAGGTGATAGGGTTAGAATTTCAAATAAAAAGTCTACATTTTCAAATAAATATAAAAATAATTGGTCAAGGGAAATATTTGTAATTTCAAATGTGAATAATACAAATCCTGTCACTTATAATATAAAAGATCTAAATAATGAAGAAATAATTGGAAGTTTCTATGATTTTGAGTTAAAGAAAACATTGTTGTAAACATTTTTTTCATACTAAATGGAAGGACAAAAGAAATGTAGCAAATGTAAAGAGATTAAATATTTCACAGAGTTTTTTAAAGATAAAACAAAAAAAGATGGTTTACATAGTTCTTGTAAAAATTGTCGTAAAGAAGTTAATAATATTGAAATAAAAGAAAAACAATGTGGTATATGTAAAAAAACAAAAGATGTTACAGAATTCCATAAAAATAAATTTACAAAAGATGGTTTACATAGTCAATGTAAGAAATGTCGAAAAGAATTTGATAATAATTTTGAAATAAAAGAAAAGAAATGTAAGAGTTGTAAAGAAACTAAGGACATTTCAAAATTTTATAAATCAGTATATAATAAAGATAAAAAATTTTCATATTGTATTGAATGTTACAAAGAAATGGCAGTAGTTCCAACTATATGTAATTGTGGAAGAGAAATAAAGTGGCTAACAAGTTTTCATAATCATTTTCGATCAAAATATCATCAAAATTAAGTTTAAAATAAAATTTAAAATTTTTATCTATTTTTTTTCTTAATAAATAAAGATGCCTAATGAAAACAACATTGAATGTCCTTATTGTAATAAAACTATATTAAGTAAAAACTATGACAGGCATTATAATTCTAAAATACATTTACAAAATAGAATGATATATGATAAAGAAAAAAATGATTTAAAAGATTGGTGTAAAAAGAATCAAATTCATGATTATAAAAATAAAAATCTTAAACAATTGAAAGAAATTAAGAAATCATACAATTCCACAAATTATTCCATATTTAACCATGAAAAATTAAACAATATTGCTAATAAGTTATCTGTTAGAAATTATGAAAGTTTATCTAGAGATGAGTTAATCAAAAGATTAAACAAAGTAAAAGAAGATCCTAATAATTTAAGGTATAGGTCATTATATTATATTCAAAACTTAGCAGTAAAAAATAATATTAAAATTGCTAATAAAACTAGAAAAGAATTAAGTGGATTATTAAATGATCATTTTAAAAATAAACCAATACCAAAAGAAAATGTAATTGATATTAAAGAAATGGCATCCTCTAAAGGATATTTCCAAGACTATACATTGACCAGTTCTAATGAAGATCTAGATATACCTGAATATTTGGAATCAAACAGAAATGAAATTAAAAAGTTAATTGAAAAACAAGAGTTTAAAAACATTAAAGGACAGATGTCTTTGACATGTGAATATGAAAGAACATTAGTTGATTCTGGAATACAAACTACACAAATGTATTATCATTTAAGAAGCAGTCATATTTTAAATATTGATGACTTTATTGATGATCAGTTTAATAAATTAATTTCAAGAGAAATGTTACATAATCCAAATAAAGGATCTGGTTGGACATTCAAAAGATGTATTGAACTAGAATTGAAATTAAGTAAAAATAATGCATTGAATGCTGGTTCTTATATTCAATTACCTAATGAAATTAATAATAAAAAATGTTGTATTAATTTTAAAAATACAGATGAATATTGTTTTATTTATGCAATCAGATGTGCTGTAGATAGATTTGAAATGAAGAAATTAGATCATCCACATAGGGTAAAACAATATAGTAAATACCTAAATGATGAAATATTTAAAGGTTTTGATTATCCAATGAGTTTGAAAGATATAAAAATATTTGAAAAAAGATCATTTGACCAAAAATATAATTACCCTTCAATGTCTATAAATGTTTATAGAATCGATGAAGATAATAAAGTTGTTCCATTACAAATTTCAGAAATTTACAATGCAAAACTTGAAATTGATTTGCTTTTTCATAAAGTTGAAGATGATAGTCATTATATATTGATAACAGATTTAAGTAAATTAGTGAGTAGTCAATTAACAAAATTTAGAGCTAAGAAATATATTTGTAGAAGATGTCTAAGTTATTTCTATAGAAATGAGGATTTAAATAACCATCTAATAATTTGTAAATCTTTAGAACCATGTAGACCAATAATGCCATTTAAAGGACAAACAGTCAAATTCAAAAACTATAATAAAAAGTTTGAACATCCTTATGTAATTTACATGGATTTTGAAAGCATTTTAGAGAAAATACCAACTTGTAAAAATTCTCCTAAAAAGTCAACAACTACTAAAATTCAGAAACATATTCCTTATGGGTTTACATTATACTTAGTCTCAAATGTAACAAATAGAATGTATAAACCAATATGTTATAGAGCAAAAAGTGAAGAAGATTTACCAAATATCCCTACAAAATTATTTGAGGTGCTTAATAAATTGTCTAAATATATTGCTAAAAAATATAACTCAAAAAATAAAAAACCAATGAATTTAACTGAAGAAGAAGAAATTTCATATCAGAGTTCAAACATTTGTAATATATGTGAAAGTATAATTGAAAAAGATAAAGTAAGGGATCATTGTCATTTATCAGGAAAGTTTAGAGGAGCAGCACATGCAACTTGTAATCTAAACTTAAAATTCCCTCAAAATATTCCAGTGTTTTGTCATAATATGAGTAATTATGATACACATTTATATATTAAAGAATTAGCTAAACAATATGGGAAAGTTGATTTAATAGCAAATAATGATGAAAAATATATTAATTATACAGTAAATTCTGGTTATGGTTATGAGTTTGATAGTGATAATAAACCAAGAAAATTCATAAAATTTTCATTTGTTGATACATTTAGATTTCTAGCTTCATCAATTGAGAAATTAGCAAAAAATTTAAAACTTGAAGATTTTAAACATACAACAAATTTTATAAATAATGGTGTAAATGAAATAATAGTTAGAAAACCAAATGATGAAGAAGAAATCTTTAAGATATTATCTGGTAAAGGCATCTTTCCTTATGAATTTATAGATGATATTAAGAAATTAGATTATACAAAAGAATTAAAAATAAGTGATTTTGATTCAATTTTAACAGGTGAAAGCATTTCTGAAAAGGATTATCATCATTATTTAAAGGTTTGGAATAAATTAAAAGTAAAAAATCTTGGAAATTATTCTGATTTATATAATATTCAAGATGTGTTATTACTTGCAGATATTTTTGAGAATTTTAGAAAAATTTGTTTGAATTGTTACAAATTAGATCCTGCATATTATTTGACTGCACCAAGTCTTGCATGGGATGCTATGTTAAAGTTAACAAAGATTGAATTACAATTGATTCATGATTATGACATGTATTTAATGATTGAAAAAGGAATAAGAGGAGGAATTTCTCAATGTGTTACAAGATATTGTAAAGCAAATAACAAATATGTTAAAAATTATGATCCAACTAAACCAGAAAATTATATGTTATATGTTGATGCAAATAATCTTTATGGATGGGCCTTATCACAAAAATTACCTTATAAAGCTATAAATTGGATGAACCCTAAAACATATACTACTGATCAGTGGAAAGAAACAATTTTAGAACTTACAGGTGATGAATCTTATGGGTACATTCTTGAAGTTGATTTAGAATATCCTAAAGAACTTCATGAAAAACACAAAGATTTACCATTAGCACCAGAACATTACAAAAATAAGTTATGTACTACATTACTTGACAAAACAGATTATGTGATTCATTCAAGAAATTTAAAATATTATTTAGAACAAGGAATGATTTTAAAACATGTAAGTCGAGTTATAGCATTTGATCAAAAGCCATATATGAAAGAATATATTGATTTTAATACAAGTATGAGAACCAAAGCAACAAGTGATTTTGAAAAAGATTTTTATAAATTGATGAATAATAGTGTCTTTGGTAAATCAATGGAAAATGTCAGAAATAGATGTGATATAAAACTTGGAAATGAAGAATTTTCTTTGAAACAAGCAAAAAAACCAAATTTCAAAACCTTTAAGATATTTGATAATGATTGTATTGCAAGTCACATGATAAAAGAAAAAGTTAAATTTAACAAACCAATTTACATTGGATTTTCAGTATTGGATTTATCAAAACTACATATGTATAAATTTTATTATGATAAACTAAAGAAATATGATCCAGATGTGAAACTATTGTATATGGATACAGACAGTTATTTTGTAGAATTAAAGAAGGATCCTTATAAAATTATTAAAGAAAACATAAATGAATTTGATACAAGTGATTATAAAAAGGACCATGAATGTTATACAGATAAGAATAAAAAAGTAATAGGAAAATTTAAAGATGAATTGAATGGTGTTCCTTTAGAAGAATATTGTGGTTTAAGATCAAAGATGTATTGTTATGAATATGATGGTAAAAGTCCAGTAAGATGTAAGGGAATTAAAAGAAATGTTGTAAATAAAACAATCCATATGAGCAACTTTAAGAAATGTTTATTTGAAGATAAAGAGGAATTTAGAGAAATGACTTGTATAAAAAGTTATAATCATGAGTTGTATACAATTACTATAAATAAATTAGCATTGAGTAATAAAGATGATAAAAGAATTGTTTTGGAAAATATAATTGATACAGTCCCTTATGGATACAAAAAGTTACATATTTCTATAAAGGAGAATAATTTATGAGATGAATTAAATATAATTGGAAACTTTGAATAAAAATTTACATATAAATGGAGAATCAAAAGAAATGTGCACAGAAAGTTTTAAAGAAAATAATCTGAATTATTTAAACATATATTAATTTCCTAATTCCCAATAAAACTCATCAGGAAAATATCGACTATCTTCATAAAATTCCCATAGCATCTCACTTGTATCAATTTCATTTTTAAATTGATACATAATTGAGTAGAAGTGTTTAGTTGGAATTATATTTCGTTTAATTAGTATTGCCCATTGAACAAAATCCTTATGTTCTTTAATGAATTCAATAGATAAACTCTGGTATTTACAAATCATATCCCAATCCAGTCTTTCTTTATATTCTCTGATAAATTCTTCTGATAATTTAACTAAACCACTAACCTTATCTAATTCAACATATTCTATGTTTTTTCTTACAAATTCTTCAGATAATGTTCTATAATCAATTATCTCAAGGATGTAATCAATTTTAATTAATTGTTCTTTGAAGGAGTTAATAAAAGTATGTTGTTTTCTTAAAAATTTCCTAAGTTCTTCAAAAGCAATTTCACTAATTCCTTCTAAATGATAACCTGTTATATCTCCTGGTTTTGTTACTTTAATTTGAAAAAAATAAAGCCAATCATTTTCATTAAATGTATTAAAATGGTTTGTTATATTTTCCCTTATTTGTTTTGATACATTGAATAAAGTTATTGAAGATTTTACATCTAAATGTTTATATATATTTTTCATGACAGGATAGAATTGCTGTGTTAGTATTTTCGCGTCCATTTATTAGAAAAAAATTTTGGAGAACATTTTTCAAAACTATTAAATGTTATAATTATTAAGTTTTTCAATGTTTAGTTTAGATATTTCATATAAAAGTTTTGATTCCATCATATTTGTTTTAAAATGATTTCCATTACAGATTATATTTAAAGATTCTTTCATTTGGTTATAGAGATTAATACTATTTGGATCTTCAAATTTTAACAATATTTCTAATTCTGGATAGTTGATTTTTAGCTTTTTTAATCTTCTTTTTATTTCTTTCTTTTGAGCTCTGATTACATAATAAGGATATTCCCACAAATGATTCTTTTTAATTAAAATGAATTCATGAAGTTTTATTTCATTAAAATTTTTACAAACAACATCTGATGCCATTAGACCAATTTTCATTCTTTGTTTTGCAATTACTTCAGATTTTATATTGTCTTCAATTAGTAATTTTTTTATTTTATTGTCTTTCATTTTAAGTTTTTTATTAAATTCTATAGCTAATTGTTTAGTTTGAATTTCCTTTTGTTTAATTTGAAAATCTTTTATATAATCTGAATACATGTAAAATATTTTTTCTAATTTCAAATAATATTTTCTTACTTCTTTTGATTTAGCATTATTTAACATCATAATACATTCTTTAAAATTATCTATTGTTAAAATTAACCATCTTTTTGAATGTAGTGTTCTTTTATCACTATTTTTAATATAATTTTTTATATATTCATATAAATTACATTTATTATTTTTATAATCAATTTCTTCATATTCTATTTCATTTTCTTTTAAAAACATTATAAATTTCTTTTTTCTATCTAAAAATAACGTGGTACTTTTTTCGCACCACGTTCCATTTTTAATAAAACCCATAAAATTTAATAAATTTGGTGTTATTAATACTTCTTTTTTATCTTTTAAATAAAACCATAATTCTTTAAATAAATCATCATTAGATAAATCTAAATTATTTTCATTCATAAATTCAAATATATTTAATTGTTTTTCATTAGAAATAATTATTTGTTTATATTCTTCTATTTTTGGTTTTAATTTAAGTTTGTTATTTACCAAGTCAACAAGTGTCTCCATTTATATAGAAATAGATTTACAAATTCTTTTTCAATCTCAAATAAACAATATTTTTAACATTTTCATTATTTAAAAGATTTCCTTCACTATCTTGTATTGAAATTGTAATTGTTTGTATTTTATCTAAGTTTTTAATTGGAACATAATCTATTTCATTTGGTTTTTCACTAATTTTTGATCCAAAAGCAACATTTGGAAAGAATGAATATAAAATTTCTGATTCTTTATGTAAATGAGATTGTTCTTTATGATTTTCAAAGCTGGGTTCAACTAAATTACAATGAATTTCAATAACATCAAAAGGTCTAAATTTTGGAATTCTATTTCCTAAACATATTTTATTTGGTTCAATAGTTGCTTGTGTTTCATCAAAACCTAGTAAATCAATAACTATCACTGTTAGAAAAATTTTTATTGGTGATTTAATTTGAATTTTATTAAAAACTGTTTCCATTTCAAAATTATTTTCATTAAAAGTTAAAGATTTATCTGATTGTTTAAATTCTTTTATAAAATTAATGAAATGTTGTTTAATTTGTTCAAAACTGTAATATCCTTTATTAAATCCATAATATTTAGTTATATCATTTGAAGTGAATGTAATACAATATGGAGCATCTACATTAAAATTAAAAACATAATTATCAGAATAAAAACCACTTAAACCTAAACTATAACTTCCATCTAAATGAATAGGATGTTCTAATCTTAATTCAAGTTTAGAAGAATTTCCTGAAATCTTAAATAATTTCATCTTATTTAAATGGATAAATTTTTAAAGGAAAAAGATCAAATAAAATTACAATCATATGATGAAAAATGTAAGTGTGATCAACCTATTAGATTGTTAATTATTGGTTCAAGTGGATCTGGAAAAACAACATTATTATTAAACTTTATTTATAATAGACTAATTCCATATTCAAATTTATATGTTTTTAGCAAATCTTTAGAACAACCAGCATATAGAAAATTACAAGAAAGATTTAAAAATATTGAAACAAAAGTTAATAAAAAATTATCCTATTTCTTTAGTTCTTGTGAGGATATAATTCCTTTAAGTGAATGTAAAAAGAATTCGTTAATTGTTTTTGATGATTGTATTTTAGAAAACCAAGATATTATTAAAGAATATTTTGTTATGGGAAGGCATAAGAATATTTCCTGTATTTACTTATCACAATGTTTTTCAAAAGTTGATATTCAATTGATTAGAAATAATTTAAATATGATTTGTATTTTTAAGCAGAATGAACATTATACTAAGAAGATTTATGAAAATTTTGTTGGTTCAGATATGACTTTTGTTGAATTTAAAGAGATTTGTAATGAATGTTGGAAAGAAGATTATGGGTTTTTAACTATAAATTTAATATCAAAACCAAAATATATGAATAAATTTAAAGACATTAAATAATGATGGCTTTTTGTATTTTTGCTGATAAAATATTTGTGTTATTAATATTTTTAATTTCTTTATTGTTTATATATTTAATGAGAATAACTGATTCACATTCAATTAAACACAAGTCATGTTCAACATAACACAATTCACGTTCAATATAACACAAATCATGTTCATGTTGTGTTCATGTTGTGTTCATGTTATGTTCATGTTATGTTCATGTTGTGTTCATGTTATGTTCATGTTGTGTTCATGTTATGTTCATGTTTTTTTTTCTCATTAAATGGAGAAAAATATATCTGTTGCAGAAGCTAAGAAACTTGATGAAATTGAAAAAAAATTAATTAAAGAATTTAAAGAACAGATTAAAATTGAAGACAATTATGAGAAAATTAAACAAAAAACATTTGAACCTATAACAAGTGCTATTGGTAAAGTTGAAAGTAAAATGGGTGAAGTTTTAAATGAAAACAAAAATTTAATGGAATTGGTTCCTGTTGTTAATCAATTTGCAAATGTTTCTATTAGTGAATCTGAAGGTGATTTTGAATTGCCAAAATTACCATCTTCAACACCATTTAGACCAAGAATTATTGAAGAATCTACAATGGTTGATCCAATAAGTCCTACAACAACAAGTGTAATAATTGGTGAAATTGGTAAAAAGTTTCTTCCAAGAGCAAAAGATGATAAATTTGGTTTTTACTGGGATAGGAAAAAAAGAAGTTTTATGATTGGTAATTTACCTGTTAATTTTAAAAATAATGATATTATAATTGATGATAAAATATATAAAGGAACTCACGGATTATGGAGACTGTTAACAGATAAAGATGATCCTGCTGAAAATTTATATTCTGAAGATGATTTAAAGAATTATTCAGAAATTTTGTGGAAATCTGATTCAATTTATAAAAATAATGATCCATCAACCAAAAAGCCAAAATCAAGTAAAGGTAAAAAATATATGAATTTAATTAAACCAATATGGGAAAATAAAAATGATATTGAAGGTTCAGGTTTAAAAAAATATAATGAAAATAAAATTGAATACAAATTTATTAATGATTTAAACGAATTGATGAAAAGAATGCATTATATCTATGCACAAGAAAAAGCAGGAAATAACAATTTTTTAAATGAAAAGAAAGCAATTAAGGATTTTATTTCTAATATGTTGGATAGAGCAATTGAAAAACCTGAAGGAATCAAGTATTTAATAAGAATTTTACCTTCAATTAATTCACCAATTTTAAAAGAAGGTGGTGGAATTTTGAATGATATAATTAATAATCTACCTTTTGAAATGCATGTACCTGGTTATCACTATCTTGGCCCAGGTACAAGATTAGATAAGAGATTAAAAGAAGGTGATAATGGAATTAATAATTTAGATAGAGCAGCAATGAAACATGACATTTTTTACAGGGATAATAAAGATACAAAATCAAGAAATGAAATTGCAGATAAAGAACTTCAAAATGAAGCAATAAATATAGCATTATCACATGATGAACCTATTTCTGAAAGACTTGTAGCTATTCCAACTGCAGGTGCTATGTGGTTAAAAAGAAAATTTGGAATGGGTTTAAAAATGTATGAAAAATTTTAATCTATATAAATGGAGCAGAAATCTGTGAAAGTTAATTTTAGTAAGAATCAATATGATAAAATAAAATCAGCTTTTAAAAAGAAAACTCCTGTTACTATTCAATTTACAATAGATCAATTACAAAATGGAAAAGATGAAATATTTTTAACAAATAGACAATACAATAAACTTGAAAAACATAAGAAAAATAATACAGGTATTAGAATTGAATTTTCTTATAATCAATTGAAAGAACTTATAAATGGTGGTTTATTAAAAGATTTATTAGATTTTGGTGAAAATATTCCTGTTGTTAAAGAAGTTATTCCATATGTTAAGAAAGCGGCTCCAATTGTTAAAAAAGATATGATTCCAATTGTGAGAAATATTTTAAATTGGTTGGATAAAGAATTAGAAGATGTAAGTGGATCTGGATTAGATTTGAAAACTTTAAATTTTGTAAAAACAAATATTAAAAAAAATTTCAAATAAAACCTTTAACTTTTGGTGAAATTGAAGAATTATGTAAGAATATTAAACATTTCAAAGGTGTTTTTATGAGAGATACATTACCTGAAAAAGTTAAAAAATTTGAATGTGGAGTTGTTAATTTAGATTCAATTTTAGGAAATGGTACACATTGGGTTTGTTATTATAAAAAAGATAAAATTAAATATTATTTTGATTCATATGGAAATGTAAATCCACCAACTGAAATGGTTAAATATTTTGGGGAAGATGATATATTTTATAATGATTCACAAATTCAATATTATGAAGATCCACCTATTTGTGGATATTTGTGTGTTTATGTTTTAAATGAACTTGTAAAAAATAAAGATTTTAAAGCTATTATTAACAAATTATTACTTAATAAATATGAATTCACAAAATATTTTTGATGTATTTGGAAGGCAGATTGTTGATGATAGAAAAATTATAGAAGCAATAAATATTGAAAAGGATTGTATAAGTTTAAACAAAAAGAAACGAATAGTTGGTGTGAAACCAGGTATTGATAAAAATGATGTTGTTGTTAAAGAACAAATTGAAAAGCTTTTCGAATTATCTGAAAACATTAAAATTGTTGATTCAACAAATTCAAATATTAAGAATAGTTTAGATGTAAAAGGAAGAAGAATATCAAATGTAAGTAAAGGGATTTATCCATATGATGTACTTGTAAAGATTCAGTTAGATGATTTTATTAAAACATTTGAAGTTCATACAAAAGATTATGCAAATTTTAATCAACTTGTTAAAGATTTTGTAACGGAAGTGTATGAAAATTTTAAAACTATATATACAAAACTTGATAATTTAAAGTAATTTTTATTTATTAAATGGTTTTAATATATTGTTTAAAATGTAAGAAAAAAACCAATTCTAAAGATTTGAAAGTAATCGATAAAAAGAGAATGAAAGCAAAATGTTGTATTTGTAATTCTAATAAAAGTCAGTATGTTAAAAATTTTGTTATATAAATGAAGAGTTTCTTTTTACTTTTATTTGTAACAACATCCATTTCTTATGATGATATTAATTTTGTAAATAACTTTCTTTTTGAATTTGGATACAAAGATGAGTCTGATTCGTTGGATTTAGATAATATTTCAACTTATATTACTATGTTTCAAGAATATTATAACTTGAAGGTTGATGGACAATTAAATAATGAAACTTTGAGTTTGATGAGAAAATCTAGATGTGGAAATAAAGATATTGGAGATTATAGACTTTTTGGTGGAAAGTGGAACAATACTCATATTAGATGGCATTATTATTTAGCAAGACCTAATATAATTTCCTTAGCAAAACAAGCTTTCAGCTATTGGGAAAAGTATTCAGGATTAACATTTGAACACAATATAACAGATTATGATATTCTAATATCTGATAAAAGACTAAAACATAACTTTCAAATTAATTCAAGATATAATTGTTCAGAATTTCATAGTGGTGTTTTAGCTCATGCATATTATCCTTATTATTTAGAAAATAAAACTGAAATACATATGAATTTAAATCAGGTTTGGTATTATAAAAATGATAGTAATGTACCTTCTGGTGAAACAAGTTTCTTATTTGTTTTAATCCATGAAATAGGACATTCATTAGGAATACTTCATTCTCATGATAATAAAGCAATTATGTTTCCTTATTATAATTTAAAACAAGGTAGTGTGATTGATTTAAGTGATGATGATAAATTAGCTGTTCAAGCATTATATGGAAAACCAACAACTGAAATTACTACAACTGAAGAGTCTACAACTGAAATTACTACAACTGAAGAATCCACAACTGAAATATTAGATATTGATCTTTGTAATCAACAAAATGTTAATAAGTTTGTGATAATTAATAAAAGGGTTTATGTATTACATCATAAATTGTTTTGGATAATTGAAAATAATAAATATGAAAGCCCACTTCTTTTAACTGATTGGTTGCTATTTTTACCTAATTATTATAATAAAATCAATGGATTGTATCAAAGACCAACAGGAGAAGTTGTGATAATTATTGATTCAATATTTTACATTTTTGATATAAATAATCTTCAACTGATAGCTAAATATAGTTTAAACCAAATTGGATTTAGGTATACTTCACAAATTAATTGTATTTTTAATTCATATACAGGAAAAACTTTTGTATTATATGATGATTACTATGCAGAAATTGATGAATGTAATTTTAGAGTAAAGAATAGAGGTTATTTTGTTGATAAATTCATTGGATTACCTAAAGGAATAACATCATGTTTTAGATATACTGATGGTTTTTTATATTTCTTTAAAGATGAAAACATATACAAATATAGTGAGTTCACTGATGAATATACAAAAACTAATGTGCATCCTTTATCAATAATAAACATACATTGTATAAAAGATACTATAAAAAATATTATAGAAATGTTAAAAAGTATGATTCGTTAATTTTTTTCTTTATAAATGATTTTGTTTAAGTCATTTGATTTGTTTATTATTAGAAACCAAAATAAATTAAATAATGAAGATTGGGAAGATATATCAGAAAAATATAAACTAAGTAGTGATATGATGAGATTATTTCAAAATAACATTAATTGGAGAAAAATTGCTAGATATCAAACTTTGAGTATTGATTTTATTAGAGAATATATAGATTATCAGTTAAGAGATCATATTGATGTTATTTGTGAATATCAAGAATTAAGTGAATCATTCATTAGAGAAAATAAAGATATTATTAATTGGGAATTAGTTTTAGAACATCAGAATGTATCTTCAAGGTTTATTATTGAACATTCTTTAGAAATATCTAAACAAAAGCCTGAAGATGTTAATTATTGAATAAATTGTTTTCTTTCATTTTAAAATTTTTTCTCTATAAATGATGGATTATATTATTGAGAGAGCTGAATATAAAAACTTTTATCCTTTATCAAAACAACATTTAAATGAACCAAATAAGAAAACAGAATTTAATATTGACTTTGGTGATGGATTTTGTTCTTCGAAATTTCAATTTTATATTTCTGGAAAATTAACAAAAACTGATAATTCTGATTATACAAAAACTAATATTAAACTTGTAGATAATTTTATTCCATTCTTATTTTCAAAAATAGAAGTGAAAAAACATAATAAACTTATAGATGAAGTTGAATATCCAGGTCAATTAAGTACAATTAAAGGAACAATAACTTATTCAAAAACTGAACAATTTAATAATGGATTTGAGTCTAATTTTAAAAAAACATTTGAAACAATTGGAAGTTTATCACATCTTGGACTAGGTTTTTTTGAAAATGTTAATTTTCCAATTTACAAAGGTGGTTTCAATATAAGTTTTGTTAGATCTGAAGATGATGATGCAATTTATAGATGGAGAGATAAAAAAACTGATGGAACATATGATGATGCTACATTACCTGAAAAAGGAAAAATAACTATTGAAGAATTTTACATTAGAGTTCCAATAATTGATTATAAAACAACAAGTAAAATTCAATTGATAAATGAAATAACTAAAAGTGAAAAATTAACATTCAAATTTAATCATTGGCAGTGTATTGAAGTGAAAAATATTGTTGGAAAAAATTATAGTTTTGATATAACAAATATTTATAGAAATATTAATAATCCAAAATTTATTATAATTGGTTTTCAAAAAGGAAGATTAAATGATCAATTGTTTGATATTTCAAAGTTTGATAGCATGTATGTAAAAAATATTAGAGTTAAATTAAATGGTCATTATTATCCAGATGAGTTAATGAATTTAGACATTAATAATGATAAATTTAGAATTATGTATGAAATGTATCAAGATTATAAAAAGGTTTATCATAAAAATAATGAAATGTACTATGATCCTAAAGAATTTTTAGATAATAGACCATTATATGTGATTGATACAACAAAAACTCCTGTAAATATTTCTAGTTCAAAAAATGATATAATTATAAATATGGATTTTGATTATGATATTTTAGCTACAAGTAAGACTAATTGCTATGTGGTAGTTGTTTCAGAAAAATTATTAGAGTATAATGTGATCAAAAATGATATTAATGAACTTTTATAATTTTTATAACTTTTATAAATTATTTAAATAAACTTTATAATACTATTAAGGATTCATCCATAGCATAGGAGTGGGTAATAAATACACAACATTTTTATTAAATATTTTATTATAAATATAACATTTCAATTGTAAACAAATGTTGAATATCAACTGAAAACGATTACAGTGTGCTAGCGGATGATATGATGATAAGGATGTTAGCGTTCTCGTATGAACGTTGACCTTGATTGTTATATGAAACACAGATATTTCTATTTGTTTGTGACATTGGCGTTCTCAGATGAACGTTGACCTTGACTTATTCACTTCCAAAATTCATTAAACTCAGTATCTTCCAACATTTCTTCTATCTTTAGATGTAGTTTATAAAATGTTGTAAATGATATATTTAGAAGTTTTAATTTAGGATATTTGTAAACTAATTTACCAACAGTTCTTAATTTTCTTCCAAAACTTTCGCTTATATTAAATTCTTTTTTAATATGATCCTTCCAATGAATGTTTTTATTGTTGAAATTATTAAAATAAATTTCTAAAAAGTAACCAAATGCTGCATTTAAATAAAATGAATAAGCAGAATGTTTTTTTATTGTTAAATCATATTTATGTAAAAGTTTAAATACATCAGCATTATTGTTAACATTTGGTAATTTAATGTCTTTAATTGTGATGTTTGGAACTAATAACTTAACTAAAAAAGAATGTATTTCTGAATTAGTTTTTTCCTTCTTACCTATATATTGATTACCAATAGCTTTTAAAATATTACATAAGTCACTTTTAGGTTTGGATGGAATCACTATTGCACAATCACTAATTTTCTTCTTTATTTCTTCTATGTTCATATCTCGAATATCTGTGATAACTTCTAACATCTTCTTATGGTATATATTTAATTCTTCTATTTTTGTATAAATATCTATATCTTCATCGTGGATTAATTTATAAGAATTCATAATAAGCACTCAGAGATGAAACAATCAGGTTTCTTTGTGAGTAGACGACAGTAGAATGACTAAGCAGTTTGTTGACATAGAGGAATGAAGTTAAACGTTGTTGAATTAATAAGTAATATTACTATAACAAATGCATAAATAATTTCTATTGTTCAAAGACATATTATACATGAATTCACATCGTTTTTTAACAATCTTTCGATTGGAATTAATCATTTTGGTTTAGTATTTGAAAGAATTTAACAAACTTGAAAATATTAATTTGATAGTTACAGAAATAAAGATTATTAAAGAAAAAGAATGTGCAATTATTAAATTTGAATAAAATATTATAAGAATTTCATTTGAATAAAATATTATAAGAATTATCGAAATTAGATTGTGCAATTATCAAATTTGAATAAAATATTATAAGAATTTCATTTGAATAAAATATTATAAGAATTTTGATTTCATTTTTTGGTAGTTTTAATAAGAATATTGATAACTTTTTTGATTATTTGAGTATTAGGTATTAGTTATTTTATTTTAAAAAATTGATAATTTGGGTTAATTTTTGTATAAATTTGTGTAATAGTGGTGGTAAAGTGTTTTTTGGAGAGTTTATGGTTAAATAACCATATGTCTCCAAATTTGGTCTAGGTGTTATACATTACTATCTACTACTATATATATATATATATATATATATATATATATATATATATATATATATATATATATATATATATATATATATATATGTATTAAACTGGTGCAACGTTATCAATGAAATAAACCCTTCTAAGATTTGTTTCTATATTGTACCACCTCTGGAGCTGGAGGTCCCAGGGAGGTGGAAGAGGAAATGTGCACTTCAGGACCCGGCTGTTAACCATAGTATTAATATGACGAAGATTATTGGGAAGCTACAACTTCGTCAATTAATTACTTCATTAGTTGCTGGAAAAAAATGCTGGAATTACCGGCATTGAGACAAGATAGACTACACACACATCCACGAAGAGAACGCGATCCGGCCTGCGTGGTCCTTGACGATCAATTCTTTAATGGTTAATAAAATTGTAATTGAAAAACAAGTGGACGTCTCTGAACATATATTTATTTAAATATAACTAAACATAGTAGAGACATTGAAGTAAAAAAATTATATAATGTCAAAAATTCAAAAAAATCTCAAAAAATATACAAACTTCCCACATACACGTACAATGATACCCACCCTGGCAACTACCTTTACGCAAATACTGGCACATTTTTACTATTCTCAGACCCGAAGGATATGTAGAAAGAAACTACATTTATTAATAATAACTTTACTAATAATTAAATGAAAATAGCTTACCTCATTAAGGATTATCTGGCCACAGTAGTAAAATATGCCAATTAGCTGAAATGTTCCAACCACTTCTATTCCACGCTGAAGGTATTCTGTGACCGTCAGCTCCGGCTGTGAACATAACAATAGATAAGTTTAACATATTTATACATTGGAAACGTTATGTAGGTTTCAATACCAGTAGTATAAAACTAAGGGTTTTAGACTCACTTTGCTATTTTCAGGTATTTTCGGCTATCTTCGGCTCCCAGATCCAAGATGACGACCATATTCGGGTACCTTCGGGTCACGTGACCTTAATCGATACTT